>CM040241.1:132187565-132750230 GCA_022545495.1 Chrysanthemum lavandulifolium | reverse complement strand
GGAATGGTAACCAAGGTCAAGCTAAGCCGATAAAATGCTATAACTGTGGTGGTGAAGGACACATTGCAAGGAACCGCACATCTCCAAAGCGCCCACGTATCGCCGACACGAGATAAGATGTTGCCGCACAAGCTCGGGACAATGGTGCTGCGTTGGATGAAGAGGAATTGTTGTTTCTTCTTGAGGGCAATGCCAAGACCTATGATGCGAGATGTGGATGAGCAACCTATTCGGAGATAGGTCACAATCATCGAATGCCTTTCAAGTCCGATCGTGATGCATACGACTCGATGTAGATGATGGACCCATCGCACACAATCTTTATGGCTAGCATCTCTCAATGGTTTCTCCCAAGATCTCTTCACCACAGCTGGCCCATCCAAGGACAAACTCATCTCGGAGGTATTAAAGCTATCACGATGATGTCGATGTGCAACAGATGCATGACAAAGTACAACCAATCGAAACTTTTGAATCAAATATTGAAAATATGGGTAATATCAATATTGTCCCATACGATCAATACGTGAAACAAAGTGAAAGTGAAGTTGTACCAAGTGATGCATCTCCGCAGTCAACAATGACTATGTCTTTGATGAATACACCGCATGTGCTCCTCGATGACTCCATAATTTCGAACTAAATGCCTATAAAGAACGTGTTGCTATTTATGAACAACGCGCTAAATTTGAGTTGACCACTCATTGAGCGTGAAATGGATGACCAAGTGGATACAAAGAATTAGAAAAGTAATTTTAGAAGAAGTATTGAAACAAGAATTAAATTCTTTGCAAGAAAAACTTTCTAAAACACTAAGCAAAACAAGAACTTCAAGAAAATGTGAAAATGCTTACAAGAATTTAATGCAAAAGAATCAAAGCTCTTGAGAGATTTTTCTAATCGAAAACTTTGAAAACAAACTTGAAAACAAGTTGTACATGCAAGGAAACACCATTCAGATCGCTTCACATGATCACTAAGCATAGAGTTCTAGCGATAAGCATAGTGTTCCCATTATAGATAAACCCAACCCCGAGTATGGAAAGATAGCAAAGCATTTCAAAGTGTTATCTATGATGGAAATGAGATTCTTAAACCTAGACAAAACCTAGTTGCTTTGAGTGCACCGAGGATGACAAGAAATTAGATGAAGTAACTAGGGAGAAGATGAATAAGAAACTAAATGATCCTAAGTGCAAAGAGAAGAAAGTAATTATCACTCCCCATGACTACAAGAAGGAAAACCGGATTTCCTTGAACAAGTTTAAGACTCGGACATTGTTGACTCCCAACAAGTCTTCGGAAAATGGATTTAGATAAGTCGAAAAGGCGAAAATATTGCAGAAACAAACCCTCCCTTTGAAAATGCCTAGAGCAACCGTGTATCCTCCTAACACACCAATGCATCTTGTTCTAGAACAATTGCCACTAAAAGCAAGACCTTAATTAGCCAATACGTTATTTTCAACTATTTGTTGATTTTGAGAAAACTTGCAAGAAAAGGATCACACCCAATGCATAACTCAAGGAGAAAGAGGTTTTGAACAAATGAAAGAATGTTATTTAACTGAGGTCATGCCCTTCTTTAAACTTCTAAAAGATCACTTTGAGAGTCTTAAAAGGGGTAGAAACCGATATTAAGGGTATGGAAAGGAATTTGATGCAATGGTTGTTGAAGTTAGTGACTATGAGCGCAGCCTTTGAAATATAATGAGATTGAGAGAAAGAACTTGCATACATTAAATGAGAATCTTATTACCGAATGTGTTGCTCAAGATATCTTTTCATCGCTTCAAATTGCTCTATTAATGCTTCCAAATTTCATGAACTATCTGTACTGAAAGTCTCCATGATCGTGTCATTGAGCTTGAAAAAACTAATTCTAAGCTAAATGAGAAAATTGAACCGATGATCATGACACTTTGGTTAAACATTTTCTAAACTAGAAGTTGAGTATTTTAATTTACAACTAAAATATCAACATCTCAAAGAAAATGTCAAAACTTCAAATATCAAGACATCTTCAGATGCTCCGTAGTTTGATGCGGTTTTCAAATTAACAAACGTGATGAAAGATTCAAGCTCGCTACACGATCGTAAAGTTGAAAGCCCAAATCTCTCAATTAAAGGGTCAAACGAACAATATGACAGGCTCCCAAATGCCTCCTCCTTTAGATTCTCAGAATTCTCAAACGTTTCATCTTCAAAACCTTGTAAATGCTTTACAAAAGGAAAACGAAAGTTTTCTAGAAGAAAATGAAAAGGTTAAACGTCATTTCAATGAGTTGTTTGAATCAATTAAAGTCACTCGTAACAAAAACAACGAACAAATAACTTCATTGCAAAAGGAAATTGAGAATCTGAAGAGTCAGGTAAAAGGGAAAATGCCAATGATCAATGAGGAGAATGTTGTATCTAAGGTTCACTCTAGTAATAAATATCTTTATCGTGACATATGTCCCCTCATCTAAGGAACAACAAACTTGCCATTCAAACATATTTCATCCCTTAAGGATTGCTTAGAATGCTGCGTGAGATTGTTGAAGAGGATAAGCTAGAAAACCTCATGATAATGCAATTGGACATGCATGCTTATATGCCAAACGATCTCAAGAAATCTTAGAATGTTTGATCACAATATGCCCAAAGACATTAGGTGAGAGAGTTAACCCTTTGATTCCATGCTCAATGCCTAAGGCCAAACATGACATGCACTCGATTCCCAATGGCTTGAATGTGAGGAGTGTACCATTGAGTAGTTCGATTCTAGATCCACAATGCTAGGAAAGTGAACTCGAATGTGCCTTCTAGGAGTACTAGTCTCGGTACCTCTAGTGTTAAGAAAGTGAACCTTAGTGCACCGCATGTAGTTCGGATCCCAAAGACATCTAAACAGTGATGCAAAGAGTAGTAAAAACTAATGTTCCCATTCCTCTACAGAGTAATCGGTGACATTAAAGGGAGCGGTCAAAGTCTCAAGACAATACAAGGAATGATAGGACCTCTCAAGATAAGAATGTGCACTCGAAAGAGTAGAAGAACAATCTAGGAACTTTAAGTTTGAATCGAATAAACGAATCGTGTTGATTCTAGTATTAGCCATAGGCGCATCGTAATTAATTCAATTCGATACTATTTGCAAACCTTGTAATCGATGTCTCGCTTGAATCTGTTTCTAATCATGAATGTGGTGTTCTTGCTCGCCTAATGATGTTAATTGTCCGCTAATACAGTTCATGCTAAAATTCATGCTAAGAAGGCTAAAAGGCAAAAAGCGAAAGAAAGTTAGAAAACAAGGAAACCCATGGGAAGAACATTCGTGAGAATAGGCCTTTATTGATACCGCTGGTCATAAGACTAATCGATAATGCCCACTAGAAAATGGATGCCCACCGTAGAACTATTCCCTTAAGAAGTGGTCACATCTTTGTAAATAGGGCTAATACGACACTAGTATTGCATCTATTCACAATGATTCCATTACCTCATTTTCTCGATACGAATGCTTCTATTTCGATGCGGGTGGTCCAACCATTGTAACTAACCAAATGGAACCCATTCTTGCATGGGATCCCAATTATCCGCTTATCCATTCTTGTGCATGTTCAACCGCAGATCGCTCAAATCGCTCGTGGTACCGGACTCAGCCGCTCCAAGCATATGATTGGAGACCGGTCACGCTCATGAACTTCGTGAGCAAATTCATCGGACCGTTAGATTTGGTAATGATCATTTGATGGTGCATTATGGGTTATGGAGATTATGTTGTTGGTGAGTGTCATCTCAGTGTATTATGTGGAAGGTTTAGGTCATAACTTCTCTGCTGGTCAATTCGTGATTCGATCTAGAAGTAGCCTTCGAAAACATACCGCTTTGTTAGAGATCTTAATGGTAAGGAACTGAAAGGAACTCGTGGCTCAAACCTTTACACCATCTCTATCGATGACATGATGAGAGCTTCACCAACTGCTTGTTATCAAAGGCTTCAAAACAAAGTCATGGTTATGGCATCGTCGTCTCAATCACTTGAACTTCGCACCATCAACGATCTTTCCGTAAAGGACTTAGTTGTAGGTTTACCTAGACTAAAGTATGAAAAGGATCATCTTTGTTCAAAGATGTCAATTGGGAAAAAGCAAGAAGTATGCCCATAAACCCAAACCTACTAACTCGTCACAAGTTCTTCATATGATTCATATGGATTTATGGACCAATGAGGTGCGAGAATATCTTTGGGAAGAAATATGTGTTAGTTGTGGTTGATGATTATTCTAGATTCACCGGGTCAAGTTCTTAAGGACAAAGGATGAAACTCGATATCATCATCAATCTCATCAAACAAATGCAGTTAGACTAAACAAACCGCCGTAATTATCGTAGCAGACAATGGAACCGGTTTGTCAACAAACAACTTAGTGAATTCTATGAAAGCGTTGGAATCGACCATCAAAGAAGTGTTCCACGAACCCTCAATGTAACGGTGTAGTTGAAAGACGAAATCGTACTCTTGTTGAAGTCGCTAGAACAATGCCGATCTACTCAAAGGTTCCAATGTTTCTCTGGGTGAAGCAATTGCCACGCATGCTACACACAAAATCGTTCCTCGATTCACACCATTCATGGAAAACTCCATATGAACTTGTCCACAACAAAACCTAATCTATCTTTCCTTCGTGTGTTTGGTGCATTGTGCTATCCAACTAATGAGGGTCAAGACTTAGGCAAACTTAGGGCCAAAGTCGACATTGGAGTATTTGTAGGATATGCATCAAACAAAAGGGATACCGAATCTACAACAAAGAACCCGAAATATCATGGAAACAATTCACGCATTCGTTTGATGAGTGACCGGTCAAATGGCTCGGACACTCCACTCAGACCCGCACTTCAAAACATCTATTGGTTCATCCTTGTTCCAAACTCCTCTCAAGAAACTCCATATGTACCTCCATCCAAGATGATGTAAAGAAATTGTTTGATCCCATGTTTGATGAATGTATGAGTCTACTACTAATGAGGTCTTGATCCTACAACAGAGGATGCTCATATTCCGTTGAATGAAGTCAATCCATCGCCAATATCTCGTAAGTCAAGAAGCACCGTGCCGATCCTTCGATCTCATCAACAAATCATCATTCTTCAAATGTACATCATGGAAATGTTTCGCATCAATGATGAAGTTAATCCCTTTGCGACTCAAAGATGCTCCATTTGAAAACATATTTGCTACTCCCCGAATCATCATCGTAACCATCTTCTTCGTGAGACATCGACTCAGCTACCTCATCCCTCAACAAATGCCACATGAACACCTCGTAAAATGGACTCACGATCATCCATTAGACAACATCATTGGTAATCCCTCTCACCTGTATCAACCCTAAACAACTTGCAACCGATGCCTTATGGTGTTTCTTCAACTCCGTACTATCTAAGATCGAACCAAAAGATGTTAAAACCGCCATGAATGAAGATAATTTGGTTCAATGCTATGCAAGATGAAATTCATGAGTTTGATCGCCTTGATGTATGGGAGTTAGTACCGCTCCAGACCGTGCTATGATTATAGCTCTAAAATGGATCTTCAAAGTAAAACTTGATGAGCATGGTGATGTGTTGAAGAACAAGGCTCGATTAGTTGCTAAAGGATATCGTCAAGAGGAGGGTATAGACTTTGAAGAATCGTTTGCTCCAGCTTGTTCGAATCGAGGCAATCGTAATCTTCCGCTAATCTTGCTAGTAAGAACATGGTGGTATATCGATGGATGTAAAGTCGGCATTTCAAACGGAGATCTTAAAGAAGTCGCTCACATCGCCCAACTCGAGGATTTGTGAATCAAGAGCATCCTACTCACGCTTATCGTTTGAAGAAGGCTCTTACGGTTTAAAGCAAGCTCCAAGGGCATGGTATGATACATCTTGTCAAAGTTTCTTCTATCAACCGGATTCATCAAAGGAGCGCTTGATCCTACATTGTTCACCGTGAAGTCGCAAACATTTGATTCATGTTCAAATTTATGTTGATGATATTATTTTGCCTCGACCGACCCAATGGAATGTGATCGTTTTCTAATGAAATGAGTTCAAAGTTTCAAATGTCAATGATGGGACAAATGTCATTTTTCTTGGGATTACAAATTTCTCAAAGTCCCTTGAGGCATTTTCATAAATCAATCTAAATATGCAATGTAGATTTTAAAGAAATTTGGATTTGATTCATGTGACCTGTTGACACCCCCATGATTGACCGAACCAAATTAGATGAGGACCTCTCGGGATCATGATTGACCAAACAAAATATCGAGTATGATTGGATCCTGATGTATCTCACCGCTAGTAGACCGGACATTTTGTTCTCTGTGTGCATGTGTGCTAGATACCGTGCTAAGCCTACTAAAAGGCACCTTGAAGCGCTTAAGCGGGTCTTCGGTATCTCAAGAACCATCAATATGGGACTATGGTACCCAAGGACACCGGTATGTCACTAACGGCCTATGCAGATGCCGATCATGCGGTTGTCAAGATACACGTCAAGCACATCCGAGGTGCTCGGTTTTGGGTGATAAGCTTGTGTCGGTCTTCAAAGAAGCAAATGAGTACTTCTATTTCCTCTGAGGTGAATACATAGCCATGTCATCTTGTTGTGCTCAAATCTTATGGATGAGATCTCAATTATCGACTATGGCTTTGAATTCAACAAAATCCCTCTCAGACCGTGATAATAAAGTGCTATTGCTCTCTCATGCAACAACGTCCAACACTCAAGAGCAAAGCATATCGACATTCGACATCATTTCATCGGGGAACAAGTGGAAAAGGTGTGGTGGAACTATATTTTGTGAGGTCTCAATATCGCTTAGCGGACATCTTCACCAAAGCTCTTCCAAGAGAACGTTTTGAGTTTATTCTTCCACGTCTTGGTTTGAAAAGCCTTCAACCAAATCCTCAAACGTCTTCAGAGGAAGACGAGAGTAAAGGTCTTTCTTCATCTATTTCTTGTACATATATATTTGAAAAACAAAATACAAAATTATAAAACTTTCAAAATCCATAAAATTTGAAAATTGAAAATCTTCAAAAATATTGTCATTTTGTCATGTTTCTTCCGGTTCGATAATATCTACGGTCTTTGTCTTTGTCATTCAAAGAATGACACGGACTTTAGATGTTGTTCAATTTAAAAAAAAAAAAAAAATTAAAAAATATTTTTGGGAGAAAGAGAAATGGTTTATTGTCATTTCAGCAATAACCGGTTTTAAAAGAAAGAACGAGCCATGTTTTATCATGTTTTCAAAATTCCATGCTCGATTCTATAAACATTTATCTGCTTGAAAACTAAATGCTTTGAAAATAACTCGATCTCTATTTTTGATAATCATCGGACTTATTTGTCAAAATATCTATCTCTCAATCAACAACCTCGTCATTGATTGAGGGGAGAATGATTTCAATTAAATTAAAAGTTATTTGGCATTAAATTGTTTTTCAAAAGATATACATGCATGTTTTATCAATGGAGTTTAAAGTCTTAAAATCGATCATATCGCTTCAAACGCTTCATAATCAAGTCACAATTCTCCTTAAAGCTTTCAAAATCAATTTAAATCAATAAGAGATCATAAATCTCAAATGATTTGATAATTGTGATCGGGGAGAATGTGTGATTTAAACTGGATTCAAACTGATAATTAGGTAAATGGTTTTATAAGGATGTACATGCTATCCTGCCCACATGTGACAAACGATTTCAAAATTTCCTCGAGGCACATATTGAGGGGTAGCAAATTTATGGAAACCTCATCCTTCCCGAAAATGCTAAATCTACTTGATTTGATGAGGGAAGTGATGTTGATATCTTTTAGAAAATGGTAATCAAAAAAGTTAATTCTTTCTCTTGCCTCCGTGTGCAAAACATTTTCAAATACTTGATGCTCATGTTGAGGGGGAGTTCTCGTTCTAAAATATCAAAAACAATTCGGTACAAAATGCTTTGATAATATATCACGAGTATCGAATTGATTTTCAAATGGTTTTCAATTGGATCCAATGGCGATGAACAATACCAAATTGACCGACCAACTTTACTTTATGTACGGTGATATAAGGATGATAAGGTTAGGTATTGGTTCCCATGATCCGCCGTAATCGGAGGATCTACCGAGGACAATCCACTAGTTAGTGTAGAAGTCCTTAGGTATGATGACAAAAGGAGAAAATGAGATAAGGGAAGAGTGCGGACTAAGATCGAGCTAGTCTTGGAATAAACCCAACAAGGTTCTAGTTATGAAGTCTCTGTAAGCATCAAGGGGTTGAAGAATTAAAAAGAATTGAATGAGAAAGGGTGAAAACAAATAGCCTCCATTTATTCAACCTTAGGGCGTAAACCGGTTCACTTCATATGCTACCGATGGTAACATCGGTATTGAAGACAAGACGTCATGGACCCGGACGATCGCGCACTTCAACTTTCCAAACCACTCAAGTTCCTCTTAAAAGGGCTTGTTTCATTCTCACGGGAACCAACATTATCTATCGACTTTCTCTTGAGATGGTTGATATTGAAGAAGGAGACCCTCTCCTAGTCTCCGTTATAGGATCCAAATATGCACAAATTGAGTCTAGAGTCACGAGATCATCAATAAATCTCATTAGGACACTTTTAATGAAGACTCTGTTTCACACAATGTGGAAAGAGATTATATCATGAGTCCCACGCATTATCCTTGTGGTATTTCCGAACATCGGTGATGTGTTTACATATTCACAATGAAGATGGAAAGCCTTGGAGCCAATATCAAACAAGCTCCTCGGTAGGTGGCATGTGAGATCTATTATATAGATCAACCATGTGACAACCGAATGTAAACAATGGGGCGATTCAATCTCTTGAATCAATCACGGTTCGAGTTATGGATTGACGGATGCCTTTGAAAAACCGGTCGTTGTGCTTAATAAACTCTTTTCTTTAGCACATCGACCGTGTACTCATTTTTCAAACCAAAGGTATTTTATGATTGATAATTGATTTTCAATAAAACCTTCGTTGTATTGCAAAACAATTTCTATTGAGCAATACACGATTGTTTTCAAATCTCTTTTCATCAATCGATGGACTTAAATTATTTGTTCACTCACTCCGTGTTATCTTCTTTGAGATGTTCCGGTTTGAGAACAACTGAAACAATTTGCGAAACCTGTCAAGGAGATTCTTAGGAATCCCACCGATCACAAAAGATTGCTTGTCGATCAACGGGAACCGTGGGCGTGTACCTCAATTCAACGAAGTGATCAAAGACACTTTCGTGCGATTTGTTGCTAATCATTTGTATGTGTATCACCGACGTTTGCAATGATCGTAATGAAGCGGTCAATCCACGGCCGCATGCTCACTTAACACATTCAACTCTAAGAAATCATGATTAGTGCATCAATGACTCGATATTTTCACTCCAAGCTTCGCTACTGCCGCCAATATCATGATTCAACAAATGCTTCAGCTACTCACGATGAGAAGATTTCATGATCCGTATGTGAGCATGTCGGTCCCAAAGTCACAACATCACAAAATACCAACACCACAAAGGATGTGCGAGATTGTTGATAGTGATGATCTCAAAAGATGGCTCAAATGACTATCACGTGGATCGGTAAAAGACCTCCACTTGGAATAACCAAACATGCAATGTGAAGAATCAATGACTACGAGCTTAGGAGCAAAGGACTACATCAAGAATGCAAGATCAATTGTTAAATGTAATATCTATTTGTATTCAATGTAATTTTGGTACATGATTGAGGTGACCTCCATAGGGAGATTGTTAGAAATTAGAAATTCCGGTATTAAGAGTCGGTCACCTCAAGTATATGTAATCGTTAAAAGCTCGTGAGTCGTAGTTCTTTTAAGTTAAGTAGTAATTTAGTTAAGTAACACCGTGGAGGACCAGACGGTCTTTACCCATTGTATGCGATCCACACCCAAAGTGTGGCGAGTTATGTAAGACTATTAATACTCTACCTTCCAAGGTAGAGAGTTGAGCTCATAATAATATCTTTCACTTTCTCTCACTAAGTTCCCTAAACCTCTAACTTTCTCTCTAGAATTCCATCTATATGCTACTTTGTGTTATGGTTTGATGTGTATGTGAAAAGTTATATCTTACACTACTTCTAAATGAACTTCCATTGATAGGAAGCCTTCATGATGAAGATCACAAGTTCCCTAAACTTGTTGTGATAGATCTTCAACTTGTCGGTGAGTGGGATGGCTAGATCTCCACGCTTTCCTAGTTGATCAAAGAGTATGCTTACAACAAAGATGAATGTTAGAAGCATTATGATCATGATCATTAGGGTGTTTAATGTGTTTACTACATTGTTAATGATTGATCTAAATGTATGCAAGAAGGTGGAGAAGATGTGCTTTGAAGTGGTGAAGAAATGGGAAAACAATGGGCTTTATTTATAGCGAAAGTGGATGAGGCGTCCACGGACCAGGAGCCCTTTAAAGGTTCCGCCCTTTATAGAAAAGGGTTCCGTGGGTGCTGACAGGAAAAGCTAAAAATCTTTCTTCAAATCTTTCCAAGATATTACCAAATCTTACTAAGATCACATTTGATATATTGTGTGTCAATCTAACCAAAATATTCAAGTGATCTTCCAAGGATTTCAAAGATGATGCATGACATGATGTAACATGTATTTCCATTTTAGATTAAAAAGTTTATCAAGGTAAACTTGTAAAATGTATTATGTAACTAGTTAATAAAATGTCTAGTTACCTTTTGTAAAAGAGTGCTTGTCAAAATAAAATATATTTTGTCAAGTGTAAGTAAACTTTAGTATTTGTATGAAATACTTGTGAATGCAAAATGTAAAATGAGGTTCGAAATAGAATGGTTAACCTATTAAAATACTTAGTGAGACAACGTGTGATTACAAGTAACTTGTACATTTTACGTTATGTATTACAAGTTACATGTTTGTCATCAATCAAAACAAACGAGACTGTATAGATTAAATATCGTAATATTTGCACTAACAATCTCCCTTTTTGATGATGACAAATATATATAAACGTAATAGAAAGTAAAATGTAAAAGTTACTTGTATCCTTACTACCTTTACATTACCTTCTCTGTTTACACTCTTCTCCCCTTTTGTCGAAACAAAAGGGCGTGTCATGAGTTTAACTTAATTTCTCCCAAAAGCGAGCTTGCATCATCCCTAGTGAAGTTAAATCGTCCACTACAATCCGTCCCTTGTTTGGTAGCGGATCCATGGATCAAATAAAGAGGCTTAACCTACATCAAGGTTAGTTTTATGCAACAAAAATTATGAGAAATATATGAAAAAGAAAAATGCATAGCAATGTTAGCCTATTTTCTCCACTTTTTATCGAAGCACAAATGCGTGTTGAAAAGTGAGAATGATGCTAAATGTGTGCATGCTCCCCTGACGGTTTCTCCCCTGTTTGAGGCGTCGGTATAATTAAAACCTACAAAACAAATATTAGTGCAAAACAATATTCGTCATTAGGCGAGTAAGTGATATACAACAAAGTGTATATAAGATGCATTCATAAATTCTTGAAGCTCCCTTGCTCTGGGCGTCAAGATGAACCTTCAAAATAAATATTAGTATAATAGAAGCTTTGTCTTTAGACAAATATGTCATATACAACCAAGTGTATAGGCGATGCAATATGAGTGCTAAAGGAAATTCCTCCTTGTTCTAAGGTGTCAAGAAGCACCTAAAATAAGAAAAATAATTGATGCAAACTTCATCCTTAGATGAGTAAATTATATACAATCAGTGTATATGATGATAAACCTACAATGAAAACATTAGTGCAATATATTTCATCTTTTCACAAAGAAAAATAAGATGTATATATGTGATAAATGATATAATCAAAAGATCTCATGAGTGTAGTCTCTAATTACAATCATAAGAAAAGTGAGAATATAATATGATAAAAACCTACAAAATAATTCCTAGAAAGAAGATATGAAGTCTACCACCGAGTGTGCCACTAGTGGTGCTAGTGTTGGTGTCGATTTACTAGTAGGATTCATGTGGTGATGGTATATGACTTGACATTTACAAAAGCAAGTTTTCGCTAATCCATGGTGGTGATAATTAGTGAAAGTGGTGATGGAAGGTGGTGGTGATTAGGTAGGAAGCTATTAAGGAGTTAGAAACTTCGTATGTATAGCAAATATAAAATATGGACTCATGCAATCCTTCGTCATGTCAAGTGACCAAAGCTAAGAGGAAAAAATGTGAATGGACATTGCATTTCAATGATGCATAAGGGTTATGATTTGAATGATTTATTGATGCTAACAATCTATTGTTTTGAGCAAGTTCTCATGCTTCAACCCAAGAGTAATCAATAATGTGTTCTATCTAAGAATATTATAATGAAGATACCAAAAGATATAAAAGTGATGAAGATAAATTCGTTTATTGATTGACACGAATTATAAAATGACCTATTCTAGGTGACAATGGGAAGGTAGTATTAGCATGGTTTTAACCGACATGTATGATTATCACTTTGAAAAGAAGTGAAGACAATATGGAAAATACTAATAATGAGTACCTATATGAGGATGAGAATGACATCATATGAGTGAGAGTTGGATGGACCAACGTGTTGGAGATGGTGCTTTGATTAATATATCGTTTGCTCTGACAAGGACATGCATGATAAGCGAGAAAAGGATAAGATCCTATGATGGTGTTCTAGATAGTGAAGTTGTAAGGTGCTAGTTTAAGGAAAATCCTATATGTGGAGATGAAGACGTTTTGTAAAAACACATGATGCGTTTTTCACTTGATGAGGTATTGGTGCGAAAAAGGTTGAACTAGTTGTGGTTTCATGAACCGGTTTTAGCTAAGTGGTGTTTACCTATGTGTTGGTATTGTAGAGTCTAAGAGACATAAATTTTGACAAAAGACAATTATGTGAATGAATTTCTCTCCCTTAATTGGTGGACATCCAACATAATGTGTAATGTATCAAATAAGGAATGACAACAAAGTGTTTAGGAGGTTATTCGGGTTTACGAAGAGATGAGCTTAGTGATGTTTTTGGATGATGGTTAGCATACAATGAACTTCATCCTTAAAGTCACGCACCTCTTCTCGATTAATCTGAGATGATCTTATGATGAGGCATGTGGTTTCCTAATAGGAAGTGAAGAGGATTAGAGTATTGTAATAACTAAATAATGATGGAGGTTATTTTTGGAAAGCGGAAGCAAAAATGAGATTTGGAAAGAGGTCGGTTGAAAGACAAAAATGCAAAGCCAACCCTCTAGAACTTAATTTTATATGCTTTTAAACTATATGCAAGTGTAGGGGTCCCATAAAGCATAGTACTAATCTACATAGCAATAAAGGGATTATGCAAAAATGAGCATATAAAAGTTAGAACCAAGTGAGATAACAAATAATTTGTTATCAACCTACAAAACAAATTTGTTAGTGACAAAAGATGTTAACATGATAGAAATCAAATGATAACATATTATATAAGCAAAACACATTGCACTTTAGTAGACAAGAAATCACCATACAAGATAGCATCAAGACAATCATATTATGCAAGAATACAACTTTATTCAAGACATTTTATTTTGAGATTGTTTTGTCGTTAGACTTAGGCAACAAAGCATACTTGGCTTGTAAATTAACACAACAATCTATGTGATTAATTTGTAAGATAAAAACTTCTATAAGTTTGTCATACCAAAAACATTTTGACATATTATATGTGCATATGTAGCAAACAAATAGTGTGACAAGAAGCAAAAGAAACAAGATGAAAGATTCATGCAAGCCATGTTTAAGACATAACAATTTGGAGCATGTATCATTTGGATCGTACTACATAGATATAATGAATGCCAACTAATAGCTTTCAAACACAAACTTATCATATCGAAATTATCACGTATCAAAATGACATATTATGATTTCATAAGTAACATGTTAATCATGCTAAAATTAATTCAAAAGTAAGTATCATGCAAATAAAGTTTTAGGTTTAAACGTTTAGTAGCATGAAACAAGAATCAAGCATTATAAAGATAAAACCGTACTAAGGTTTACACATTCGACTAGTTATCAAACACTAAGATAATGTCAAATCAACTTATCGTATCAAACAAGAACATGTAATCAACACATGTAAGTGCAATGCAAGTGGTTTTAAAGAAAAGTCATATATACTACTTGTTTGATTAGTATTCTAAGGCGAGGCAAACTATCAATGTTTTAACACTTACTTTAGGCAAGTATAGGAAAGCAGATTTTTCAAGTTGGAGAATGAATATGAGACTATTACTAGCGGTGCTCAATTAAGGCTAAACACGACCATTTTACGGGTGATTCCACAAACCCAACTTCTCTCGAAGCAATTCAACCGTTAGGTCAAATTGAGTTTCTAGTGCAATAGATTCTCCGGTAATCATTCTCATGTTGAAAGATGGAACTCTACTTTTGCCTATTAAAGTGTATAAAAGATGATAGTTTACCAACACTGGTTTAATGTGACACAACTAATATGCAATATAACTAAGGAGATGAAGATGTCATGTTATACATGAATTTTAACAATGGTGTGTTTGATAAACAATGTGTTTTAATCTTGTGTTTAGAATTGAAAGTTGTTCAAATTACACGACTAATTGTATGATCTAATGGATGACATCTTGTACTTTAAATGTGAATTGATCATCTAAGACTAGAGAATGGAATATGTTAAACTAAACGTTCTCAAGAAAGCTCTTTGGAACATTATTTAACAAGAATCTAAGTGAGGTTACCAACTTCAATAGATCTTGTGTATGCTCTAAATTGTGTAGTTTTAACCTTGGATGTGCACTCGGTTTGAGCAAGGTTAGGTTATGATGTACGCTTGAAAGGAAATAGATACAAATAGTATCTTTCAACAAATGAGATTATCCCATGGGATAAAGTTATCATGCTTATGAAAACAAGTATGACAAGATGAATTGGATATGCTAGTTCACGAACTTGTAGATGTTTGTTTCAAGATCATTTAGCCAATGAGGTGTAATGAAATCTCTTGTAACACAACTATTTATGTCATAAGAGTGATGCATAGGATATACAATATCCTTTTAACAAAATGAAAGCTTAACGCATGAATCTTAGTCATAATGTTCTTCAAAACATCATGTTTTCCTAAATGAAGATATGAAGCCAAAGTGTTTGAATCGGATAGTCCCATCTAAATAAACTTGGTCTCAAGATTATATTCACTAGATGATGACAAGAGGAATTCACTCGAGTTTCTTATGTATACTCCTCAAGAGTCATTGTTGCTTGGGGTGTATGATGTTGGCTTTGAGATTGCATTTTAACATATGTTGTTAAAATGTTGATTTGAAGTTTAACGAAATTTATGCACGAAGTTTAACGACAAAGTATTACTAATACTTTGATTATTTGTGAAGGTAGTACTACTTATACCTAGTGGAAATTGACAACAATTACCAAGAGCACCATGCTTATTTGGTAGTTGAGGTTCTAGCCATAATGAATTATCTAAGTCCTTATATGTGGGAAAGGATGGTTGAGTTTGTTCAACGTGCATTTGATTCGATACAAGTGTTGGACACAAGGGCTTTTGAGCAATACACTCAACGAATTCAAATGATGGCAAGGATGGTGGATTGGTTGATCTAGGTGGTAGGTCTTCTAGTGTGTCTAAATAAGGATGTGGTGATGTAGGGGTTTGTTGTGCTATGGGAGTACTTAGGTTGATTATTTGTCCAGATGTTGAACATAAAAAGTATGAATACTAATTCTTATGGTTCATTGGTTATTACAACTAGCGGGTGAAGTGCTTGAAGTTTTGGTTATGTCTATGAAGCTTAGGGACTGAGGTATAGGTTCACCTTGAAAGGCACGTTTGATTTAAAGGATGCTCTTGGAAGTTCATGAGCAATACGCTTAATGGTGCCAAAAGATGGAAGAGGGATAGTAGGTGTCTAAGAGGATAAGTGGCACGATGGGTTGTTTGTTTTGGATAAGTGTTTCAACATGTGTTGTTAAAATACTTGGGTGTTGATTTTTCGGATATGACTTTTAATGACTTACAATCGTAAGTCGCATATGAATATTTCGGATGAACTACTTAAGTTGTCAATCCTAATTTGTTGAGCTTAGATTGAACTCAAGGATAACAAGACTTGATAATATGTATTTAACATATGTGAGTTATGACTCGATGTAAATACTTATCGTCTTGAAGGATGACACATTATTTTCATGTTAACCGGTGAGGCAATACATGTAGATACAAAACAATATCTATAGTCATATGTTGACTTGTGTATGATATCTTTGCAAATAATGAGTCCAGGTTTATTAGTCTCGGTAAGTCATCTAAGTCATCCGCAAGCGGGTGAGGAGATGTTGGTGGTGTTGCAAAAGTTTGATAGGTACAAGCTTTGGAGACTTTAGTAGTGAAGTTGTTTTGGATGATGGTGGGTGATTTTAATGGTGGAGTTGGAGTACTCAAGTTTAGAAAGTTCACATCTTGAATGGGTGATGAGATGTTGAGAGGTAATGAGTCGAGGATGAAGAGCTCAAGTTAATGAAGCAACAAGATCGAATGCTAATCCTAGTGGTTTTCTTAAGTGGCTTATTTGAGGTTAAGGATTTAGTCATTTGACTTTGCTTTAAGAAATGCTAAGCTTGAGGAAAAGTAACGATGAAGGTGTGAAAATGATCATCTTGAATGTGTCGATTTATGGAACTAAGGATTCATGGATTTGATGTTAATCCATACAAAGATGGTAGTTTCTAATGAGATGGAAGTGTCTAAAATCATGTCAAACATCCTAAGTTAATCCATTGAGGATGTGTTGAGTGAGGTATGAAAGATATGCATTAACAACTATCCTAGAAGCGAAGTTTGGTAAATTAGATTATGGATTTAGTAAAATTCAATAACTTACAGGATTCACGACACCATTTCTTTACAGTAGGAACCCTTAAATTGGTGCCGCTTGGTCCGCTGTCTGGTATGGCGGTACCAAAATACATAACGAGCGGTACCAACATTTTGGTGCCGTCGATCCGTGGACACCGAAAAGTTCACATACCCATTTTTAGGTGTCGGGAGTGTTCAAAACACGAAATTTTGCTTAAAACATGTGACATTAATTACTTCTAGTTAGGAAAAGTCAATAACACATATACAAATATAGTGGAGCATAGACTTTGACCAAGGGCTAACGATTTTCACATAAAAGTGAAAATGGGTAAAATTGATAACACACTTGTGCTATCCACCGCATAAACCGGTTAGCATACAACATTGTTTTAAGTCATATTATCATCCTACAAAGTAAAACAAATAAATTACATCATACAACATTGTTTTTGTCGTTGTACCAAACACTCTCTTAACACCTTCATTTTCAAAGTACTTGACTAATTTACTTAGTACTCATTGCTAAGTGAGTTATGACATTTCATAAGTTATCACGAGATGTTAGTAATCTATGCAAGCAAGTGATCTAATTCTGGCGATGGTAAAATAATTTTCCAACTTAGTGCACAAAATCTAGCAAATAACCTATTGTGCATAAACAAGAAATCGTCAAACAAGCGAATAAATAACATGGAAGGATTGACACTTATATTATGCAAACAAACAAGTGTAAACAACAATTTGAAAAATAAGCAAGCAACATATATGCAAACAACATAAACAAGTGGTCATTTAGCATAACATAACAAGAAAGACACTTTTAGTCATTTTATGTTTAAATATGACGATGTATACCAAGCTTGATTAGTTTCCTTTAAACATATTACCAAATTATTTAGTTTCAAAGGAAGTTGTATCAAAGTTCTAAGAATACCAACTTAAATTGCTTGATTCAAAATTTTGAGTTTTTATGTTAAGCGAAACTCAATATTTTAGACATCTTGTAGTATTTGGTCTATTTCACTTATTTAAAATTAGACTCAGGCCATGAGAGTATTTTTAAATGAAAGTAGACTCAATTCCTTTTAAAATGATAGGTGGTTAGACTAAATGCGGACTTACGGTTAATTAGTTATGATTTTTGAAGTTGCCCAAAATCATCTTTGTCTGAGACGGATTCCACGGAACCAAATAAAGGGATCCGCCCTTTATAAGATTTGGTGCCGTGGTCCTCTGAGATGATTCACCAAAACTAGTATTTGACATAGAGAAAGCGTGTGCGACTTACTAGATTTCATAGTAAACATATAATACACATATTTAACAACATATCTACTTATGTAACTTATCTTAAACATTTACTGGAGGTGATTTTCAACTAGATTTATAGTTATCCCAAACACTCCTTTAAAATCATATTTCTTCAGTAAATTTTCTATGAGCACACAATACAATACTTACTAGTTCTTTCAACAAACTTTTTTTATTTTACTTTTCAAGAAAACCTTCAAGCTTGTATACAAAGTTACATTTAACAACAAAATTTCTAAGTATAACAAGCAAAGCATATTTCATATTATTTTTAAACTTCAATGGTAATTTGATACATGGATCGTACTCTATTTTTAAAACCATTTGTTTTGAAAATAAGAGCTACGTGTCTCGATACCAATTGTGGAAATGTAGAGGGGGTGAATATGTTCTTGTTTAAAACTTTAGATCTTTAGTATCAAATCGCTTATGAAGCTTGTTATAATATGAAAGTACCAATTATTGTTTGTGACTAATATAGAACATAGTAAACTAAGTTGTCACACAATCATGAACACAAACCACATCACAAACAATAGTATAGTGCAAGTATAAATGTAAAGAGATAAAGAAAGGAAAGTGCAAACCGAACACGAGGATTTATAGTGGTTCGGTCACGGATCTCACTTTCCGCCCTACTCCACTCCCAGTACCCAACTCGAGAGTTACTTCACTAAATCAACAAGCTCCCTTCTGGCGGAGAAAACCTTACAATAAATAAACACACTTTTTCCGGTACAAAGCTAAATACCGGGTTCTAGTTCGGTAGAACCAACCTAACGTCGCTTTATACAATATTTCCGACACTAAGCTAGATGTCGAGTTCTTTTACAAGGGTACAACCACTCCCAATATGTTTTATGGCTCAACATAACAAACCTTGTGTTTTATGGCACAAACACATAAACCCTCTAATCTAATTTGGTAAAATTGTTGTTATGATGCAATGATGTTTACACTAATGATCCATGACACAAATGTCTAATGGATATGAATAACTACTTCTAAATGAACTTCCATTGATAGGAAGCCTTCATGATGAAGATCACAAGTTCCCTAAACTTGTTGTGATAGATCTTCAACTTGTGGTGAGTGGGGATGGCTAGATCTCCACGCTTTCCTTGGTTGATCAAAGAGTATACTTCAACAAAGATGAATGTTAGAAACATTATGATCATAATCATTAGGGTGTTTAATGTGTGTTACTACATTGTTAATGATTGATCTAAATGTATGCAAGAAGGTGGAGAAGATGTGCTTTGAAGTGGTGAAGAAATGGGAAAACAATGGGCTTCTATTTATAGCGAAAGTGGACAGAGGCGTCCACGGACCAAGGAGCCCTTTAAAGGGTTCCGCCTTTTATAGAAAAGGGTTCCGTGGGTGCACGACGGAAAAGCTAAAAATCTTTCTTCAAATCTTTCAAGATATTACCAAATCTTACTAAGATCACATTTGATATATTGTGTGTCAATCTAACAAAATATTCAGTGATCTTCCAAGGATTCAAAGATGATGCATGACATGATTTAACATGTATTTCCATTTTAGATTAAAAAGTTTATCAAGGTAAACTTGTAAAATGTATTATGTAACTAGTTAATAAAATGTCTAGTTACCTTTTGTAAAAGTGCTTGTCAAAATAAAATATATTTTGTCAAGTGTAAGTAAACTTTAGTATTTGTATGAAATACTTGTGAATGCAAAATGTAAAATGAGGTTCGAAATAGAATGGTTAACCTATTAAAATACTTAGTGACTCTAAGCGTATTTTAAACATTCTAAATGATTTGTTAATGGGTTTGATCATAATGCCGCATAACAAACATGTACGAACATGTTGTAACATCTGAGGACTTGAGACATCGAGAGGTGTTGAATGTATGTTGAGAAAACGTGTGATTACAAGTAACTTGTACATTTCGTTATGTATTACAAGTTACATGTTTGTCATCAATCAAAACAAACGAGGCTATAGATTAAATATCGTAATATTTGCACTAACGACTTGGTAACAAGAATACCTTCCTTAAGAAGGTATCTTAAACTAAAGGAGGCGGGAATTGTCTAAGTGACATTTGTCATTTGTAAAGACATTCCTAAGTGCACTCGGTATGACTTTCCACTTATATCTAAATGATATTAGTTTAGTAAATAAGTGTTATTTGTTAGGAATTTATTTGAGTAGATTTTTGTGTTTACACATGATTTACATGTAGCTTCATTAGGAAGCCTTTTTCTCACATACGTGTTATATTTCTCGTATATATAACTTATGTTTTATTTCTTCTTAAAACCAATAATAAAACAAAACACGAATTTCAAAAATTCCCCTATTTATACTCCCACCGTCGACCCTTCTAATCAAACCTTCATTTTTTCAAATTTTCCAATTTCAAAAATTCCCTCTCATTTAAAAAACTTCATCTTCCTCCTCATTTCATCCGAAACCAAGAAGATCCGTCATCAACATGGTTTATCGCTTTTCGTGCTCATCGCCCCTAACAACTTCATCGCACTTGTGTTCCCTATGATGAAGTTCACATCGGAGACATTTACTTTGTGTTGATGATCTATATTGGGTTATATACCCAATCATTTGTATCATCCTAAGTATTGAAATGCAATATTATTAATAATCTAGTTTATCTATATTATTCTTATCATAATGTGTTTATCATTTCTTTTGTTTTATATGTGTTATATTCCTTCGTGATACATTAGAAGTCACGTATGCATGCTAAAAGAAAATGTAGGATAAAACATATTTAGTGGTATAAAAGCGTAAAACCTATGTTTTTATCAAATCATTTACATTACTACGAGATCCACGGATCCGGAAGATATACTAGCGGATCCTTTTGTAAAGGAATCGTGGGATCCGTCTTCTTGGAAAACAGTTTTCTTGCAAGATTAAAACCACTATCTTTCTAAAAGTAATAATCCACTAAATTTCAAAACCATGAGTTAGTTAAATGTTAAATACCATTGTTAATAAAATCTAGTAAAAGCGTTATATTTTTATAGGTTGATCATAAACATCACCTCCTATTAACCCTTCACTCCATAGGTTCAACTATGACGCATGAATCGAGTTTGATTTTTCACTCACTTTAGCGTCTACACCGAACATCTCCCTTGAGCCCAACACACACAGCAATCATGTCAGTGGGTTCAATAATCTCGAAACCGTCACTTCCATGAAGGGCGTGTTGTAAACACCTCTACAATTCGAAAAGGTATCAATACCTCCTTAGAGCCATAGGACTAGAATGTCTTCTTGAAATCAACGAGAAGATATGTCGAGGTTCATAATGGAATTCTTCCGTCAAGTGGAACTCGTTTCGTAACGAGGATCGCTCTCTATCTCTTTGGTTTTATATCAAAACCAAAAATTCACTTCAAGCCTTGGGCATCTTGCTCACATCCTCGAATTCAAACCATGGACAATGTGCCTTCACGAAGATTGGTCTCTTGATTCTCTCATCAACTTTCGTGAAGAAAATAGTCCATATTGTTCACACATACCTCTAGGAAGATTTAAGCGCATGATATGCAAACCTCGACCATATTACTCCAATCCAGCGTTATCCATACACGGGATATCCGAGAAGAGTACAAGCCTCTTGCTCTCGTTCTACGTGAAAATGTTTGGAGTCTTAGAAATCGAGATATTCTTCCGCTTGTTGTGCTCACATGTTGTCTTTGTTTGCTAACACAACAACCATACAATCTCGCCTACTTCTTCGCAAAGGCGATGCAAATCTTCAAGGCTCAAGAATAAACTCATCCCTTATGGAATGTTCTTGACACGCTTTATCGCAATGTTATGCACTTCATCCTCGATTTCAAAGTCCGTTATGCGTGCTTGTGAACAAGATGATGGAACCGCTAAACATATCTCTCATGAATACTTTCTTCATTCTGATTCCACAATACCCGTCAATCACATAATGATCCTCTAGCGAAGACACTCAGGAACCTAGAATAGTCAATAGGATCAATTCTACTCTACTCATTATTTATCAATGTAATCCTATTTCTTTCATGAAATAAAACATCTTACACTTGATATCTTTTAGAACTCCTTTAAACAAAACTTGGAATATAATGCATTGTCAAAGATCATTGCATACCTTTAGTAAAGGTTAGATCCCAAATGTTGTACTAAGCGGATCCCTACATCTAGGGAACAGTGGGATCCACAGAAAACAGAAAATGCAATTGCAAGCATTATATGTCAAACACACCCAGAACACCTTACACTAAGCTAAACATAGTGTCTTAAGATTGATTAAGACTTTATCAAAGATAGGTTGACCTTTCCCACTCATTCCAACTCAACTTAGATCATCCTCTAAGACTTTGTTAGATCTACCATTTCAATCCATCACTCTTCGCTCTCAAAACTCACATTTCATTTTACTTGATCCTCACGCTAGGTTAGAAATCCTTGATTATGACAATATTGATCATTAATCAACCTCACCTTAAAATTGATCAAAGTTGATCAAATCTTTTTTCTCCATCTAAAACCATTAGGATATTTTCCAAAACACAATCTAAGTCACCACTGATCTCTAGGATCACTTAGCTTCAATTAAACACTCTCATCTTTAGTGTCATCCTTGCTCACTCATTGGTACTCATGAAAGTTCCAAATCCTTCCATAAAAGAAAATCATTAGCTACATCACTCACCACCTTTAAGTACTTAAGCACCCTTCATTTAAGACACTTAGGAAGGCTGAAACACTCGAGATATTATAGGTCTTAGATCTTGAAACATCATTTCCACTTTTCATAGTTCTTGATAGCGGGATCCCTAGGATTAGCCTATACGGATCCCTATGAAAAGGCTGTGGATCGGATGATGATAGGTCATGTCTTGCTAAAACAATCATTTCAACTCATATTCCTAACTCAAACACTCCATCTCATCTTAAATGAGTTCCTAGATCGATCCATCCTCCGAAGTTGACTCTTGTGCATGTCAATCATCACATTCCAATGAATCTAGTGGCTTAAAGCTTAAATGCACTTGCCAAAACTCTTAGTTTATAAACCACCTTGTTGGGACCTCCATAGTCATCACTCTCACTCTAACTTTCAGCTCTTGAAATCATTTCATCATGAGAAAAACCCCAGTAGTAACTTATCACCAAAGAACCACCCACAAAAGGGTCCGTGTTATACAAAATCTCTTCAACGAATCATCTCGGGTCGAAGCCAACAAATAATAGGATCCTCCCTCTTCCAATCAAACCAATTCCTAAAAGGATAGTACCCACAAAACTACCAATGCCAAACACCACCATACCTCCTAGGCCAAACAATATCATCTCCACTAAACCATCACCATTGGTTCCTAGAGCTATCTCATTTACATCCCACAATCATCACCACACCTCTACAATTTAGAGGACTTGCCACTAGGCCGTCTCATCCGCCAATGACAACATTCTCCTCATTAGGAGGAATAATGATTCAAAATCAAGGTGTTGAGTCAACACTTGCTCGGCTTCCTTTTCGCGTCTCCATCATATAATCCTATTTGGATTATGAGAAATCATCAAAGTCGACCACCCGACCATATGGAAGTTGACACTTCCTTACCACCATCATTCTTGGTGAGGCATTCTCAAATGCACCTCCACCAATCCTCCATCGTTTGAAGCTCATGAGCCGCCTCACTTGATCCTTCGCATCAAGCCATTTAATTCCTCTACCACTTACCTAGCCATGACAAAGATTGCTATCATTGTCAACATGTTGAAAGTTTGATACATGAAGTACGAGAAGACCAATGTTTCATGTTCTATCATCTCCTCGAGCGTTTCGGCGAGATCAAACCTAAACAAAACTTGAGCTAGAAGATTTTAGTGGTGTCCTAGCATCAGCGTTAGATAACCTAAAATTCCTAGTCATGTATTGTCTATTTTCTTATTTTAGAGTCATGTATATCATAACTCTTGTTTTATTAAATGGAATTACATGCTACTTGTTATTTTTCGAGAATATGTATTCATATCTCATTTATGTGATAACATTACATTATATCACCTTTCTTGCGATTTTAGTCATCGAGTGACGGATCCTCGATGTTGCATAGCGGATCCCTACTAGGAGGGAACCGTAGGATCCGTGAAGTCAGTGTTTTCTTTATCACATTTGCGAAATTGTGAATTATACTTGTTTTCTAACCCTTGTTTTGAGTTATTCAATTAACACATAAAGTATTTGACATCCTAAAGCTAGGGGCTTGGTGTCAAAACAATACGTTGCATAATTACTTGCAATATTTGATTTAAATTTCATGACTTCCGTTGCAAATATTGCAATCATCTAGGGGAGCACACCCATCACATTGGCGTAATCTTTTGCATAAGCTAGTTGCAAATGAACTAGATTAGAATTAGTTTCTTGGCATACTTACTTAGGATGGACTCGTCGAGGGGAGCAAAGCGAGATCTATTCCGTTACTTGCTCTTTATTTCTTCTTTTATTTTTCTTTCACATGTTTTTTCTTAAAAGCGATGTGTTGCTTTTCTTCAAACACTTTTGTTTCGACAAAAGGGGAGAAAAAGTAAAAACTTCTAAATTCAAGCGTTTACAATTTTAGCTTTTCCTTAAAATAATTTTATGTTTTGTCATCAACAAAAGGGAGATTGTTAATACAAATAAGCCGTAAAAGCGTTTATTTATATTTTACGATCTTCTAATGTTTTGTCAATAATAAAATTAAAATCATATTAACGAAACAAATAAAATACGTAAATGGTTTGAACTAATAGTTTTCTAACATATTCACATAAAACACTAAAACAAGTATAAGTGATTTTATGATCTAGATATATATATATATATATATATATATATGTACAACAACTAGTGTTTACATATTGGCTTAACAAGTATAAGTGTTTCTATGATTTAGATATATATGTACAACAACTAGTGTTTACATATTGAGTTAACACATACTTAAGCTAAGTATACTAAAATGGGTAAAAACAAGTATATACTAAATAGATAAAAACTAGCAAATGGTTTTGACCCATAACCCATGGTTTTATATATACCACTTAACCAAGTTCAATGTATCCTAAAGGTACATTGTATCTAGAAAAAAACCATGGATCGACCCATAACCCATGACCCATGACCCATAACCAAAATACCCATGGGCAAGAGGAGCGGACCACGGATCCCTAGCTTTGTGCTAGCGGATCCACTATGGTAGGGATCCGTGGGATCCGGAAGCAGTGAGTTTTCCTCTATAAATAGTGAGCCATTTCTTCATTATTAAATACCCTCTCAACATACTTTCTCCCACAGTTAAATCTCACTAACCTTAGATCCAAGAGATCTATGTTTGTAGTCTTGTGTTTGTGTGATCTTTTAGGTTCCTCTTAAAGGCAAGATCATCACCTTTGAAGTCGAGCAAGCTCAAGTCCATGAGTTGCCATGCTTCCTCATCATCAAGGCTATTGAAGTCCTCTTGTTGATGATTCCTTTCTTTCTTCAAATAAGTGTAGTGTTGAAGACATTGGTGAAAGATGTCTCAGTGTCAAGGCGAAGATATTAGTGAAGGGTATCTATAGTCTATAGGATAAGCACTTGTGGTAGGTGCTTAGAAGTCAAGACAAAAAGCATTAGTGAAAGGTGCTTAGAGTGAAGACACAAGACATTAGTGAAAGGTGTATTGTAGATCTAATCAAAGACATTAGTGAAAGGTGTCTTGTAGATCTAATCAAAGGCAATAGTGAAAGGTGCCTTAGATGTACATTCGATATGGTGTGTTTCGATGTACTAGATAGACTAGCATTAGATCGAGGATATTGATGTCCTTGATGATGTTGTAAAGGTAGATCTCCTTTGGGATTAGTCGTTGGTGTAGTGTGGTAGTAGTTCCTCCATTGCAATGGAACTAGGTGCTTAGCATAGTACTAATAAAGGGTGGCGGCGTTGTGAAGGATTAGTTCTCCTAAGGTGTGAAAGAACTTGGTGGTTAGCCTAGCACCGTATAAAGGGTAAGCGACGTTGTGTTAGGTGTGGTTCGCCTTGGTGTGAAAGAACTGGTATTTAGCTTTGTCTGGGAAAAAGGTTAAGCGGCGTTGTGAAGGCTTCTCCGCCATAAGGAGATTGGTGTAGTGATTACAAACTCTCGAGTAGGTGACTCGGGGAGTGGAGTAGGAGCAAGGAAGGTGTCCTTGTAGTAGAACCACTATAAATACTCGCGTTGTGGTTTTGTGCTTCTTACTCTTATCTTTTCATTACATATCTTTATATGCTTGTTTATCAACATCCAACACACACAACCAAATAGATTGACATAAGTCGATCTAAATAGTTTAAAAGGAAGTTTTAATTGGTAAAACTATTCAACACCCCCTTCTAGTTTTCCACATCTTGTTTTAAGAGGTTTGATTCCCTGGGCGATCGACTCTTGTCATGTTTGTGTTGTTAACTGGTAATGTTCAATTTCATGCACCTTTTGTTGTTGTCTATGAGAACACTGTGGATTGTGTCTTTATAAGTTGTGCCAGCCTTGGTGAAGTTGGCCTAGAATGTATTGTTGTCCTGATAGTTGGATATTTTCAGGGGAAGAATATCTCTTTCCATGGATTTTGACCTTGCGTCCAGGTTGTTGTTGACATTGTCGTATGACTCTCATGGTATTCTGATAATTACTTTGAAATTTGTAGAAAAATTTGATTGAATTGGCATTTTACAGGGTAAGAGATGCTTGCTTATGATGAGTGTTTGCTTATCTCGATTTGCTATTGTATTTCCATGTGCCTCATGATTTATGTGTCCTTGGACTTTTGCACGATGATTTGTTGTATAACGCTATCAGCTTTCTACTTTTCCTTGGAGGATCACTATTGATTGTTGTTATGTCTGCCTTTGTCAAAAACTGGATTTAAGAATGAATAGTAGAAACTTCTGCATGCAATTGTTGTATCGCTTTTCTTCCCAACAAGGCATTGTACGTTATATATGCTTTAGCGACATGGAACTCCATGATTATTATTCTTTTCATTGGATATTGTCCCATAATTGTCTCCAGGTAGATCGTTCCCTTGGGCCCCTTCAGACAGGAAACCGAGTAGAGAGGTTGTTGGAGGACGTAGCTTGTTCTTGACATGGTCAGGTAATTGCTCGAAGGAATTAGCATACATAATGTTGATTGAACTCCCCATCCATATATCCGGTTACTAAGTGTGAAGTGATTCTGCTTTGATGACTAGTGGGTCAGTTGAGGGTGTGGTCTCGGATCACGAGGTATGTCTTTTTGTTATAAATCCGATTGTTGTCTATAGAGGTTTCCAATTGATTATCTTGTAGATGTGGCTGACTCTGCGTCCTTTACATTTATCCTTTTTTTTGGTATCGCGCATAAATGTTCGAGCTCTCCGGCCGAGTTGCTCTTTCGAAATTGTTTTGAGTTCTACTGATTGGTGTCATGGCCATGAGTCGACATGAAACTTACAAAATTGCTTTATGTTCTTTTTATCTCCTCCTTAGTGGTGGAGGTCTTTGCCATTGTATGTGACTTCCTTCTGCATGTAGCTAGGATCTTAGTGGGTTTCTTTGTCAAGGTTTTCATGAGAGCTTCTCGCCCTCGATCCACAGGATCAAGGCGATGATCCTCTTTTGCCAAATGTGTTTGCTGACTTTCCTCTTGTCCTTGTAGCTTGGCACATGTTATGCACTCATGGTTATTTCTTTTGTCTATAATTTTTATGATATTCCTCGTGCTTATCTTTGTGAATTAAGCTGGAGCGATCCAGCAGTTCTTGCCATGTCTTTGGTGTTTTCTGAGTAAGCTTAAAGTATAATTTTCCTTGGTGATATTACCAATGAATCTTGAAATCTTTTGGTGGGTCACGACTCACGGTATCTTTCTTGCTTAGTCGTTAAATCTTTCGGTAAAGTCAATCGGTGCTTATCACGGAATTGCTTGATGAATTGCAAGTTAACGTAATCTCCTGTATTCCCTTCCAGGCTGGAAGTTCTTAATGAACTTTTCTTTGAGATCTTCCCATCCTATGATGCTATTTTTATCTAGACCTTTAAACCAAACGACTGCTCGCCCTGCTAAGGTTATTTAAAGAACAGATGGCGAGGCCATTGATTTATTAGAGCATTTATTTTATCACATTCTAATTTCCAGATGTGTGAATTAAGATCTATGACTCTATCATACATGTGTTATCAACTGGAAGCTTCAGGCCTATTGGGAGTTGATAGTCCGGAATCCTTTTCACGAAATTGTGTCTCTATTTCGATGCACGAAGATGCTCGAGCGCGTCATCGCCAATTATCTTATAGTTTCGATGTTCGTTTCTATCTAGAACCATCATTAGTGTGTTAAGCGGGTCTATGGATGACGACTTGTTCTTTGCGAGCTTTGTGCAGGTGGACATTCGTGATATGTCTCTAAGTGCCTTGGTATATGTGTTGTTGACGGTATTGAGTTTGCATGTGTTCAGGTCATACGGAAAGTTGATTGTGGATTGTTTTCGATGGTAAAATGTTGTAATTAGTGGTTGTGTTGTTTGAGGTATTCCTTGATTGTTAGGTTGTTGTGAGTTTGAGTTTATAGTGTGTGTTTGTGGTCCTTCTGGCACGATTCTTTGGTTTTCACGCATTAGCATATCCGGGAAAGCCATGCGTTCCTTGTTTGTCTTTATTGACTTGGTGTCATCCTGGATGTCGACCTTACTGTGTGTGGTGTTATGAAATTATCATTTTGTCCTTAAATATTGGCGTTGTTTGGTGGTGGACTACCTGGTAGTGAGGTTATGTTCATCAGAGTTGGTTGAGATATAACGTTGTGATTCTTTTGTGTTAAAGTCTCACGTCCTTCGTCCGTGTACTTGATGTCCTCAGGACCAGTCACGTCAGCCGGAGGTAGTGGTGGTTGAATTTGTTGATTTTGCAGTTCCGTCATTTTTGCTAAATGAAGTTTGGAGGTTAGGTTTTTGTTAAAATGAAATGATAGATTTCGTGCTTTTCTAAACGGATATGTGTTTTAGATCTGGTGTTTTCCGGTGATGGAGTGTAATTTTTTTTAAGGAGGTTTGTGTGAGTGTTTTGGTAAAAAAAACTATGTAAGTTCTTGATGAAATAAGGTTTTTCTGGTGGTCAGAAAAACTTTCTAGTTAATCGGAAAAGTTTTTCGATGAATATGATGGGTGGTTTTAAGGACAAATTATTGCGTATAGCATGGATGGTGCCGTGTTTACATAAGGTACGTATTGAAGGGTTGAGGAGGCTATTCGATTTGGTTTCCCACGTTGACCCTTAGGTGTGACGGAAGTCACGAGCTAGGGTAACACTTCCGGAGTAGCTGGAGTGAATTGTGTGAATTCACTTGCTCTGTGTGTGTGTGTGTGTGTGTGTGTTTTGAAGTTAAGTTGAGTTGGTTCATTTGTTAGAATGAACCTTCTATTTATAGGGATGGCCCTAGGGTTTCATGCCCTTCTTGGGAGTCCATCAATGTTTCCAGGATAATCCACGTGGTGGATAACCAATGTGGGAGACAAAGAATGACATGTTGTGTGCTTCATTTGGTCTCACTAGATGCATGGAATGATTCATGCACGATTGCAACACTACCTCTAAGCGAATAAGGTAGTAGCACGTGTCCGATGGTTGCGACGGTCACGGGAAGAGTTCTCGAGACGGGTCATTGCGTGGCATTTTGCGTATGCGAACCTAACACGGAGTTCGTTTCCCAGGCGTAATATGATATGTTGTAGCCGTTGTTGGGCTTAGTTAGAGCGTGTGAACCTTAGTCTATTGGGCTAAAGGTCCTATACGTTATCCGTTTATCTCCTTGACCATTATTTTTTTTATGTTCTCAACATTGTTTTTTGTAAGACAATTATATTATATATAAATGAAAATAGCAAGATGCTAACATGACTTACAACGAAGTTAAACCCCAACCTTAACCTTGACACTCGTGATTCTGAAACGACCTTAAATAATAATTTTAGATGCTAAAAAACTAAACGTCAATCTTGACCCTCACAATCCTAAAACTCTAAAAACGACCCTAAACATCAATCTCAAACCTCACGATACTAATACACAAATTTACAACTGTGACACTTCAAACAGTCAAAGGAGAAAATCCATCATCCAAAACCAACAAAACACATAGCCACTTAAGGGCATTCACCTGGTTGAATGTATGGAAATGGAGGAAACATCAACCATGACCTTTGAAAATTGAAACGAAATGCACACAACCTCCAACCAAACCAAATCAACCAAAGGCGGTGTCACGTACGAAAGAAGATTTATATGACATAGAAACTACCCAAATTTGTAGAACTACCGCTAAATGAACATCTACTTACACTTTATACACCTTGACCTTGACCTTGTTAAATTAACCCTTAACAAACTTCTTACCGAACCACTTCAAACTACCAGAGTACCAAATTGCCAACAATGAAGCCGAACATGTGTTAACCGAAACAATGATTGAAACACCAACCATTACCATCCTTCGCGACTCTACCATAGATCTTGACCACAATGCGAAACCCCAACCACCAAGACTTGAAATAAAGTACCACCACTCAAAGAAGAAACATTATGAATCATGGAAACACAACCATGACAACAAAAATCATGACTACAACCCACCACCTAGGGCAATAACATGAAACAAAAAACATCACCTGGAAAGAAGCACTATGAACCTTTGCTAAACCAACGACCCAACCGATCTCATGACCACCAGCGCCTATAGTAAAGACTATTACTACCCACGACCCGTCCCCCAACGACCAAAAATCATGATGACCACCACCTGAAACAACTCTCGCCATGAAACGTCGACTTATACCCACAAAACAACCATGCCGATAAAATCGAAGCATTTTCCAAAAAAGCGAAGTCAATAGGTGTATGAAAAGAGCGACAAGAATTATATTATAACACCCAACCGACAAGGGTCCGAATGTCACATTATGAGTCATATTAGAACATAACTAAATAGAAAGTCAAGTCTTACATAAATAAAGGGAAAGTCATATGAATAAATGAATCCCAATTAGGTTCAAAACATCATAGTCAAACCGAAATAATAAAATCCAAATGATGAAACAATACAAAGTCGGAATAATAAGCAATATGAATGGCGAAATCACTAAAGGGTTTGTCTTCTACTCCTACTCTTTACTCAAATTCCACTTCGCTAAAACACCCGCAGAGAAAAGAAATGCGGTGAGCTTAAAAGCCCAAGGAACAAATATGACAAAACGAAGCTAAGCATAATAAAGATACAAAAAGCGAATCAAAGGAAACTAATAACAAAGTCGTAAAGAATGGGCAAAATGAGTCCATGAGAACTGCGAACACAATATTAGCAAATCCAAAAGGAACATAAATCAAAGGAGATCAAAGCAAGGCGGTAGATCGTTGAACATATATAAGCACACATAGATATCCAAAACATACACATACCGAAACATAATCAAATAGGAGTTGATGAATGAATATAATAACCAAGGAAAGTAGTCGAACAATGTGCAAGCATATCAACCAGAGGAACAACTGATCATAAATATGGCAAGCCAAACAAATCAGATAATCAGATAAGTATAAGCTAAACCGAATTCCATAAGCAGGCGGAAGCAACTGAATAGAATGTAAGCATGGCAGTTACATAAGTCCGATAATCAACAATTAATAAGCTGAACAAATATCATAAACAAACGAAAATACCAAACAGAAATATAAGCATGTTAGTCACATGTATCAGGTTGGAATACTGAACGAATATCATAATTAAATGTAGTAACTAAACAAGGATACAACATGGAAACATGCTAAATCAGAATATCATAATCATATAATCACAAAATCGAATACTGCCACGAGCTCAAATGACTAAAGGAGATACTCTAATAGCCTCACATCAAATCACATATCTTGTCCGTCAAATCATAATAAGTTGCACACGAAGTAGCTAGCTCCGATGTACCAAATGTGAGGGAGTGTATTGCACACACTCACCACATCACCAAATCATAACAAAGTACCTAGGATGCATCCATACGCTCCCTGGAAAACAAATCATATATACATATGCCAGTTCGAGACTGTACATACGTATTCAAATACACCGGCCAAGTGCGCTATATTTAGCAATGCTCATAATACAAAAAGGAAACGCTGGGGATCCATCACTCCTCCCCATTAAAGAGTCATGCCAACGGTGCATCGGTGACATGGTCATGGTACCTCCATGACTAGTTACACAATTAGCTCGGTGAGAGCATAATCACATACATGAGATAGCGAAGAAGGGTAATGTAGACCCCAACTAGAATATATCGGATCAAAGCAAATCAAAACACATCATATAAAATCGGATTATACATCATAATAATCGAGATAACGAATCATAGCATTTCATAGTAATCAAGTCAAATTAATCAGGGATGAACTGAATCATATCAAACACATATCACATCATGATAATTAAATGGATCTAAATAGGGAAAACATAACAATGCACAACGGTCATACTAATCAGACAACGAGTTAAAACAGAAGAAATCCTATCTGTTAATACAAATAAGCCGTAAAAACGTTTATTTATATTTTACAATCTTCTAATGTTTTGTCGATAACAAACGTAAAATCATTTTAACGAAACAAATAAAACACGTAAATAGTTTGAGCCAATAGTTTTCTAACACACTTACGTTTTCACATAAAACACTAAAACAAGTATAAGTAATTTTATGATTTAGTAATACATATGTACAAAAACTAGTGTTTACATATTAGGTAAAATATATACATAACTAGTATGTATTATAAAATGGGTAAAAACTACAACCCATGGAATATATCCATAACTCATGGTATTGACCCATACCCATTTGACTAGGTGCATTGCACTCATTAGATACATTGTATCTAATAAAAGACCCATGGATAAACCCATAACCCATGACCCATGACCCATAACCAAAACACCCATGGGCAAAGAGGAGCGTCCCACGGATCCCTAGCTTTACACTAAACGGATCCCTGAAGGGAGGGATCCGTGGGATCCGGGGAACAATAGTATTTCCTCTCTATAAATAGTGAGCCATTTCTTCATTGTTTCTCACCCCCTTTCTCACATACTTTCTCCTTGAGTTAAAAACTCCCTAACCCCATATCCAAGTGATCTATGTATGTAGTTTTGTTTTTGTGTGATTCTCTAGGTTCCTCTTAAAGGCGAGATCACCACCTTTGAAGTCAAGCAAGCTCAAGTCCATGAGTTGCCATACTTCCTCATCATCAAGACTACTGAAGTTATCTTGTTGATGGTTCTTTCTCTAAAGAGTGTAGTGTTGAAGACATTAGTGAAAGATGTCTCAAGTGTCAAGACGAAGACATTAGTGAAGGGTGTCGATCGTCCGTATTGTAGGCATTAGTGAAGGGTGCCTGAAGTCAAGTCACAAGACATTAGTGAATGGTGTCTTGAAGATCTAGAAAAGGCATTAGTGAAGGTGCCTAAGATGTACATTCGATATGGTGTGTTTCATGTACAAGATAGATTAGTATTGGATCCAAGGATATTGATATCCTTGTTGATGTTGTAATAAGGAGTTGGTCTCCTTTAGGGTTAGGTGATTGGTGTAGTGTTGGGTAGTAGTTCCTCCATTGTAATGGAACTCGGTATCTAGCCTAGTACCGGATAAAGGGTAGGCGACATTGTGATAGGATTGATTCTCCTTGGTCAAAAGGACCCGGTGGTTAGCCTAGTACCGAAAAAAGAGTATGCAACGTTGTGAAGGTTTCTCCACCATAAGGAGTCAGTGTTGTGTAGTGATTACGAACTCTCGAGTAGGTGACTCGGGGAGTGGAGTAGGGCAAAGAAGGTGTCCTTGTAGCCGAACCACTATAAATACTCGCGTTGTGGTTTTGTGCTTCTTACTCTTTATCTTTTTCATTACATATTTATATTTCTATATGTTTGTTTATCAACATCCAACACACATCCAAATAGATTGACATAAGTTGATCTAAATAAGTTTAAAACGAGTTTTAATTGGTAAAACTATTCAACCCCCCCTTCTAGTTCTTCACAATTGGCATCGAGCTTCGTTACCAAGTTTCTTAGAGTATATTGTACTTCAAAACTTGATACGATCCATGGTTAATTGAAAACTACAAAGAAGGTTTTCATAAAACAAACACCATGTCTTTTAAAACTCTTTGTTTGGATGTTGATTAGATGGCAACATTTTTATTATTTATTCTTCATTTAATTGCACTAATCCCCTTTGTCATGCTGCTTAGTTAAAGCTCATATCTACCAAGCCATAGGAATCTCTTGATAACAAGAATACCTTCCCTAAGAAGGTATCTTAAACACAAAGGAGTCGGAATTGTCTACTGACATTTGTTGTGTCATTTGTAAAGACATTCCTAAGTGCATTAGAGATATGACTTTCTACTTATCTCTAAATGACATTAGTTTGATAAATAAGTATGCTTACAGAGGTATTTATATGATTATCTTTTGTGCATATACATGTATTACATGTAGCTTCATTAGAAAGTCTTTCTCACATACGTGTTACTTTTTCGTCTAAAAGTCATGGTTTATAAAACTTGTGTTTTATTTCATTTAATCCAAAATCATATCCTTCTAATAATAAAACAAAACACAAATCTCAAAAATTCCTCCTTCCCCATAAATAAACCATCCGTCGTACACTCTATCAAATCCTCACTTTTTAAAATCTTCCACTTTCAAAAATTACCTCTCATTCAAAACTTCATCTTCCTCTCCATCTCATCTCATCTCAAAACAAAACCAAGAAGGTTCGTCATCAACATGGTTTACATAGCTCTCGTGCTCATCGCCTTAACACTCATCGCTCTTGTGTTCCCTATGACGAAGTTCTCATACGGAGACATTTACTTTGTGTTGTTAATCTACATTGGGATTATATACCCAATCCATTGTATCATTCTTAGCATTGAAATGAAATATTACTAATAGTCTAGTTTATCTAGGTTATTATTATCATAATGTGTTTGTCATTTCTTTTGATTTATATCTTTCGTATTCTTTTGTGATACATTAGAAACCATGTATGCATGCTAAAAGAAAATGTAGGCTAAAACACATATCTTGGTATAAAACTATAAAACCTATGTTTTTATCAAAATGCTTCTGATACTACAGATCCACGGATCCCAGTAAGTATACTAGCGGATCCATTATAGAAGGAATCGTGAGAACCGTCCTACGGATAATGATTTTCCATGCAAATTAAAAACCACTTTCTTCCTAAAAGAAATGTTCTACTAAGATCTCAAACATTAAGTGAGTTAAATGTCATTGTTAATAAACATCTTGTAAAAACGTTAGGTAATCATTGTTTTACCCATAATACGTCACATCCCATTAACTTCTCTTTCCAATAGGTGTCGCTATGTCGCATGAATATGAGTTTGATTTTTCACTCACTAGCGTCTACACTCCTAACATCTCCCTTGAGCCCAACACACTTGGAAATCATGTCCGTGAGTTCAATAATCTCGAAACCCGTCACTTCCATGAAGGACTTATTGTCGACACCCCTCTACAATTCGAAGAAGGGATCAATACCTCCTTCAGAGCCATAGGACTAGAATGTCTTCTCGAAATTAACGAGAAAATATGTCCAAGGTTTGTATTGGAATTCTTCCGTCAAGTTGAACTCGTTCGTAACGAGGATCGCTCTCTATCTCTTTGGTTTTGGATCAAAAACCAAAAGTTTGTTTTAACCCTTGGGCAATTTGCTCACATCCTCCGGATTCCAAATCATGGACAATGTGCCTTCACTGAAGATTGTTCTCTTGATTCTCTCTTCAACTTTCGTGAAGAAAATAGTCCATATTGTTCACACATACCCTCCCCAGAAGATTTGACTCGCATAATATGCAAACCTCGACCATATTACTCCGATCCAAACATTATCTCTAAACGGGACATCCGAGAAGAGTAAAAGCCTCTTGCACTCATCCTACATGAAAATGTTTGGAGTCTTAGGGAAATCGAGAAATCCTTCCCACTTGTTGTGCTCACATAATGTATTGTTTGCTAACACAACAACCATACAATCTCGCCTACTTCTTTGCAAGACGAAATATTCAAGGCTCCAAGAATAAACTCATCCCTTATGGAATGTTCTTGACGCGCCTTTATCATAACATCATGTACTTCCATCCTCAATTTCAAAGTCCGTTGTGCGTACTTGTGAACAAGATGATGGAACCTCTAAACGCATCTCTCATGAAGACTTTCTTCATTCCTGAATCGTAAAACACTCATCAACCATTTGATGATCCATCTAGCGAAAACGCTCAAGGAACTTAGCCTTTTTTCTGAATAGGGTCAATCCTTAGTATCCATGCTTTATCAATGTAATCCAATTTCATTCATGAAATAAAACATCTTACATTTGATATCTTAGTGTTAGAACCTCTTAAAATAAAATATGATGCATTGTCAAAATCATTGCATACCTTTTGTAAAGGTTCTGTTTAGCAGATAGACGGATCCCAAAGTTTGTGCTAGACGGATCCCTACTCTTAGGGAACCGTGGGATCCGGCAAACAGAAAATGTAATTGCAATCATTGTATTTCAAACATTTCTTTAGATCACTTCACACTAAGCTAAACATAGTACCTTAAGACAAATTGAGTCCTTTTCAAAGTTGAGTAAATTCATACTCACGCATAACTCACTTAGATCACACTCAAGACGCTTGTAGATCTATCGTTTCACTTGAACTCATTACTCTTCCGCTCTCAAGCTCACTCATCATTCCTTACATGATCCCTCACATCTAGCTTTGAAAATCTTTCAATTATGGCAAAATTGATCATAATCATCCTTACCTCAAAATTGGTCAAAATTGATCAAATTCTAGTTTTTCCATCTTAAAGCCATTAGGATATTCTCAAAAACATTATCCTAAGTCACTATCTGATCTCTAGGATCATTTAGCTCCATTTGTAGTTTTTCCATCTTAAAGCCATTAGGATATTCTCAAAAACATTATCCTAAGTCACTATCTGATCTCAAAAAAATTCATACTCACGCATAACTCACTTAGATCACACTCAAGACGCTTGTAGATCTATCGTTTCACTTGAACTCATTACTCTTCCGCTCTCAAGCTCACTCATCATTCCTCACATGATCCCTCACATCTAGCTTTGAAAATCTTTCAATTATGGCAAAATTGATCATAATCATCCTTACCTCAAAATTGGTCAAAATTGATCAAATTCTAGTTTTTCCATCTTAAAGCCATTAGGATATTCTCAAAAACATTATCCTAAGTCACTATCTGATCTCTAGGATCATTTAGCTCCATTTGACACTCTCAAAATCTTTAGTGTCATCTTTGCTCATTCATTGGTACTCATGAAAGTTCCAATTTCTTCCATAAAAGGCAATCATTAGCTACATCACTCATTACCCTTAAGTATTTAAGCACCTCTTCATTTAAGACACTTAGATGAACTGAAACACTCAAGAAGAAATAGGCATTAGACCTTACAAAACATCATTGCTATCTCTTCTCAGCTTATGAGAGACGGATCCCTAGGATTAGCCTAGGCGGCTCCCTTGTTGGAGGGAACCGTGGGATCCGTATGACAGATTTATCGGCTCCCTTGTTGGAAGGAACCGTGGGATCCGTATGACAGATTTATGTCAACTCTAGCTAAAACAATCATTTCAAGCTCATCTTGCTAACTTAAACACTCCATCTCATCTTAAATGAGTTCCTAGATCAATACAACTCTGAAGTTGACTCTTGTGCATGTTAATCATCACATTTCAATGAAGTTTAGTGGCTTAAGTCTTGAATGCACTTGCCAAATCCCTTGCTTTATAAACCACATTGTTAGGACTCCTAAAAATCATCATCTTCATCCTCATTTTCAGCACTTAGAAACATTTACAAATCCCTTTGAATCATCTCATCATGAGAAAAGCTTCAAGTGGTAACTCATCCACCAAAGGACCACCCGAGAAAATTGCTCGTGTTATACACGAAATCTCTTCGACCGAATCATCTCCGGTCAAGTCCACAAATGCAAGTATTTCTCCTCCACCAAGTCAACCAATCAAACCAATCCCTAAAAGGATAGTTCCCACAAAACTACCTATGCCAAGCACCACCATACCTCCTAAACCAAACAATCCCATTTTCACTAAACCATCACCATTGGTGCCTAGAGCTATCTCATTCACGACTCCACTCTCATCACCACATCTCTATAATCTAGAGGATTTTCCTCCTAGGCTATCTCATCCTCCTCCACCGCCAATATTCTCCTCATTAGGAGGAATAATAGTATAAAATCAAAGTGTTGAGTCAACACTAGCTCCGGCTTTCTTTTCGCCGTCACCATCAAATAATCCCATTTGGATTATGAGAAACTATCAAAGTCAACCACCCGACCATATGAAAGTGGACACTTCTCTACCACCACCATCATTCTTGGTCGAGCCATCTTCAAATACGCCTCCACCAATCCCTTTGTCGTTTGAGGCTCCCCAACCCGCTTCACTTGATCCCTCGCATCAAGCAATTTCTTTTCTTCCACCACCACTACCTAGCCATGACAAAGATTGTTATCATTGTCAACATGCTGAAAGGTTGATACATGAAGTACGAGAAGATCAACGTTTCATGTTCTATCACCTCCTTGAACGTTTCGACGAGATTAAACTAAACAAACTTGAGCTAAAGGATTTTAGTGGTGTCCTAGTATCAAGCGTTACTTAGATAAGCCTAGTAATTCCAAGTCATGTATCGCTCATTTTCTTAGTTTTTAGAGTCATGTATATCATACCTCTAGTTTTATTAAATGAAATTACATGCTACTTGCTATATTTTCGAGTATATGATTATGTTGTATAATACATATCTCACTTTGATGTTAACATTATTTGTTATATCACCATTGCTGAATTTAGTCATCAGCCAGACGGATCCCTGAAGTTTGCCTAGATGGATCCCTACAATTAGGGAACCGTGGGATCCGTGAGACATAAAACTATTTTTCTACTAACTTGAGTCATATTTGCAGGAAATTATGCATTATACTTGTTTTCTAACCTTTGTTTTGTAGTTATTCAATTTACACATGAAGACTTTGACACCCTAAAGCTAGGGGAGCTTTGTGTCAAAGCAATACATTGCAAAATCACTTGCAATATTAGAATTACATTTCATGACGTCCCTTTGCAAAGTTGCAATCATCAATGGGGAGCATATTCGTCACATAGACGAAATCTTTTGCAAACTTAGTTGCAAATGAACTAGCTTAGTATTATTTCTCTTTACTTGACACCCTCACATAGGGATGGACTCGTCAAGGGGAGTTAAGACGAGAACCATTCCGTCACTTGCTTTCTTTACATTTTTTTCTCTTACATGTTTTTCTTAAAACATTGTGTTAGCTCTTTTCGACGCTCTTTTGTTTCGACAAAAGGGGAAAAGAGAGTAAAACTACAATTCGAACTTTTACAATTTTAGTTTTTCCTTAAAATAATTTTATGTTTTGTCATCAACAAAAAGGGGGAGATTGTTAATACAAATAAGCCGTAAAAACGTTTATTTATATTTTACGATCTTCTAATGTTTTGTGGATAACAAACGTAAAATCATTTTAACGAAACAAATAAAATACGTAAATAGTTTGAGCCATTAGTTTTCTAACACACTTACGTTTTCACATAAAACACTAAAACAAGTATAAGTGATTTTATGATTTAGTATTACATATGTACAAAAACTAGTGTTTACATATTGGGTAAAATATATACATAACTAGTATGTATTATAAAATGGGCAAAAACTACAACCCATGGAATATATCCATAACCCATGGTATTGACCCATACCTATTTGACTAGATGCATTGCACTCATTAGATACATTGTATCTAATAAAAGACCCATGGATCAACCCATAACCCATGACCCATGACCCATAACCAAAACACCCATGGGCAAAGAGGAGCGTCCCACGGATCCCTAGTTTTACACTAAACGGATCCCTGAAGGGAGGGATCCGTGGGATCCGAGGAACAGTAGTATTTTCTCTCTAAAATAGTGAGCCATTTCTTCATTGTTTCTCACCCCCTTTCTCACATACTTTCTCCTTGAGTTAAAAACTCCCTAACCCCATATCCAAGTGATCTATGTATGTAGTTTTGTTTTTGTGTGATTCTCTAGGTTCCTCTTAAAGGCGAGATCACCACCTTTGAAGTCAAGCAAGCTCAAGTCCATGAGTTGCCATACTTCCTCATCATCAAGACTACTGAAGTTATCTTGTTGATGGTTCTTTCTCTAAAGAGTGTAGTGTTGAAGACATTAGTGAAAGATGTCTCAAGTGTCAAGACGAAGACATTAGTGAAGGGTGTCGATCGTCCGTATTGTAGGCATTAGTGAAGGGTGCCTAGAAGTCAAGTCACAAGACATTAGTGAAGGGTGTCTTGAAGATCTAGAAAAAGGCATTAGTGAAAGGTGCCTAAGATGTACATTCGATATGGTGTGTTTCGATGTACAAGATAGATTAGTATTGGATCCAAGGATATTGATATCCTTGTTGATGTTGTAATAAGGAGTTGGTCTCCTTTGGGGTTAGGTGATTGGTGTAGTGTTGAGTAGTAGTTCCTCCATTGTAATGGAACTCGGTATCTAGCCTAGTACCGGATAAAAGGTAGGTGACGTTGTGATAGGATTGGTTCTCCATGGTGAAAAGGACCGGTGGTTAGCCTAGTACCGGAAAAAGTAGGCAACGTTGTGAAGGTTTCTCCACCATAAGGAGTCGGTGTTGTGTAGTGATTACGAACTCTCGTGGGTGACTCGGGGTGGAGTAGGGCAAGGAAGGTGTCCTTGTGGCGAACCACTATAAATACTCGCGTTGTGGTTTTGTGCTTCTTACTCTTTATCTTTTCATTACATATTTATATTTCTATATGTTTGTTTATCAACATCCAACACACATCCAAATAGATTGACATAAGTTGATCTAAATAAGTTTAAAGCGAGTTTTAATTGGTAAAACTATTTAACCCCCTTCTAGTTTTCCACACTATCAATATCAAACAATGATCAAGGTCCCTAATACGAATATTTAAGTCACAAAAGAGAACAAATAATTAATCATATCGTGCTAAGTCATATCAAATCATATCACAATAAGTCATATCAAATCAGATTACGAATCATCTTAGTCATAATACTCCACTCAAATTAGGAACGAATATCATATCCGAGTTATATCAATGCATAATAGTCATGAAGAATCATAAAGGATTAAATCAGAATCATAACCACCGAATAGCAAATCATAACATGTCATACAAATATGGTAACCATGTCAATCAAACCGAATGAGTCAGAGTCGAAACAAAGGATGCTAATCAGACATAAGGATCATTATCATCTTCAATCAAATAAATCATACGTACCGAATCATACCAAAGAATATTACGTCATAAAAATCAGACGGATCTGAATGAAGGAAAACATATCAAGGTCACAATAATCATAAAAATCATATAAACCAAAACAGAAGGAATCATATCAAAGGCATATCATGCAAATGTGAAATAGAGCAAAAGGAATTGGGATCGGATGTCAAACCATGATCAAGAGTCATGCCCCGAGCTTGTGGTCCTCCTTTGAGTTTGGGTTCAATTGGATGAATCTGTCAAGTCAAGGTCAACGTCACGTGCAGCGAGGATGGTGCATCGCCTATTTCTCGTCTCGCTCGGGAGCCAAAATGAACACGCTACTCTACCTCAGATCTTGGACCTTCACCGGGCATTCTACCTTTGTCGATCGGAACCAATACCGCGCTTTGCGCCGAGCAGTTGAGCGGCCGCTGCTTCCGTGCGGATATAGATTCATTCTTCGTACCTCTAGTCCAGACTCACAACCCTTCGGGTTGGTAAGAAGTCGATCTTGTTTGGTAAGGCGAATTTGACAAAGAAAGAGAGTGCTCGCCCGACCAACAAAGACCGTAATTACATAGATAATCGCTCCTCCCTTCTCCGTCTTTAAGGCTTTAAAGCGAAACCTTATGGCGGCCGAAATAAAGACGACCTCACCTTCTCGTAGATGGTGTCGGTGAGCCATTTAGTACCCCGTTTTTGTTGTCCTTACTAAAAGGACGAAATATCTGTACCTTAGCAACGCAACAAAATGAGCACAAGTGTACGGATCACAAGGGAGTGAAGACCAATCCTTCTTCACACGATCACAAGAACCGAATGCAAGGGGAGACAAACACACGAGTTTAACACCAAGTAATCACCAAAACACCTTCTTGATATTCCCTTAGTCGAATAACACCTTCAATTAGGGTTTAATTGAATTGATTTTGGGAGAAAAAATGGAGAAGCCGTATCTTTTGTATTTAGGGTTTCTGAAAATATCGGTTTTGGTGGGAGAGTGAATCTTGGTGTATTTTGGGATTTGGAGAGGGTTTATGCCGTAATAGGTGTATCAAAGGGAGACTAACCAATTTAAATTAGGTATGTTATCAATTTAATTTAGGCTAGGCTTTTCTATAAAATAAAGGGACATGTATAGGGGAGATATTATAGGATTTCAGTTCTCTTAATGTGTATGCTAGATGTACAAAATATTTTAAGTAGTGTCTCAAATGTAGTATAGAATATTTAAGTAGTGTAGTTTAAAACCAATTTAGGTAACTCCTATCATACTTACTTAATTCACTTAAGATTTTAATTGCCTCACATAACATAAGTTTCAAATACTTAGGATAAAATTTTAATTTGGTGCAAAATTCATGATTCAGAATTGAGGGTTTTACATATATACAGAGGATAGTGTGCTAATCCTCAATGTTGTTGATCGCCTTTTATGATTTATGATGACATTTCAACATTCAAATTATTAATTTCGTAATGTCTAGATAATTAGCCTGGCGTCAATATGTTACAACTTGGTTTCATCACTATTTTTAAATCTCTAATCACATTCGAATGGTCTAAGAAGGAAGCGTGTGGTGACTTGGCTGCCTCGCCATCCTATGTGGAGGTGTAAATGGCGTTTTAAATTGAAGGATCCTAGCGCCGTTTCAAATGTGAGCGAGCTCACATTCGCCAATTGCACATTCATTTCAAATTTTTTTGACCATTTGAAGTGCAAACGGCTAGTTTTCCTTTTTTTTAAAACTAAAACTATTACATTTTACCACTTTGTATAAACCCAAATATACAACCACTTTTACACACAGTTACTTACTTTCAACCTTCATTTCTTTACAAAATATTTACTTTCATTTCCACTTACAAAAAAATGTATAAACACCCTAATGATCATTTTTTCCAAAATCTTCTCAATATGTCGCCACAATCATCCTCGTTTAACCCTCGACACCTTCGTCCAGACACTCGACATCTTCTCAATATCTCAGTTTGGTACCAAATTCTCTATGCCTACATTAACCCCCGAACAACTATATCAAGAATACCAACGACAATTTTAACCAACAATATCAAAATCTTCAACAAAATACACCACAAGAAATAGAACAAACACAACCGATGCCACCACCAACCGAGCCCACGTCATCCTGTGCTGAACAAAATTTTAGAAGAAAAGGAAAACGAGCCACAAAATGTAACACACTTGACCCGACCAGGAAGATGACCCACACGAGCTCATTCTTGTTAGACGACGGTGGATGAAACTTTATTAGCCTCGTGTTATGTTAGAGTTTCCAAAGATAACCGAGTCGGAAATGACCAAAGGGACGATTCATTTTGGAGCAAGGTTCTTTTTTAGTTCAACAAAGCTTCTCATCACAAACAGACCAATGATATGTTGACGGGAAAGTGGGCAATTTTGAATCCTAATTGTCAAAGGTTTAACGCTATCTACAAATTTTCAAAAGGTGTGAGTCGAAGTGGGGAAAACGCCAATGATTTTATGAAGTGTGTTAGGCAAGCATATCATGATGATTCCAAATTTACTCAAGATGGGGCATGGAAAATATTGAAACAACATGGCAAGTAGGATTCGCCCGACCCTATTAACCCGATTGATCTCACCGACATGCTGATAGGGAAAAGAGGTTTACGACAAGGTGCCCTATGTCCCCGTATCTTTTTACCCTTGTGATGGAGGTTTTAACGCTTATGTTGCAACGAAGGGTTCGTGAATCGGAAGGTTTTACTTAGCATCATCATTGCTCTAATTTAAACATTATTAATTTATGTTTTGCTAATGATCTGTTCGTTTTTGCACATGGTGATGTTAACTCTGCTCGGGTTATTATTGACTCGTTAAATGAGTTTAAGGAGGCATCACCCAAAAGTACGGCTTATTTCTGTAATGTTCTTAATCATGTTAAGCTTGCTATTCTTAATATTTTGCCATTTGAAGTAGGATCTCTTCCGGTTAAATATTTAGATATTCTTTTGATCTCGACTAGACTTGTGTATCGTGATTGTAAAGAGCTTGTAGAGAAGGTCCAAAATAGTAGGGGTGGCAATCGAGTCGTGTTCGTGTTAACCTATTCGGGTTCGCGTGTTAGCGGGTTAGTATAGCCTTTACCCAAACACGACCCATTTATTAATCGTGTCAAGAAACTCAACCCTAACCCAGACCTACATAACACGTGTAACCCATTTGTGACCCGTTTAACCCATTTAAGTAAATAGGTCAAGCAATGAATAAAGCTGGTGGTTTGTCGATTTAACTAGTTTAAATGCAAAAAATGATATAAGGATCTAAAATATGATAAGAATAACATACAAATAACTATGCGACAACTTTATGAATTGTAAGCGTAAATTTTCATGATATCTAAGGTATAAAATTATAATTCACTCATATACTAAGTAAATAACAAAATACATTTAATCCACATCTAACATAAAAACCAGATTATATATTTTATTTTTAAGATCTCATATACTTAAACGGGTTCACGGGTTGACTGTTTAATACTTACTCAACCTCAAACACGACCCGTTTATTAAGCGGGTTAGGCGGATTGATTGCGTTTTGACCCAAACCTGTTTAACCGTATCGGGTTCGTGTCGTTTATCGTGTCGTGTCGAGAATTGCCACCCTTACAAAATAGGATGCAGGAGTGACATGTCATTCATTTGTTAGATGGTTTGAAACACAATAGGTACATTTTTTTTGTCATAGCCGGTGTGATGCTCAACCAAAATTTCTATACTTTGTTTTGTGAGTAATATATTTTACCAGAGTAAGAAACCATTTACCAAAAAAAAAGAGAAATAAACCAAAAACACTTTCTCTCATGGCTCAAGCCAAAATATCTTTTTTGAGAACAACATTTTATTAATTTTTTTTACATTTTTCAAACCAACTACTTTTTCATTCAAAATATAAAACTATAAATTATATAAACTAAAAATGAAATTCCAAAAAAAACCCGAAAAACACATTACACAAACTTTAGCCCACTTAAACAAACTTTTAAATGTTTAAGGATATAAAATATACATTAAAACTTTTATATATGTACTCTAAAAGGTTTAAAAGAAAAAAAAAGAAAAGAAAAAAAACACTTTCTTCGGGCCATATTAAATGATATCCATCGACTTTTTGAAGTATTTAATTTTGAACTTTGATCTTAAATATTTTTGTTTGTGTTATATAATACTTGTCGCAAAATATATAAATAGATTGAGTTTTAACTGTATTTTCATTGATATAATTTTCATATGAGACGGATGGTCACACACACTCAAAAACACTACAAAACACACAAACCCATTTTTAATCAATTAAAAAATAAAAATAATAAAATTAAAAATCGTTTTGGCTCAAGCCAAGGAATTAGCGTTGCTTTTACGCCTAGGTGGCTTGGTATAGTGGCGCCGCTATAGCACCGTGCCATGTTGGATGGCGGCGGTGCAAATGTGACAAATACATAAAGTTGTAACAAGTTTGAGAATTCAAATGTTAAACAAAACCCTACTGTATAAGTATTGATAAATTGATCTTCTTACACATTTTTTTTTTTTTTCTTATCTTGATATTTTTTTTTATAAAACATTATTGATTTGATGATTAAAACAAATCTAGGATGTTCTATCTGAAAATACAAAGATTAGCAACCACATAAAGTCAATTACAAATCTCTTGCAGCTACTAATGCAATACCTAAATATCATCTGTCATCTAAAGAATCTTTTGATATATTATTTTGTCTAAACAAAAGCATGTCATGAAAATGACCAATTATCGATAATAAAATAACAAAAGAAAATAAATATTTGCCTGAAAACTCCTAAATATTGTCTAAAAGACAAGATGCAGTGGTAATATTCTCGCTTGGCTTAAATGCTAAACTAGTGTCATGATTTTGAGTTTAGCTTAAACTGCTTTACCTGCATTTACAGGGTATCAATTTAGTAGAATTTTACAGTCTTTCTTTTTTTTTTTTTTTTTTTTTTTTAAATGTAAAACAATATATTCTAAAATTACTTTATTCATTAAAAAACATTACAATAAAAAAACATAAAACTTAAAAGATAAAAATTACAAACTAGTTATAATTTCTCCAAACATGTTCCATGAGGTCATCTAGAAGATCGTTGTGTATTTCTATAAAAAAATTTATATTTACCAACTTAGTTAAAAAAAAAAAAAAAAAAAAAAAAAAGTTTTGTTAAGTTTGGTATGACAGAAATGTGGTCTTGTAGAAACAGCGTCATAATAAAGAGTTTAGTAACAACACCGCATCTACATTCTTCTAAATGTTTGCTTTTGCAATGGACCGTTTCCTCTGCTTTTGTTACAATCCAAACACTTCACAAAAGGAAACACACAACCTTTATTTAAATCTTTTCCGAATAAACTAAATGTACAACTCTCAATGCACACTATACAACTTGTCACAACTAGGGGTGGAAGCAGTAGGCCCGTCGTGAAAAGCTTCGGGATCGGATCGGTAAAAAACAGAGCAGTAGAGGCTGCAACGTTCAGTTCCGAGATTCGAGCAAGTTTGGGCTCGTTTAATAATCGAGTCGAGGCATTTCTATCTGAGTTCGTTTGGGCTCATGACAAGCGAGCCCTAGAAATATATCGTATATATATTTTCTATCGATATAGCAGTGTTAACATTTCGAGTGACGTGTTAACGAGTCGAAACTTTGTGTTAACAGTGGAACTCGAGCTAGAGCTCGAGCTTTGAAAATTTCACGATGAACTCAAGTTCAAAGATGTGAGAACTCGAAGCAGAACATTTCAGTTTTTTATATATAAACGGTAGAATACTTAAACATGTTCGAGCTTCAATTTCATTGCTTCACCCCTAGTCACAACATAATAACTCTAGTGTAGTAGTGTTGAATCAAGATATAATGTACTAGTGGAAGAAAACTTTAAAAAAATATAAAAAAATAAAATAATAATAATTTCCCAATTATCTATTAATCTTTTGATGATAGTCACTTCTCACCTTACAAAATCCTTGCTTCAATCCAACTCCATTGTTCTTCCCCCAATATCCCCAAATTCACCAAACCCCATTAAGCAAGAACCCTAGATTCTCCATCAATTCTTTCAAGATAACCTTCTTTCCTTAAAACCCAATTCTTATTTTTCAATTTCCTAAAAGACCCATATCTTAATTTTCCCTATAATTGTATAAAAATCAAATCTTTATCTATTTTCTAAAGAACCCAAGTCATAATTTGCATAAAACTGAATAAAAACCAAATCTTTTTGCATTTTATAAAAACCCATCTCATAATTTGCAATAATTTGAATAAAAGATTAATCTTTTTTAATCTTTGCTTAAAACCCAAGTCATAATTTGCAAAAATTTGAAGAAAAGATCAAATCTTTTTATTTTGCATAAAACCCATTTCATAAATTTTATAAACTTGACTTAAAACCCAAGTAAAAAAAAAAAAAAGTAAAAATGACAGAAATACTACAATCCCCACATCAGATATCTTGTAGTGAAAGTTCATTTGATGACAATGATGGTATTTTACTCCAACAAACAATACATTCACCTTCAAATAATACTTCTTCATATTTAGATAGAAGAAAAAGACAACAACGAGAAGAAGAAGAAGAACAGCAACAAGTGTCATTGTTGGCTTTTGTTGTTACTGTTTTTAGGAAATCAATTGTTGGAAGTTGTAGTAATAGTGTTGTTAGATTTGAAGGCTTTAATTGTGATAATAGTAATTTGAAGAGAAGTAATAATAATAAGATGGAGATTGGTGTGCCTACAGATGTTAGACATGTTGCTCATGTTACTTTTGATAGGTTTAATGGTTTTCTTGGTTTGCCTGTTGAGTTTGAACCTGATGTTCCTAGAAGACCTCCTAGTGCAAGGTTTGTGTTTTTGGATTTTGGTATAATTTATGCATTACTGTACTAATGTTTAGTTCATAGTTTTGTGAATCTTGTTTCTTGTTTTATGAAGATGTGTTTAGGTTCTGGACTTTTTTGGTTAAAATGGTGAATTTTGACTTTTAAGGTCAAATGCTATACTAATTGTGTTTTTGGGAAAAATTTGTGCATTTTTGACTTATATTGTAGCTATTTTGTTTTGGTGAATCTTTGTTTGCATTATGAAGATGTGTGTAAATTTGGGATTTTTTTTGTTAGAATGGTGAAAATTGACTTTTTAAGGTCAAATGCTTACTAATTTTGACATAAAGTCAATGTTGCTCCTTAACTTTATTTTATAAATTTTGATAACTAGATCATATTTTATGAATATTACTATATTAGTAAATGTTTGTGTTTCTTAATTTTGTATTTTGCATTATTGACCCATACTGTACCTACCCTTAAAGTTAGTTTTTTTTGTTCTTGAATCTTACATTATGAATATGTGTGTGGTATGCTTGCTGTAAACCTTGCAATTGATTGGGATGTTGGGGCTTTTAGGTAGAAAAATGGTGTAATTTGACTTTTTGGCCAATTACTTGCCAGTTTTCACATTGAAAGTGAATATTGCTTTTGAAATTTGATAAAAGGATATATAGATATGAATGTTACAAGTAGGAAATAATCCAAGTTGGATTTGTTGCAAAAATATAATATACTTTGTATTTGGAAAGTAGTTTTTTTGAAAATTGGAAAGTAGTTTTTAAACTCTGGGAAGTAGATTTAATGACCTTAATATATGTGTTTGAAAAACTTAGCGATATTTCATATTTTACTTGTTGAATCTGAGGCTTGTTTTGTTATACTGTACTACACTGCAACCCTTTATTGTGGTGCGTTATTGCTTTAATGAACCCTGCAACTTACTGGGATTATAGCCTTTTTGGTAGAAGAAAGATTTACAGCAAGTTTGCAAGTCAAATTCTTACCAAATTTGAACTTAGAAGTCAATGTCGAGTGGTTAAACTATAATAAATTTGATAACTATGCCAAACTTGATAATGCACATTATAAGTAGGAAGAAATCAAGTCGAGTTTTGAACATATTTATAATTAATTTTGTATTTGGTAAGTAGTACGGGTGATTTATGAGCTTGACCTTTTAGTAATTTAGCAATATTTCTTGTTATATTTGCTGAATCTAAGGCTTATTAAATGATTCGATTGGGACTTCACCGTAAATTGATATCTAAACTTGTATCGAAAAGATGTGAATAATCATCCACCTTTCGATGAGTTCTCATTTTGGGTGCACATACTCTTTTCAGTTTTGAATCTATTTTGTCACTACTTTAAAGTATTATTCATAATTTGTCTATATATGTTTTGAGCATATTTTTGTCCCCATTTGTGATCGTCAACTTATTTTTTGCCTTTGCGTGAAACAGATCGAGATATAATTATTTTTCTATTAAATTATCTACTTTGAGTAATAAACATGAAAAAAAAAAAAACAACAAATACTTTTAAAACAAAAGTTATGTAAAGTGTTGGGGTTAACTTTGTTTATTTCTGCAGCACAAAGCGTGTTTGGGGTTTCAACCGAATCTATGCAGCTCTCATTTGATTCTAGAGGAAACAGCGTGCTTACGATTCTGTTAATGATGCAAAGGCGCTTGTATGCTCAAGGAGGCCTTCAGGTGTGTCTGTGTGCATATTTCATGCTAAGTTGTACCGTGCAGATACCCATTGCAGCAATGTACAACTCGGCTTTGTATCCTGTGACCTCCAGGATTACAAATTTTTCTCAAAGTTCCTAAGTTTTTAACTAAAAGCACGTGTTGATGCCCATTAAATTGCAGGCGGAAGGAATCTTTAGAATCAATGGTGATAACGGGCAAGAAGAACAAATAAGGGAACAACTGAATAGAGGAGAGGTGCCTGAAAACATTGATGTACACAGCCTAGCTGGCCTTATCAAGGTACTTCTTTTGCCACTTACAGTAAACTTGCAGAAATGGGTGGGTTGGGTGACAGGTCAATATGGGATCGGGTTGCAAAGGGCTGTTTTGGGTCGACCTGCAAACATGATTTGTCCATTTCTAAAAGTTAGGGAATGTGTTCAATATCATTACCGGAAGTATGTTATTACTATATTAGAATAATCTATTTATTTCAGATATACATCCAGTTAGGAGACTCTTTAGCATTAAAAATACACCTCGTGGGACTTTCAACCTGTTGACTCATTTGACTTGTCTCCCTTTTGGCTAAACTTTTTTTTCTGCCCATGTGTTCCATTAGGATAAACGATAATCCAAATCGACAAATTCATGAATAACTAGATCGTGTCACCTCTCGCCACGTGTCAGTAGTAGTGTGGAGTCATGTCTATATGTCAAATCTTATGTTGTCCCAAGCGCTTATCTACTTCTTGAATGCTTATTTAGCCATTATAGGTTTGCTTTTTATGTGGTCATTAATCAGACAACATGCATTCAATTAATTCGATTAGTACATATTGAAATGTTATTGATGTATGAGGCATCATGTGTGTACAGCTGTTTTTTGATTGAACCAACTATACCATGTGAGATAAATGTTTTCTGTCTTGGACCTCCTGCATTGGGAATTATTTTGTCATCTAATGAAGTCAAATCATCCATTATTTTTTGGAAAGAACTGATTATTACTCGCTATAGGTGGCAAAATGTAAAATTGTATGGCAAGTTAAAACGGATCGGGTTGACCCACACTCACCCATCACAATGCTGTCTTTCTTTCAAGTTTTAGAAAATCTAAAATACTATGGTTTCAAAATTCGTTTACTCATGAGATTTAATTTAATGGGCTCCACGGGTAAAATGGGAAACAGTAGCGTAGTAAGTGTATTTTGAAACATAAAACCTCTAAAATCATTCAAAAATTAGATTATTATTGTAATTACAATATTTGCAAATTGCAATCATATTTGACACTGGTTATTTATAACAGAAAGTTCAATATAACGGACAAAAAGTGTGGCTTTCTTGTTAATTGTTTGTTCATGTGTAGGCTTGGTTTAGGAACTGCCAAGCGGGTACTAGACTCAATCGAGCCTGAACAGGTGATGCAAGCCCAGTCAGAAGAGGAGTGTGCTCGGCTTGTGAGGCTGCTCCCACCAACTGAAGCTTCATTGATGAATTGGGCTGTGAATCTAATGGCTGATGTTGCTCAACTTGAAAACCTTAACAAGATGAATGCTCGTAATATTGCTATGGTATTTGCCCGAACATGACTCAGGTATGTAAAGAGAGGCTTGTACTTTCGGGTTTTGGGATGTAATATGTGTTGTACAGGCGGGCACAACTAATTACGCGTAGCTTAAAAGTTACATTTTTAATTGTAGATGGCGGATCCTTTGACTGCGTTGATGTCGCAGTCAAGTTATGAACTTTTGAAAACTTTGATTGTCAAGACACTAAGGAAAGAGATGTTATAGTTGAGGCAGTACCCACATCACGGTTTGATCATTTTGATGAAAACAATGGACCACATCATTCTCTTCAAGGAACAATGGACGAAACTAGTGAGGTGGATGAGGAAGATCAAGACTTTTCAGTCAGTGAACCTGCTTTGGAAAACCATGAAAATACTTCTCAAGATGAGTTGACTTCTGAAAGTCAAAGTCAGCGCCAGGTTCAAAATACTTTGTTCAAGAAGTAAGTGGTGTTGGAGTGGCTGAAGGCTGTTCTAGGGTGGTTGAAGCTCCTAGGAGTAGAAATTCGCAGTCAAACAGCATGAATCATAAGAAGTCAATAAGAAAAAATATAGACAAGAGCAAAGGAAGCACGATTGTGAGTCGTTTAAATTCAAGAATCGAGAGGATTGAAGCCTGGAGGTGAAGCGACGGGGGATGGGGACATAGGTGGTGGGAACATTTATCTATTTTGGCCTGGTGGTCGGAAGACACGCGACTTTATGTATTTTGTTTGGACATCTAAGTTGGTGTGTATGCTATGCACACCAATGGTTGTTTATGTGTTTATGCATTTGGGTTGATCCTATTCTTTTTGTGGTTTTGTTCTTGTTACTTCTCCATCGACTAATCTTACACTCTGACCTAAATCTGTTTATAAATTAGAAGATTGACTTTGAGTATAACTTCATGTTCCATTTTGACCTAGGATTAGGTAAATTCTTGCTAAAAAAATTTGGGATAATGGATTTAAGATGGACAAAAGATTATTTACATCTTAAGGGATCAATCTCCACCATTCGTTTTATTTGATCTAATGGATGAGATTAATCCCAACAATTTAAAAAGCCACTTCATCGTTTTTTTTCAATATTAATATCTTTCAAAGTTAATCGTTAAGCGAAAAATATATATCGTTGTGATGAACGTTTAATTATCTTTCTATAGATAGAGTCTTTGATATCTTTCGTGAAAATATTTTTTAGTATTTTTCACGTTTTTTTAAGTTTTTAGTTTTTACGTTCTTGAAATTTGCGTTAAAAATCGTATATGATAAAAGCATAATTTGAATATCGCGTATGATATTAGTGTAATATCGTATATGATATTAGTGTAATATCATATATGATATGTAATATCACATGTGATATTAGTGTAATATCACATATGATATTACATATCATATATGATTTATACTAATATCGCGTGATATTCAATTTAGGGGCGTTTGGTTGGGGCGATTTGAGGGATATTGGGCGTTTCTTTTAATTCCCTTGAAATGTCGTGTTTAATAGCTTCGAATGGGGAAATTGAAGCAATTTACAATTCCTCAAATTGCCAAAATGGGAGAATCGAATCATCCAAAATGTGAGGAATTTTAATTTGCTTGAAAAATATTTATAAACTTTTTTCTTATTGTTTTTTATAAACTTTTAAATAGAATATTTATAATTTTTTTATAAACTTTTTATAAATTTTTATAAACTATTTTATAGATTTTTAAAACTTTTATTATAAATTTTTATAAACTTTTTTTATAAATTTTTATAAATTTCTTATAGATTTTTTAAACTTTCTTTATAAACTCTTTTATAAACTTTTTTATAAACTTTTTTTATAAATTTTTATAAATTTCTTAGAAATTTTTATAAACTTTTTATAAACTTTTATAAATTTTTATAAACTTTTTTATAATTTTTTATAAATTTCTTATAAATTTTTATAAACTTTTTAATAAATTTTTATAAACTTTTTCATAAATTATTTATAAACTTTTTTATAAATTTCTTATAAACTTTTTTATAAATTTTTCTAAACTTTTTTATAATTTTTTTATAAACTTTTAAATAGAATTTTTATGAAATTTATATTAAAAAATAAAATAAAAATTTATAAATTTACGTGAGCCAAACATGTGAGAAGGTATTTTAAATTCCGAATTTTAAATTCTCAATAATTTAAATTTTCTAGAATTTAAAATTCGAATTTCAAATTACCCAACCAAACGCCCATAGTGTTTTATCATATATGATTTTTTCATGCAAATTTCGATGGCGTAAAAACGAAAAAATAACGAAAAACGTGAAAAAACGATTTTTTTCTTTTTGAAAGTATATCAAAGTCTTGGTCATAGAAAAATAATTAAATGCTCGTCGCGATGGTATACATATTTTCACTTAACGATTAACGGTTTAAGATATATTTAAATTATAAAAATAGGTGAAATAATAAAATCTTTAATCTCACCCATTGATTTTTAGATGGATGATGGAGATGAGTCCCTTGGTATGTGAGAAAAGTTTTGTATGTAAAATAACTCTACTCTAAAAAATGATCAAATCTTGAGAATAGCTGCTAGAACAGAATTAGTTGCGTCAAGTTTATATAATAGTGAGAGCGGAAGGTGTCGCTTTGTTGAGGCTCGCCGTCGTCCGAGCTGGCGGTTCGTCGTCGTTCGTCGCCACACCGGGGAAGCTCGCCGTGGCTTGGTGCATGACGACGAGGGTTTCTCCCTGACAAAAAGTGTTGCAACATTTATATTTTCAAATTTTATCCGTTATTAAATGGATACAAAACATTTTATTTTATTTTAAAAAAAAAAAAAAACCACCACTCTATAAATAACATATCATATCCTACAATTTTTTTTCATATTCAATCAAAATACTAAACCATTTCAAACTTCTTTGAAACATGAGTTACACGAGTTAATCATCTTATTCGATTGAAAGTGACCTTGAAGGTTAACGAGAACTAGAAATGTTTATTCAAGAGTTCGAGGCGAGCAAGCGTTGCGAGAACAAGAAGCCGGTCCTTCAAGCATCGTCAATATGTCCTCGTGAGCGTGTAGTTCTTTGAAGCACGTCTACTTGCTGACTATTTTGGTGACAACCCAAAATATACGGACGATAATTTTAGGCGTCGATATCGTATGAGCCGTCGTCTATTTCTACAAATAGTACAAGGTATTGAAACATATATTGAAACTCATCATCCTCTTCCTAAGCATTTTGATTTCTTTAGAGTGCGACCGGATGGTAGGGTGTAATGAGTTTTAGTGTGTTATGAAATGCACATGTGCCCTACACCAATTGGCTTACGGGATAACACACGATCGTTCGATGAGTATTTACAAATAGGTGAACATTGTGCGCGCGATTGCCTAGATTATTTTCTTATGTGCATAATCCATCTATTTATTAAGGAGTTTTAAGAAAACCGGATGAGGATGACATTCGTCACTTATACCGTGCACATAACACTTGTTCATGGGCTTTCGGAATGTTGGGAGCATCGATTGTATGCCTTTGGGAATGGAAAAAGCATCCAGAAAGAATGGCAAGGCCAATTTCATAGAGGTGATAAAAATATCCAACTATAATGCTTGAAGCCGTTGCTTAATACGATTTAATGGTTTGGCATGCGTTTTGGGGTGGCGGGTGCGAATAACGATCTAACGGTTTTAAATAATTCTCCGTTATTCGACGACTTGCTTGATGACATCGCCCCGAGGTTGAGTTTGAAGTATACGAGTGTAAATTTAAGCAAGGGTATTATCTAGGCGACGAATTTACGGGTAGGCATCTTTGTCAAGTCATTTACGGTTGCAACTAATCCAAAAATGCCACATTCAAAGCGAAACAAGAAAGTACTCGAAAAGATATCGAAAGAGCTTTTGGTGTCCTCCAAGGACGTTGGCATATCATTGCCCAACCGGTGTGACAATTTACTATTGGCAAGTTACGGAGAATCATGTACGCGTGCATCATAATGCATAACATGATTTTGAAAGATGAAAACTTTGCGATATCCGACATTCTTTGAAACGTATATTTCTCGACACCAAATTTGACGGACATGGATTGAGCGTTGCCAATTGCAAAGGAAAAAAGCTAAAGAACTACATGATAAACGCAAACACTGATAAGCAAACACGCAAAGCTTCAACGATGTCTCATCGAGCATGTTTGGCAACAAATTCAATGGGGACAATTTCAACAACAGAATACAAATAATTAGTTTCGTTATAATTTGATGTATTTCTTGCGTATGTTTTTTTTTTTGTATCTTTATTTTTATGTTTTGTATGTTTTTTATTAAGTTATTTATTGTATTTTTATTTTGAATGAAATGAATTTAGTTTATTTGAAAATGAAATTGAATAAAAAAAATAAAGTGGTAGTGGTGGGCCCCAAATGAAGAGGTTGAGGTTTGTTAGAGCAAGGGGTGTGGGGATCGTTGAATCTCGCCAGTGCCTACATGGCATCTCGTTGATTCACTTTGCTCCTCGCCGTGACACCAAGTGGCCGCCACTTTGGTTTCAGCTTGGTCAACGACGAAGAAAAGCGACAACCAATATATTCGTTGCAAGATCAAACATTACGCATTATCATTTTTAAAATGTAGCGGTATGATTTTTTAAAAAAAAACTTTCCCCACCCTTTTATATATAATACCTCATTTTTATACAATCATTCACTCTTTTCTTTCAAATCATTCACACACAACTCTTTCAACTCTTTACATCTAAGCAAAATAAGCATGACCGGTTCAAATTCGGATTCCGTTCTTGATGATTTAGAAGATATCAAGATGATTTTGAAAGTTGCAGGTTATGGGCAATCGGTGCCAAAAGATGAAGCTGAAAGTTCACGCAGCCGTAATTACATCTACCGTGACCGTGAAATTGCTGAAAAACATCTTATATCAGACTATTTTTCTGATTGTCCAAAATATCCGGAGTACTATTTTAGGCTTCGATTTCGTATGAGCCGTGAACTATTCTTACAAATAGTACAAGGTATTGAAAATCATATTCAAGCTGTTGATCCTCTTCCACGAATTTTGATTATTTTAGAGTCCGACCCGATCGTGTGGTGTAATGAGTATGAGTGTAATTATGAAATGCACATCCGTGCGTCGCCAATTGGCCTCTGGCACCTCACTGATGCATTTGATGAATATTTGCAAATGGGGTCACACTGAGACGCGATTGTCTAGATTTTTTACTATGTGTGTAATTGAATTGTTTATGCCCGAGTTTTAAGAAAGCCTAATTTAGTTGACATTCAAAATATATATAGCATATACACGGTCCATGAGTTTAGGGAATGCTTGGGAGCATTGATTGTATGCAGGGAATGGAAAAAGCGTCCCGTTAGTGGCAAGGGCAATTTCATAGAGGTGATAAAAAATATCCAACTATTATGCTTGAAGCCGTTGCATCATACGATTTATGGATTTGGCATGTTTGGCAAAAATATCCAACTATTATGCTTGAAGCCGTTGCCCGACTTCAACGAAATATCATTGAGCATGTTTGGCAACTTCATCATCAACAACAAGATTAGTTTAAATTTCGTATGCTTTTTTTTTATGTCGCAATGTATTTTAAATTTCGTATGTTTTTTTATTTCGCAGTGTATTTTTTTTATGTTGTATTTTTATTTTAAATGAATGAAATAAATTTAATTGTGTTTGGAAAATATGGAAAAGAAATAAAATGAGGGTGGGTGAGGCCCAAATGAAGAGAAGTGAGTAAGTTATGATTGTGAGGTATTTTTTAGTTAGTGTGTTGGAGTGATGTGGCACACGTGGGGCCCAAATGAAGAGAAGTGGGCAACCCACGACACCCCTTGCTCTTATGAGTGAGGGGGGTTTGTTGTGGTTAGTTGTGGAGAAGTGGAATGCTGATGTGGCGCTGAGGTGACACTGATGAAGAGGGTGAAGCTTGTTATGACACCTTCCGCTCTGATATACTTTTAAATATGTACAAATGTTATACGCGCACTATAAAAAATACAATTGTATGCGTACTTACAAATTTAGTTCCGATATCATACCTTAAATAACATTACATGACTATTTAAGCTAAATTAGTTATGTGGCATTTTTTTATTGACGAGAAGGTTAATCGAAATATTATGTATTATCTTAATCTTAATCTTAACTACATAAAATAGAAAAATGGTCAAAGGTGAAAGTGGAAATTGAAAGTTGAAAGTCAAGATGGTCGTTGAATGCTGAAAATCATGCATGTATGTGTAAAGTTGACATATTGATTTTCCGAAAGAGTAACTATCCATGCATGTCATTCGTTTAATGTACATTAATGTACATAACTACTGATAAGCTAATGGAGGAATGTTTGAAAACTAATGGATGAATGTTTGAAAAGCTAATGGAGGAATGCAAACTAATTGAAAACTAAATGAGACAACCTTGCTAATGGAGGAATGCAAACAATGCGTTTGATGCATAAAAAACCGCTAGGGACCGCTGCCGCCAGGCGCAAGTCTCGCCTAGTATTATATATATGTATATGATTTAAAGTCTTAATATCGTAAGAAACTGAAACGCATTCACGTCAACCCTAAATCTCTAATCATTATCAATTAATGCGATCAAAAAATTACAGAAAACATTAAACGATTGTGTTACAATATACTTTTATCATTAGTTTGTTGTTTATCGTTATATATTTGTTGTTTATCGTTAACCATTTGTTGTTTAGGCTAGCCCCAATGGGGCGATTCACACTCGATCGTGGGAGGTTTCGATCGATCGACATGTCGATCGGCTTGTTGTGAGTTTAGTCGATCGCCAAGGTGTTGGTCATGCATACGATCGACAAGTCCATCTCACAAAACAATTAACAACCGTTGCAATTCAAAACAAAAAAAAATGTAACCGTTTGAAATAAAAAAAAAAAAATACAATTAAAACCACCCTATAAATACACAACATACTTACACACTAAACTCACAAATCTCATTTCACATTCTCTATATTCTTTACACAATATGAGTTTTAATTCTTCACGAGCTATTCATTGCCGATTCATCATCGAGATGATGAAAGCGAAGTTAGTACCGAGTTTATGATGTTTGCGGAAGAGTGTTGGGAGGCTATTCAAGCCTCGAGAAAAGTCTCACGAACCCAGTTAATAGGGATCGTGTGGGTGCTCATAACCGTTTAGTTGATGCTTACTTGATGAGACCCCAAGATCGGCGTCTGACATTCCATGATCGTTTCCGTATGAGTAAACGACTATTCACACGAATTGTCGAGATATAACCGATCATTCACCTTATTTCCAACAAACTCGATTGTGCGGGCGCACTTGGTATTTCTCCATTGATAAAGTGTACTTCTTCAATCCGTCAATTGGCATACGGGGTCAATCTGATGCTCTAGACGAATACGTGCAAATGGGTGCGTCAACAATTCGTGAGTGTCTCGAAAAATTTTGTGAGGTGATAATGGAGTTATATGGTCCGGTATTTGCGGCCAAGCGGTTAGTGACATTGACAAAGCGTATGCTCATCACTCAGAAAGTCATGGGTTTCTGGGATGATAGGAAGCATCGATTGCAGTTGGCCGTGGGAGAATTGCCCGCATGCTTTAAAAGCTCAATTTTGTAGGGGTGATCACGGCAAAGTCCTTTCATTTTATTGGGCGATCGGCGTCCCAAGATTTATGGATTTGGCATCGTTCTTTGGTGTCGCGGGATGAATAACGACGTAAATGTTTTACGGCATCGCCTCTTTCAATGATCTCAAAGCGGGAGAGCACCGGATGTGGAATTCGTTGCTAACGGCGTGCCTTATAAGCGGGATATTATCTTCTTGATGGGATATATCCGAATGGTCGGTTATTATGAAGTCCATTAAAAATCGAGGACGAATGATCACAAACGAATATTGTATAAGGCGATGCGAAGCGGCAAGAAAAGATGTGGAGCGTGCTTTTGGTGTACTAAAGAAGAAGTGGCTAATGATTAAATATCCGGCTAGAGGTTAGACAAAGAGCGTCTATCGCATATAATGTACACGTGTATCATATTACATAATATGATAATTGGAGACGACAGACGGCGATATCTCCGTTTCTTTCAATGAGCGACCGTTCTTATGATCCCATAAACGCATGTGAAATCGTTGGAAATTACCAAGAGATATGCAACAAAACAACTCATCTCGACCTTAAAGCCGATTTGGTGGAAGACATTTGGCATCGTCGAATCAAAACTAGTTTAGTCGTTGTATTGTCGTAATGTTTTAATTTTATTTGAATTATTATGTAACGTTTAATTATTAATGAAATTTTAATTTGTGTTAAAAATTGTTTTTTTACCAAAAAAAAAAAAAAAAAAAAAAAAAAAAGAACTTGGTCGCTTGGGCTGGGGCACCTAATCGCTGAAGGTCGTGGGAGAGAAAAGGCGGCGTGGCGGGGAAAATGAGGATTGAATCCCTCATTGGGGCTAGCCTTATTGATCATCGGTTTGTTTAAGTGTAACAACATATTTTTTTCTCTTGTTATTTCATTAGTTTAATAAGTATATCCATCCATTGAAATAAGGGGAACAAAAAAAAAAACCCTTCCACTACATAAAATAATACGCTTTCGGTACCACTACAAAAAGAAAAAAACGCTCTTCCATTAGCGCACGTTGAGGATGGAGCAACTAATCTAACTAACTATATACCGAACAAAATTCAACGCGGCATGTACACATAGGAGATGACGTTGACTTTTGTACGTTAAAAATTAGTTAGGTATGATATCGAATCTAAATTTAAAATTACTTATACAATATTATTAGTTTTTAAAAGTTCGTGTATGATATTTGTAAATTTTTTAGGTTTGTTGCTATTATATGAACTTAACCCAAATTAGCCATACTGTACTTATTTGTTGCAACTAGTTGTATGAATGTTGATAACTTCAAGTTTGCATAATCAAAGATTCAAAATCATAGCGTATAGTATAACAATCATCGATCGCATTGGTTATTATGTCGTAGTATAGCTCAAAGAAAAGTTCATTATAGAGCCGTATTTATGTAGAGCCGTCAATACGTCATGGCTAACTCGTTTCTTTTATTAAACATATATTCACCTTTTTTGAAAATTAAATATCTCACAAGCCGTTAATCGTTCGTCAAAAAATTATACCATCTCGAGCTAGAATTAAATTATCTTTCTATAGATATGCATTGTTATATACTTTCGACGAACTTTTTTTAAAAATTTAGTCAGGAAAAATCACATGTGATTTGTAAAAATCACATGTGATTTGTAAATCACATGTGATTTCTTAAAATCATATGTGATTTGATTTTCTGAATCACGTGTGATTTTTACAAATCACATGTGATTTTCTGAGACGAATTTTTTAAAAAATTAGTCGAAAGTATATAACAATGCATATCTATAGAAAGATAATTTAATCTCGTGATAGTGTATTTTTGTAACGAAGATTTACCGTTTGCAAGATATGTTATTTTAAAAAAGGTGAAAATAAAAATGGATGAATGTGATTGGTTAATTGGTTCTATAATAATTGAGTTCTACATGGATCTCAACTGCATATCTATGAAAGATAATTTAATTCTCGTCGCGATGGTGTATTTTTATATTTTGAAAATTTACTGTTTGTAAGATATGTTGTTTTAAAAAAAGGTGAAAAATGATTTTTATTAATTTAGATAAAGATGGAGGTATGATTGGTTCATTTGTTTTATGGCGAATATGGGTTATATTGATCTCAACTCATTATTTGTTTAATACCGATAGTTGTCATGCAAGGCGTACATAGAATGACTACTTGTCATTACTTCTCTTAAATGTCGTATGTTCTATATCTTTTTGATGGTACTAGATATATTTAGTAAGATAGTGTTAACGGTAGGTCGGTAGCCAGCGTTGTTGTGAGCGTGGGTGTCGTAGTTTTATCTGTATTATTCTGGGAAGCATGTTTGTGTTCGATAATACAAATACAAATCCATAAATCAAATCTCCGGACGGACATCCCGAAGAACATATAATTAGCCATAGGTGCGGTGTTAAAACTCTCAAACTACATATGTACTTATGAAAAGCGATTAGCGACAAATAAGCAAGTGTCTTGATCATCGAACTAATTATCATTAGATTTTTGTTACATATTTATAATTCAAAAATTCCTAAATTGTACTTTATCGAGACCTTTTTGTCGGTATTTTTTATTCAAGAAATCGCGAGGTATCTATTAGCTGCGATAAATAAAGTTGTTGTATAAAAGCGTAAATAATAAAAGTTCAAAGGCTGTTTTGTAAATTTTTTTTTTACAAACTTTTTGGCAACGTGGGCTAATTTTTTTTGGGCCGCATGTTTTCATTTTTTTATTCTTGCTACAGTAATCTCAAATTTTTTATTCGGGTAAAATGGCGTCGTTTTGATTGTGCTTTAGTATATATTTATAATTTGGTTTTAATAGTCAAACATGCTAGTGTTACTTAAAGTTAATATAGAGCTTTAAGGCTAGTGTAGTATCATCGACTGCAATTTCATAGGCGTTAAGCCTTAAAGCTCTAAGATATTATGGTCGATGATACTTACACTATCCCATTACCATGTCGAACCTTGAACCATCAATAGAGGTGGTAAGCTCACAAAGATTCTTTTGGCCATTGTTTTGGGTAACTTTTCATCATGTTCAAGGAAATAACTTTTCTAACTCGGATGGAATTGAAGTGTGAGATGTAGGAGTGAAATAGACTCCCTCTTGACATCATCGTTTCTAAAACTAGCTCTTACGTTAAGATTACCATTCTAATCTACCTTAGGCGATTTATGCATCTCGATATGTTTTTGCAATTTCTAGCATTTCAAAATTTTACATGCAATACAACTCACTAACTACTCACCATTCTAATTTGTATCGAGAAAAAACTATAAAAGAAACTATTTTGTAACACAATAAACTAAAGCGAAAAGAAATTTGCTCAACATAATTGGTGATAATTAAGCCAAAATGTTACTATTATACCTACTCGATACACTAATACATTATCACGGAGTAATGATAGGGTGTTGGGTTCGATAAATACGTTAGACCTCTGTCGGAAGCCCTTAATCTAGGATTTGAATAGAAAATAGCCCAAGTGTTTAGTCCGTTAAACACTAACGGTCCTTGAGTGCATAGTCTCTCGGTGAGTCATCTTCGAGGATACTCGATGCAGGCGAAGAAGAAGTCTCTCCACTCGATGAGGCGGAACTTAAAGGGTGAAGGCGGGTCAAGAAGAAGATGGTGGATTCGGTGGTGATGACAATAACTCACTGAATCCTAAGACTCTCTCCAACTACTTGCGAAGACAAGCTGAAGTAGAAGGCGAAGGATGTAAGGCGAAGAAAGAGCGGGACAAGGCGGGATAAGTTTGAATCGAGATAAGGCGAAGTCCTTATCAACCAAAGTCAACTTTCCACGAATGGCAAAAGATCGGGCTCGGTGTCATCATTGAACTTAGGAAAGTAGTCTTGTCTCTTACCTAGAATAGTCTTTGTAAGCGAGACAAAATACATCGATATTTTGTCTTACGTATGATGTCGGTTGTCACTTAGGAAAGAGTCAAATATCATACATGTATAAATAGCATAAGAGATGGAGTGAAAAGATTAAGCTTGTGAATTGTAAAACACACATACTGCATGAGCCATCTTTTCACTCCTCCAAATCTAACAGTTCTGAGATAGCTCGGTGAGCTCTAAGAGTTGTGCTCGGACTTAGCTTTGAGCTTAGAGAGAGTCACCAAACTTTGTCATTTCAATCCCAAGTACTATTCATGAGTACTTGGGTAGCGTATTCTTTGTTGATTTATTTCTAATAAGAATATGATGTTGAAAATTACTTTGTGTGTTTTACTTATGTTAATTTCGGTCATAGTTCACTATTAACTTGTTTTATATACTTAAAGCTGTTTTAAGCGATAGTGAGCAGGGAACAACAAGTGGTATCGAGCAAGGCTAATTATAAAACTCGTTTTTAGGCGCTCTAAAGTTTTAAATTAGGATCCTAAATGGTGAAATTGATGTACCCCACTAGTCGATAAAAGGGTGGAGCTTATTAATTTGTTGCCCTAGACTTGAAGTTGGCAAATTCAACAAATGGAAAAAGCGAATGCTTTGCTATTTGATTGGGATGGAACCTTATTATATCAAGTGTATAAATGAAGGTCCATTTGTCCCAAAGCTGCTTGAAGGGTTGCCCAGACACAAGCTCGGTGGACCAGGATGAAAGGAGAGTGGTCAACGGGACCAAAGACTCAAAAGTATCATAATATCTTGTCTTCTGACGATATTATGGAGTGCATTATAAGGCGTAGTACAACTAAGCAAACACAGGATGACCTAGTTCATAGTCATGAAGGACCATCGATACCAAGGAAAATAGGATAATGGACACGAAACTTGGTATAACACCTTGAGGCTAAGGACTCGAAACTCTCTCTCAACTTACACGGTACAAAACTCTTTTAAATGAGCTATCAAATGATGGTGTTAAGTTGTCCAAACATGAAATCAATGTTGGTTTTGTCAACGATCTCCACGAGAAGTGGTTGAATTTCTCTCGGGGACTTAGGAATGCTAATCATATCCAAAATCTTGAGCTTCACGAAATTTATGGGAAATTTGTCTATGAGGAAAACCTCATCAGCAGACGATACCACGACTTAAAGAAGTCTCGGGAAGTCAAGAAGTCACGACCACCACCTCATCACCAATATCAAGCGCTTTCTATTCTAACAATGTTGTTCAAGATTTTCGGAAAATTCGATGATGAGCACGATGAGAGATCAAGTGAGGAGTACCTAAATGACACGAACACTGAATTTCGGGAAAGGGCACTCCTTGCTAACTCTCGAAGGTTTATAAAAAGAAACAAAGGTTTTCAAATGCCAAAGCAAATGAGGACCTTTGAATGCTTTAAGTGTCATAAAGAGGTCATTTGCAAAAGGCATTTTCAAAAACAATTTGAACCCTCTTATAAACCATCGAGGTCAAATCGGTCCTCGAGGCTTTAGCAAATTTCAACCAAAAATCTATCGGTCTCATCAAAACTTTCAAAACAAATCGATCAAAACAAAGCTGTTGATTTTGAAGCTAAGTATAAGAAAGTCAAAGCTAAGCTTGCATTGCTCGAGGCGATCCTCGAAACAACAAAAAGTGTTCAATACATGCGGGGTAAAAACAAAGGCCTTGTTCTTTGAGACCTTGGTGGGATGAAGAGCCGGTGTCATCGAGATGATGAAATGGTGCATGTCGATTACTGCGATGGCCCTCGAGAAGAGGACAAGCTAGGCTGTTGGAAAGAATCATGCGAAAGCAGGGAATGGGTCAACATCACTATGAAGAAGGTAAACATCTTACTTTCTATGGATGATGACTCGATTGGCGATCTTATATGAATTATCTTAATGTTGACCTTAAGTTCGTAGAAGAGCAAAGATTAAATCTTTTTCAAAATACAACAAGCTAAGTTTTGAATTAAACAAGTGTAGAGATGAGCGCTTATTTTAAAACAAGCCAAGCTTGAGGTTGTCACTTTGCAAATTCAAAACGAACTAGTTAAGAGAAATCGGGCTCTTCAAGATGAACTTAAAAGGAACAAGATATTCTTGATAGTTGAATTGCTAAGAATCCCGGGGTCTTTGATGTTGTGGGTGCCCCGGTAGCAAAAGAGAGTCATAGGTGAAGATCATCTCACGACTCTCATGACAAAGACCAAAGTTCAAAACCATTTGTGTCGGTGGTATGATTACCAATATGTTGACAACTCAAATTCGGTGATTGGATTGAGCGGGTTAATCACGAGTAAGCTTCAAATTTCGATTACGGAAGGATTCTTGAGCACGAGCCAAGCTCTTAAGAGCATGCTAGGACTCACGATGTGCCCGGTGGTCTTGAACACATCTTTGAGTCTGCAGCGAGAATCTCAAACACCACTTCCACCCACGAAACCTCTTGAGTCTCTTGATCAAGCTCGAGCTTACTCCTCTAAATTCAATCCTCACTCACCAAAAGAAAGGTGCGGACTTGGTAGAACCATCCTGCAAAGACAAACAAAACAAATCCAACAAGAGTCTACTCCTCTTGAGACTTCAACATCCTCTGTCCCCACTGAAGGCGACCAAATTGACAACTTCTTGAGCTTGTGAGGAAGGCGGCGAAAGATGGATTCCATCGAAAAAGCCCTGATTCAATCAAGGAAACTAAGTCGACCTCATCTAGCTCATCAAAGTCAAAATCCACAAACAAACCCAGCGAAGTGTGAGTGTGTCATTACACTAGTCATACCACGACAAGCGCTATAGAATCCTTTATTGCATGATGCGCAATAAGGATGATCCGAGAGCTATGAGACCACTTACGGTATGTAAGCTCTGTCGATAAAGCAAACTATACCAAAGTTGGTCATCGGTATGCTTCATCCTCCAAAAGCGACTCTCAGAATAGAGCAAAACCTTTTCCTCTTTGCCCTCTTTGTGGGTTTAATGATCATCATCGGGATGATTGTCTCATGAACACATCTTTGTGATATATGTGAAATCCGACTCATGAGACATCCCAACATGACGGTGTCATTCATGCAAGGAGAAGTACAAAACAACCCAAAATCACTTGAGTCTTCCTCGGTCTCTAAATCTGAAAACACATGGTAGCACAATGCACTCAACCATGACCATGAGTCGATTGCAAAATTCAAAGAGACCTTGAGACCCAAGCCCGCTGTAAGTGGGTCACTAAGAGAAACTAATTGATTTACTACTTGTGCGAGACACGCCGCCGAGAGCCTATTTGGCATCTAGGCGGTGGTTGCTCAAGAAGCATGGTGGTGTGAAGGAGTATCTGCACAAGTATGTAAAGGAACCGGGACCCAGGTAGTATTTGGTGATAACTCATCATGTCCCAGCTGAAGGTTATGGTTCGATGGCGCAATGGAATAGTTTTCTCTAGAATTGCTTATGTCAATGGTCTCAAATACAATCTCATCGATGTCGATCAACTATGTGATGCTAAGTACATTGTGCAATTTAATGACAAACAAGGTACCATCTTCAATGCCAACAAGGAAGTGGTGTTGATAGCTCCAGGAGAGATGATGTTTATGTGTTAGACATGTCAACACTCTCCCAAGATGGAACTTGTCTCTTTGCTAAAGCCATGAAACTATCAATTGGTTGTGGCATAAGAGACTCTCACATAAACTTCAAAAACCTCAACAACTTGGCAAAACAAAACAAGGTCCTTGGCTTACCATCCTTTGGTTTTGCAAAAGACAAACCATGCTACTGCTTGTGAAAAGGTAAACACCACGAGCATCATTCAAAACCAAACAAAATTTCTCCATCAAAAGCGCCTTCACTCCTGCATGGATCTCTTTGGACTGTCGGTCCCGGATCAATCCGGCATGAAAGTATACACTTGTCATTGTTGATGAGTTCTCAAGATACACTTGGGTATACTTTCTTTCCAAAAGTCGAGGCGGTGATACAATAATGTCATTCATCGGGAAGATTGAAAACGAAATGACATTCTTGTTAAACAAATCGAGCCGACAATGGTGCGAGTTCGAAATCAAGAGCTTGAGAGTTTACGTGATGAAAAGGAATTTCTCAAAATTTCTCATCTCCATATACCCACGAACAAAATGGGGTTCTTTGAAAGGAAAAGCAGAACTCTCATTGAGGCTGCTAGAACCATGTTAAATGGCTCGACCCTCTCAAGCATTTACGGGTGAAGCGGTCAAAGCACTGTTACACTCAAAACAGGTCAATCATTGTCAAAGACATAATAAAACCCCATATGAGATCTTCAAGGTAGACTTCTTGACATCGGCTATTTTCATGTGTTTGGATGTCTGTGTTCATTCATAACCACAAGGATCATCTAGGCAAGTTTGATGCAAAAGGCGATGATGGATACTTCTTAGGCTACTCACGATCTCCAAAGCCTTGAGGTTTTTAACACAAGGAGACAACAAGTTGAGAAACCTTTCATGTCACCTTTGATGAAAGTCTTGAAAGCATCGGGTTCACAAATACCTCGATGGAGGAAATAGGAATTGATGACTCATCAAGATATCCTCTGATGAGTACAACTGAAATCAATTCCTCATATCAAGGCGATCTTGACATCTCATATTATGTCTTACCTCACAACCTACCCCACCAACTATCGGTGAGTTCATTGATAATCGATCGGTCCTATTTGGGATAGGAAACAACGATCGAAATGATCGGGAACACGTAACTCATGAACCTCGAACTGAACTAGACATCTCTGAGATGATCTAAATGATTACGTGGCTCTTGCACTGAACTCGCATCGAACTCCGGTGACATCTTCAGCTCGGATCCCGGACCACAAAGTAAGTGGACAAGAACTCGGGACATTGAGCTTGTAAACATCATTGGTGAACCAGCGAGGGCATGCTCACTAGAAGCATGGTGCTAATCTAGCTGCTGACTTGACCAATGAATGTCTATATCTTGATTACCTATCGGATATAGAACCCAAAAGTGTCATTGAGGCTCTAAAACACCCAGTGGGTTCGGGCTATGCAAGAAGAAGCTGCAGCAGTTTGATAAAAACAAGGTCATGACCTTGATCAAATGTCCTCGGGATGTAGTAGTCATAGGAATGAAGTGGGTTTTCAAACAAAGCGGTGAAAGCAGCCTTGTCATTAAAAACAAAGCGGACTTGTAGCCAAAGGTTCTGATCAACAAGAAGGCATTGACTATGATGAGACATTTGCTCTGTTGCAGAATGGAAGCCATCGGGATCTTCCTTGCATATGCAACATACATGAACTTGGGTCTACCAAATGGATGTTAAAGTGCATTCTTAAATGGTGATCTCAAGGAAGATGTGTATGTTCGGCAACCTCAGGGCTTTGAGAGTAGTGAATTCCACGACTATATGCAAGCTTGACAAAGCCCTTTATGGACTTAAACAAGCTCCCGGGGCATGGTATGAAACTCTCTCGCCTTCTACGATACAAAACAAGTTTGTCGGAGGAAAGATAGACAACACCTTTGTTTGTCTATAGAACTCAACGAGGATGTGATACTAGTCAGTGTATGTTGATGACATCATCTTTGGCTCGACAAACTACAAACTTTGCAAGCAGTTTGAAAAGCGATGACAAAAAGTTTGAAATGAGCATGATGGGGAACTCACATACTTTCTTGGACTACAAATCGAACAAGCGATAAAGGAATATCCATCGGTCAAGAGAAATACACGAAATCTCTTGAAGAAATATGAGATATCGGCGTGCCTCGATGAAGACTCAATGGTCCCACCTAACAACCTTGGACTGATCTCACTGGCAAATCGATCAATCAAACCCATTTCGGAGGATTGTTGGCTCATGATGTATCTAACAGCTACTAGACCGGACATACAATTTTCGATCTGTTTAATAGCAAGATATCGGTCAATCCCAAAGAATCTCACCTCACTGCGACCAAAAGAATACTCGGTACACGAAGGAACCCCAAACCTTGGACTCTATTATCCAAAATGCTCGGGGTTTGATCTCGAGGGTTACTCGATTACGATTATCTTGGTTGCAACATGAACGAAAAAAGTACCTCGGGGTCTGTCAATTTCTTGGAGGAAAAGCGGTTTGTTGGAGTGCTAAAAGCAACAATCGGTGGCTATGTCCTCGGTGAAGGCGAATATGTAGGCTGCGGCGGGATGTTGTGCCAATGTATTATGGATGAAAAGTCAACTCGGTGACTATGACATCCATTACAAAATGGTGCCCATCTTACGTGATAACACCGGTGCTATTGCAATCTCCAACAACCACATCCTCCACCAAAGAACCAAACACATTGATATCGGATATCACTTCATCGGGGATCACATAATGAAAGGAGACATTGAACTTCATTTCATCCCTCTTGAATATCAATGGTGATATCTTCACGAAACCCTTGGATGAACCTACCTTGAGGAGGTGAATTTGAATTGGGAATGCTTGACATTGAAAGTCGGTGTCGAAAACCAATCTCGATAAGTTCTACGAAATGGTTCATCCTCACTGAACATCAAAATAAACCTCTCCTTTGAATGAGTAAGACTCATTCGGGGTCCTGACATTGACAAAGAGCATTGAATGAGTAACTAAATGATCCAAGTATCGATTACTTAAATGTCCTAGGTTGGTAACTATGCTAATTTAATATAGGAATATATGTCTCTTTGTCTTCTTGTCATCCCACTTGGCATTTAATGCCTCTCTAAAAATATCAAATTGATATTTTATCTACGCAAAAGTGCACTTTTCTTGCCTTTGCAAGCTATTCCTTGAAAAGCGGATTTTCTGCGGGTAATGGGTGGTAGCATTAAATGTGGAAATTCAAGCGTTTTCAAAAACCGACTCTTAATATTCCCATTTGTGCACAAATCACCCTTCTCACCACTCTATAAATACCCTCTTCCAAAACAAACAAACACACACAAATTATTTTACGCAACAAAACTACTGTCAAAATCATTTCTAAAACTCGAAATATTTGTGTGTTCTCAAAACTCTTCAAACCTCTTTTGGAAAACCCTTCTTGTAAACATTTACAAAGTTTTTCATCACAAACTTGAGAGATCTAAAAACTTTGATTATTCTAGTCAAAATATTTTCAAAACCCTAAAATCTTTTAAATGGAAATGGCTAGAACTCAATCTCTCGGTTTGCTTCTCGATGGGTAGGGGATCTTACAAATGTTGAATTTAAAACTAATAATGTCATAGGCAACTTTGAATACCACAAGCTGTCGACCTACAAAGACATTATGAAATTTTTGTTTAATTGCCCACTGAAAGCGGCCTTTGTTCGGTGTCCTCCATTGTTTACCAAAATCTCCTCGGGGAGTTTTGGGCAGCAACCAGAGCCTATGACCCGACACCTCTGCGATGAGAACAACCTCGGACCTCTCGGGAATATCTCATGATTCGGTCTTCACGGGGGCAACAACGATTCACCTGGATTATAAAGCGTTTTGCACTTCAGCGGGGTTGGATTATAACAAAGGAGTTTATGTCGCCCATCACGAACCCTCCACGGTGAAGGATGGGTTAAAACAAATCATTTTAGATCAAACGTTTTTGGACAAGACCCGTCACCAAAAGCTCATTTCCGTGGCTTGGAGGATCCTATTCACTTTTGTGATTCGGGTCCTCGGCGGGAACCACTCATCCAGCGAACAAGTTAACTCTATTCGATTGATGATGGCATCTTGCTTAATGAATGGGGTCACTTTGTCGACATAGGGAGATCATTCTGTGATCTCGTAACCAAGCTCTGAGCAAAACTAGGGCGAAATCGTTTCGTATCCTAGGTTTGTCTCTTGTGCTTTACAAGTGTTCTTGGGTTCAAACTATCCTCGGGAAGAAAAATTTGGTGCTTTACGGGCATCTGAGCCAATCAATTTTCAAAAGACCCATCCTTGTCACTCCTATTGAATTGGCCGCCCATATGGTTCTTGTAAACAACCGGGAGGATCGATGTCTCAAACCACTGCTCTAAAAGAAAGGGAAGTCTCGGTGGGACTAAGACTAAACCCAGTCTCGGGGCCACGAGGCTTGAGAACCTGACCTAAAAGGCACAAAAGGCCGAGACTAAAAGACACCCATTGATGACCGGGCAACATCCACCCGTGACAACGAAGGACAGCGATACATCACGGTCGGTGCCCTTGGTCACAACCACTACTCCCAGATCGGAGGAAACAAACAACCCGGCGGTAGGGGCGCCTTCCTAGCGCCCGGTGATGACATTAGCAAATCGAGCCTTTGTGCGAGGCACAGCGATCGATCCCAAAGACTCGGAGGAATGATACAACCCGATGATAGGGATACAACTATCATGACTCCGCCAAAACCTTGGAAAACACCACGGTGTCTCGGGGTCAGCGGGGACAAAGACTCGGAGGAAAGAAACAACCGCCGATCTGGAACCCACAACCAATCGACTCCGGTGAAGGCCTTTGGAAGCGCCCACGGTGTCAGGGGTCAGCGAGGGACAAAGACTCGGAGGAAACATACCACCGATATGGAACCCATCACCAACCCCACATTAACCGTTCTTGATATTCTTTGGAATACTCTTTTCGGAAGATGAGCTTCTTGGCCCGATGATGAAGTTTTATCGGTTGGGGAAGAAGTGGGCGAGAGGTTCAAGGTGAACAAGAGCCTCGGCTGATCCACGGAACATCTTGAATCACCATTCCGGCATGAAAATGATGACTCCTCTTCCTCCAGCGATGAATTTGAAAGATTTGATAATGTTCTCCCACTTCTTGAAAGCGACTTGTTCGGTGGATCACCAAAGCTTCAAGAAGGTTATACTCTGGGGTCTTTGAAACAACGTGGGAACAACACTGAAAATTGCTGCGAGTTATCTTGATCTAAAGGCCGAGGTACAAGGCTTTGATGAAAATGTTCATGAACACGGGGATCGATGTATGACAACCTTCACGAACGGATGACAACTTGGCTAAATTCCTCGAGCACCTTGAGGTGTGGGTACAAAGGTAGATGAAATCAAAGAATTTGTCAATGAAGACCCAACACTCGACTCTAAAGTGCTAAAGGCTCTTGAAGTTTCTTGAAACAATCCTCGAAGCCTCATTTGAGCTGGTCGATATGCTTGAATCTGCAAATGTTCGGGGTCTTCCATCCTCGATCTCTCTTCAAGCTACATTGGACTCCTTGAATACTCGGTGGCTACTTTGGCTCAAGCATCCTCATCCATGGCTTGGAATCTTGGGCCTCGGATGACAACCTTAGAAGTTTCTCGATGCTAATTTGGAAGCAAAGGTCATTTGGTATTCAAGCCGACACATCGGACATCAAGGCTATGATCTACGAAATTATCAGGGCCTTCAAGGGTCAGCGGCTCCGTCCCCTCGGCCCAACTCCAACTCTTGCCCTCACTGGCGCTCGGCAGCAGTTGAGGGAGAATATTCTTGAAGAACCTCCTTCTCACCGAGGGGGGCCAACACCATCGACATCGGTGGCTCAAATCTCATCATCACCACCGGTCTCGGCAATACCTATCTCATCAATCCCACCAACAACATCAACAACAACAACAGCGGTAATCACACCAATAACAACAACACCACCACCCACAGTAGCAACTTCATCTTCCTCGGGCGGGACAAAGGAAAAGCAAAATGACAACTCGAGCACGAGAAGATTCCACTAAATCGGCAACACCATGTACTGCTTTCACCACAGCGACTAAGTGCTCGCCTTGCTAAGGAGGAAAGAAAAAAGAAACTTCTTTGAAGAAGAAAGAAAAGAGCGGAGAAGCCTTTGGTACAAGTAGTTCTTGAGGAAGGTGAAAATATTGGGATAGATGCTAAGAAGCTTGAAAAGGGTCGAGGCGGGACAAAAGTTCAAGGAAGCTCGGTTTGCTCGGATGGTGAAATGAGAAAGCAGTTGGAAGAAAAGAAGAAAAAAGCTGAAGCCATCGAGGCAAAGCGAATTGAGCATTACAAGCGGACAATGACAAGCGAAGGCTTCTGAAAAGATCACGGATGTCGAATCATCCCCAATACCAAACCACGGCCATGAGCGTTTACTGAGAGGGTTGATAAAGACACCGAGGTTCATGATCCTCAAATTCAACGACTTTGGGATCACTGAACTCGATGAGCTTGGTCGATTATTGAAAAGAAGAAGAATCGGTGGTTAAGGACACGATGAAGATGCTCGATAAAAGATATGAAAGGCGAGGATTGTCCATTGAATGGGAATTGACCATATAGCGCACCTCAAGGATCTCAACCACAATCATCCAGCAAAGGAAGAGTTGAGTTCAACACGAGATTAAAGTGCACGGATTGGAGTGTAATAGGGGCTGCACGAAGGTGTGAAATTTGTGAGCTGTCTAGTGATTGAAAAGCACGAAGAGGGCTATTTTTCATTGATGTCTATGGAAACCCGCATTTTCAAAGGTGGAGTGATATCGATCGGTGGTGTGGCTACAATGATCGACTATATTCCGGTGGCCTCTCAAATTCAAACTCCTGCGAATATCGGGTTACGCAGACTTAAGCATGCCAAGATAAGAGACCATCTGACGGAAACACTCATCACCAAGAAAGTCAAGCTTGAAGCATTGGGAATCCATACGGGTGACATCATTTTGTTTTATCTTTTGTACTAGTGATAGGAACTATGTAATCGATCAATAAAGATGTATGTTTTGTTAATTTACTCGGTGTTCCTTATTGTATTCATTAGTACATTCGATGTAAGAAGAAGCCATTTGCTCACTTACAGCGATCAACCACTAGGCTATTTGTATATCCAAATAGGGGAGGCTGTTGGGTTCGATAAATACGAACCCCTTAATCTAGGATTTGAATAGAAAATAGCCCAAGTGTTTAGTCCGTTAAACACTAACGGTCATTGAGTGCATAGTCTCTCGGTGAGTCATCTTCGAGGATACTCGATGCAGGCGAAGAAGAAGTCTCTCCACTCGATGGGCGGAACTTAAAGGGTGAGGCGGGTCAAGAAGAAGATGGTGGATTCGGTGGTGATGACAATAACTCACTGAATCCTAAGACTCTCTCCAACTACTTACATGAAGACAAGCTGAAGTAGAAGGCGAAGGATGTAAAGGCGAAGAAAAGAGCGGGACAAGGCGGGATAAGTTTGAATCGAGATAAGGCGAAGTCCTTATCAACCAAAGTCAACTTTCACTGAATGGCAAAGATCGGGCTCGGTGTCATCATTGAACTTAGGAAAGTAGTCTTGTCTCTTACCTAGAATAGTCTTTGTAAATGAGACAAAATACATCGATATTTTGTCTTACGTATGATGTCGGTTTGTCACTTAGGAAAGAGTCAAATATCATACATGTATAAATAGCATAAGAGATGGAGTGAAAAGATTAAGCTTGTGAATTGTAAAACACACATACATGATGCCATCTTTTCACTCCTCCAAATCTAACTTAGTTCTGAGATAGCTCGGTGAGCTCTAAGAGTTGTGCTCGGACTTAGCTTTGAGCTTAGAGAGAGTCACCAAACTTTGTCATTTCAATCCCAAGTACTATTCATGAGTACTTGGGTAGCGTATTCTTTGTTGATTTATTTCTAATAAGAATATGATGTTGAAAATTACTTTGTGTGTTTTACTTATGTTAATTTGGTCATAGTTCACTATTAACTTGTTTTATATACTTAAAAGCTTGTTTTAAGCGATAGTGAGCAGGGTGAACAACAACATACGATATTCTTAGTGGTGGAAATGTTTATTTCCATTTCTAGATATATATATTATATTATGAACGTATCAAAGGCGATATTCTACTATGTATGATCCACCAATGTCATCCAAATAACAAATTATCTTGATGATAGAACTAACAACTAAAGGGATCTTCATAGTTATCTCGATTTTGTGTTATATATGACAAACTTAGCCTAGTTTTAGCACAACATCGAAAACGATACCTATCACAAACGATGGATTCTAAAATCATGTAAAACTTTTAAGATTCTAAATCTCTTGAGTAACCAAACATCATAGATCGTGATGTACTTGATTCTTTCTTTTTTTGTATTTTGTATTATATTGTCGATTAGAAAGCTATTTATACAAAACTTTCATTTGAATGAAGTCTCAACTTAAGGTGCATCTCTCCAATATTATACAACAACTCACCATACCAGTAGTCCTAACCTTACGGTTTTGAGGTTAAGTTCACACTTTTATCATGGGATTACAAAACCTTCCAAAAATTTTGCATGCAAATCAAGGAAAACAAAGAATAATTTCACCTCATTAGCCACGAAACACCAAAAGGTTATTTCTCCATTTATGTTGGTGAAAGCAGAAAAAAGAGATTTTTAGTTCCATTGGCGTATCTTAGACATCCTTCGTTTCAAGCCTTGCTGAATTTGTCTCAAGATGAGTTCGGCTATGCTCATCCTATGGGGGGTCTAACATTTCCATGCAAAGAGGAGACCTTCATTAAAGTCACCTGAGACATTGTCAAATGTTAACAAAGAATGACTTTCTTCTAATTTTCCTTGTAGATTTGTAGTCCTTAACGAGCTTTCTTTTTGTAGATAGTAATTATCGAAACTTCTTGTTAGAAATATAGTAAATATTACGGATAATTTAATTATGAGTAATTTTTATTTCATATTTTCATTGCTCTTTCTTACTATCTGAAAGTCTTCAATTGATTCTTAGTATAGTGTAACTGCGTAAACAATTAATTTGACCGATGCGATCTAACACTATTAAGGAAAATATTGGTGGTCAGCTAAACAGTTCCACTCTGAAATACCATAAATTTAGCCATCGTCAAAAACATATATGCAAAAGAATACTTTTACGCAGTCATTAATAAATCATTTGCTCCACTGCAGGCAGAGAAAATATGGTACACAGTATTTCGCTCTTATATTTACCAAATAGGAAACAACTAAGAACATTGCCAATGTATGGCAGGTTTTAATGCATGTGAAAACCAACAATTGTTTTGTTGAGGTATCAAAGAACTTAATGGACCCCTATTTTTGAAAAATATGAAAGAGATAGTATTATTTGTGCACATCAAACATATTTTTAATCAAAAATTTTATTAATTGTAGCAAGAAGCTAAATTTACAAATTTAGTTCACAATTAAATTTCTAATATCCCAAAACAGGATATAATTAATATCGATGAAAAATAAAATTAACCGTGAAGTTGAAACTCGGTAGGAGAATATACTTTGGAGAGAAGCTCGTGAGTAGTTTTGTATTGACTCATAACCATTATACTTTAATATCCCGTTAGTTAGCTAAACAATTCGCAAAGAAAAAAAAAAATGGAACCAAGAACGTGATGGTATATGGATATTTACTACTCCATATCATACAAGCATATCTTAGTGTGCACCAAATGATGATTTCAAGATTCCTATGTTGTGATCCTTCCAAAGACAAGTTTTTCTTTGTTGGTTACTTTAAGCGGAAAAGACAAGGTATAATAACAAAAAAATGTATCTAAGTTGTCCATTTTGTTGTTTTGTGTAGCTATTTTATTTTATTTTATTTTAAATACAAACATATCAAATTTTGACTTTTATGTGTATTTTGTTCATGTATAATGACCATTTTATCCTTTGATTTTATAGGTGGTTAAAAAAGTAAGGTAAAATGTTCACAAAATACACACAAGTTGAAAGTTGAAAGGTATGTGTTTTAATATATATAATATATATATATACAAGAGTCCAACAAAATGGACAAGGAATATATGTGAAATCATACATGTTATCGAGCTACAATATTCTTGGTGGGAATTTTATTTCCTCTCTAGACATATATTATATTATGAACGTATCAAAGGCGTATATTCTACTATGTATGATCCACCAACATCATCCAAATCACAAATTATCTTGATGATAGAACTAACAACTAAATGGATCTTCATAGTTATCTCTGATTTTGTGTTATATATGACAAACTCACCTAGTTTTAGCACAACATCGACAATGATGTACCTATCACACACGATGGACAAAAACATGTAAAACTTTTAAGATTCTAAATCTCTTGGAGTAGCCGAACATCATAGATCACGATGTACTTGATTCCTTTCTTTTTTTTTTGTATTATATTGTCGATTAGAAAGCTATTTATACCATACTTTCATTTGAATGAAGTCTCAACTTAAGGTGCATCTCTCCAAATATTATACAACAACTCATCCTACCAGTAGTCATAACCTTTCAGTTTTTGAGGTTAAGTTCACACTTTTATCATGGGATTACAAAATCTTCCAAATATTTTGCATGCAAAATCAAGGAAAACAAAGAATAATTTCTCCCTCATCTGCCACTGAAACACCAAAAGGTTATTTCTCCATTTATGTTGGTGAAAGTACAAAGAAGAGATATTTAGTTCCACTAGCGTATCTCAAGCATCCTTCGTTTCAAATGTTGTTGAATCTGTCCGAAGATGAGTATGGCTATGCTCATCCTATGGAAGGTCTAACAGTTCCATGCAAAGAGGAGACCTTCATTGAACTCACCTGAGATATTGTTAAATATTAACAAAGGATGACTCTTCTAATTGTCATTGTAGATATTTAGAAGCTTTCCATTTTATAGATAGTGATTATCCAAACATCTTGTTAGAAATATAGTAAAATACTAATGTATTTGATGACCGCTTTTCATTTTGGACCCTCTAAGTCAAACCACCCAGTCAAGCAGATAACCTTTCCCTCCCATCGGTCTTCTCCTCCACTTTTGCTATATCCTCTGCCGATCACCAATTCCATCTCGACACTTATCCACTTATCCTCACAAACCATAATCATCACCCCTACTTATCACCCCCTAGTTGCGACCTAAAGTCAACGGAGGTCAAATGGTGCCTTTCCATAAAATCATCAAAAGGCAAAAAGCGCTCAAAAGTCACCCATTGGCTCAAAAAGTGGTGGGAAACACTATAGAGGACACGTGGAAGCTTTCAGAGCTATAAAAGAGGAAGAAGAAAGAGGAAACAAGAAGTAGTTAATTTATTTTTCACAATGTATGTCGTATTTTAAATTTCTTAGACTTAAAAAGCTTTTCATTTGTATTTTCCATTTTAATTGTACCAAGTTAATTCATTTAAGTGTATTCCAACTCATTTCAAGTTTGAATTAGTAATGATCGGTTCCATATTATGTGTCCCTTTGTTGCAATTTTAATTTTCAAACCCTTGTGATAAAGCTTTTAACGACTTAGTTTCAACATCAAACAAGTTTATATAAGCTTTAAATAGCTTTTTGTAAGCTTGTTAGCAAGTTTAAAGCATTTTAGTCAATAGTCAACAAAAGTCAACCATGAGCTCAAATTGCAAATGAATTGGATTTGGTGATGCAGAGGTTGATATGGGGTTAAACTAGCTTAGAATAGATTAGGTTTGGGTTTGGTATTGGCCTGCAAACAAGCTGGACTCATTTGAGTAAGTTCCTAGATTTTCATATTTCAAGCCAATATTGCATATTTTGCTTGAATGAGTATCTGTGGTCACAGTTGGTATTATTGTGTTTAATTAGTTGTAATTAGGTAACTTAAGCTCATTTTAATTAGTTATATTAGCTAGTTAAGTTTAATTCTCAGTTTTGAGTTCAAAACTATGGTTAAAAGGGTGTTTGGATGGGTACATTTAAAGCGAGGTTTAAGTTTATTCGGTGTTAAGCTCTTGGTACTTCATGTTTGCTTAGTCATTTGAGACTCATTTGAGTCAAATACTTGTGCTGCAAAGCTCTTTAGTCAAAATTAATTTAATCATCTCTAAGTCTTTAGCTGTTGAGATTTTCAAGCCAAAAGTTTGTTTTGTGTTCCAATTTCATAGGTCTAGCCTATATTAGTGTTATTTCATCATTATACATCTATTTAGGTCTTTAAATCAAGTCCAAAACTCAAGAAAGTCAACTTTCCACTTCTTGTTCAAAAGTCAAAATTACGAAAAGCAATTGTGTATTGGAGTGAATTTTCTTGGACTAACCTTTGGACCAATTTCGATGATTCTTGTTGCTTTAAAATCTTCCTTTGGTCTACTTTCTTATGGTCATTTTAGTATATTTTGTAATTTTTTTATAAGCTCAAACTAGCTTGTCAATATGAGGTCAAATGCCACATGCAGTCTTGTTGACTGCATTGGGCACTGAGCATGTCTTGCAGAGCTTGTGCAAAGCTCATGTGAGCTCACTAGGGTCTGAATTTTGGTTTGCATGTTCCCGGCCAGGTGTAGTTTAGATCCCATGTCTTGTTTTTCCTTTTCGACAATTTGGGTTTATGCATAAGCTCGAAAGCACCACTTTCCTTTGTTTTTTGCCATAAGCTCTATTCATCAAATCTTTGTAGATTGCTAATCAGAGTGTTAAGCTTGTTGTTTCTTGTTCCATTTGGTTCCTTTAGCATATCCAAGCTTACATTTCGGTGTGGTGGTCATTTGGTAGCTTTTGGCTTAATCTTGAAACATTCATAAGCTCATTCCTCAGCAGTTGCAAATTCCTCCACACAACCTACTGTTTTTCCATTTTTCCTAGTTTCATAATATTATTTTAAGCTTTTCCTGAAATTTTCATATTTTTCCAAGCTTGTTTCCTATTTTTCTGCATTTTAATTAGTTTTTAAGCTTTTTTAAATAGCATTTAATACAAAAATTAAGAAAGGTTCAAAAAACAATTTTCAATTTTCTTAAGTTAAGATAAATATAAAAGAGAAAAAGTATTTTCTAGATTTTTCTTAGTTAAATTTGTATTTTAAATAATTTAAGTAGTTTTTAATAGTTTAAAATTCCTAGAAAATACAAAAATAATCAGAAAAATACAAAAATAGTTTTGAAAATTCTAGTTTGTTATTTTAGACTTTTCTAAGTCTTAATTTTATTTTTCTAGCTTAATTTCCTATTTTCTTTCATTTTAGGTAATTATTAAATAGTTAAAAATAGTTTTTAATTAATAATAATTAGATAATTAGTTATAAAATAAATTTCTTTTCTATAAATTTTCTCATATCATTAGGTTTGTAAAATGTATTTTCATATTTTTAGGACTTTTATTTCTTAAGTTTCACTTTTTGTTTTATGCGTTTCGTAATTTTTATTTAAGCGTAAGTTTTAGTTTTAAATTTTAGCGTTCATCATTTTAAAAATAGTGATAGCGTTTATTTAATAGATTTTATCTTTTAATTTCCTTTAATTTGCATTTAAGCCCTGTAATTTATGGGCTTTCTCTTTAGGTATAGATCAACCCAATCTCCTTTTCCGATTCAAATCTCGATCACTTTCGTTTGGTTATACCATGCATTCGTTGGGACTTAACGACACAGGAAACACTATACTCTCACGATCTTCATTGCATTCGTGTTTGAAATTTGTTTTAAGTTTCCTTCACGATGCAGTCGTTCACAGTGATCATTTCGGCGTGAGAAAAACTGTGATTCTTCTTGCGGATCATATGACTGGTTTATAGCTTCACAAATTTTTTGCTTTCTCGATATTCAATTGTATTATGTGCATAGTGTCAAAGTATAACCTTGCGAATTTCACAACAACTAACTTGACTCATGTGATGTAGCATCTTTTAGGACAAATCAATGGCTCTTAAACGTCCCCGCCAATGAAATTCCATAAATTTATCCATCTCTAAAAACATTTGCAAAGATCATACTTTTGCTCAGCCATAATTAAGAGAGAGAGGAAGAAAAAAAAAAAAAAAAAACGACTTTACCCTTCAAATAGGAAACAATATGGTGTATTTTGCTCTTATATTACCCAGCTAGGAAACAACTAAGGACAATGCCTCTTTTTTACAACATAAGTCGCAATGTATTTTTTCAGAACATCAAAATATGTTGTTAACAAAATATTATGAAAAAAATACCAAGAGATGCTAAAATTTACAAAGTAGTACCCACAAAAAACTTCCTTATATCTCAAAACAGCAGATACCACTATAATTTTAAAGCAGCCCCAATTAATAATGGACAAAGAAACACATCTGCACACAATAAGTAAAGCAGAAGCAACAAAGATGAAGCACCACAAACTTTTTTTTACGCATATGACCATACACGAATTTTCCATCGAGCCATATGCTTCTTAATTAGATTCTAACGAAAACATATGATCATGTGGTAAAATATCATAGGTCCATATACTCTATTCTCATTTTTTGGAAAGAGCATACAACCATATGCTAAAATATCCTATGGCCATACGGTCTTACATCAACTTTACAAAAAAAGCTATATTTTTACATTTTACTCTATTTCCAGAAAACCATCTATAAAAATATTTTGCACTATTTTAAAACTCGTAATTCTTATGAAGTAGACACTTTGAAAGCCTTTAAGTTATAATGGGGCACAAAACTTAATCTAAGCATGGTTCTCAAGATTTACTTGTCAACTAAAACATGCAACAACTAAACAATAAGCTTTACGCTTAGTAAGTAATTAAATGATAAAGTAATAATTTATAAAAACATAATCATCAATCATCACTTATTTACATAATTATGTAACACTTCTTGACTCACGGGTTAACAAACGACCCATTTACACTTTGGTATACTCAAAACTTCTTTTAACTTTCAAAGCATCATAAACATTCTTATTGGTCCCATATGTCATTCATAAGAAATACTTTTCAAAACATAGAACATTTACTTGGGTCCATATTTGACCGATTTCCGTGTAACTTACCTGGAAAGGTAATATCCATTAACCCAATAAGGGGTGCTTTGCACATAAGCATTAACAATTTTTAAACATTATTGATAAGTACATATATCGCACATTTGACTTAGCTATCATCTCATATAGCACTTTCATGTATTACATTCCGTTTTCATATCAATAAAAAACATCTTTGAACTACATTCTTAATCATCACGATTTGTTTATAACATATTATCCCGAAGGTTTGATTATAACGTATAACATACTTCAAACTTACCCCGAAGGGTTCTACTTCTCTTACCCCGAAGGGTGCTATTATTTACCTCAACGGTGCTATCACTTACCCCAACCGGTGTTAATCTTCACCCCGAAGGATTTCGATTTCACATCATAAAATTATCACATTTTTGTCTTATTTACGCTATGACTAGTCTCATATTAATCTCATGCTTTAGCACCTCAGCTATTTACACATATATAAACTTCACATAACAATGTTCTTATCACATTAAACTATTTACACATAACATTGTATTTCTATTAAAACACGTACAATACTCTAACAAATAAAGTTGCACATTGGCTTGTTAATTTTTCAAAATTCTTCTCACTTGATTATACATATGTAGCACATTTGCAATCCATTAAAACATAAATAACGCATACCAACATGTTAAAGTCATATGGTCGTGCTAACCTAACAAGTAAAGCTTATCTTTACGAACACATAATTCACAATTATGAAGTACCAATAACTATATCATGGTAAACATGCTCATGAAATTAGTACCAAGTACTTACCTCCGTCCAAAGCTAATCAACTAATTATTTTTCTTCGTCAACATTCTCCATCCATTCTTAAACAAGGAGTCATTCATACATTAAATATTATCTCTAAACACCCCTTAAGGTCAATAACACTTATAACTTTTTTAATCATTCTTTTTCATTACTCCAATTCAATTAACAATGAAGATGATAATGTTATCATCACCTAACCATAGTTTAATCATCAATTTAATTCTATAATTTTGTTTACCCAAAAGCCCAATTTTCAAATGGGAGTGATTTGTCTGTTCATCAATTGATTGATACACTCTATTTTAGAATTCTTTGACATTTATACCTCACATTACTTTTACATTTTTACTCTATGAGGGTAAAATTGTTAACACACTCTAAAATAGAGTGTGTCAATCAATTAGTGGTGTCTGAATCACTCCATTTTCAAATACATGAACCTTAATAGGCAATTCAACAAAATAATCTTTCATACCTTGGTTGGTAAATAACAACACTTGATCAGGTTTATCTTTACTTAATTTTCTTAATTAGGCTGAAGAACTTGAAACTTGCTTTATTTTTAATCATTCGCCATACATTATATGAACTAGTAATTCTATAAGGTTGACATCAATGTTTTAAAATCCGTTTTTATCAACTCGGTTTAGTAGCTTGATTCACGCGTCATCAGTTCAAGCGGTTGAATCACCGTGTCAACGGATCTACACATATGTATACATATTTCTTATATTTAATATATAGTGTTATATGATCATATGATTTATCCAACTTTAGGCGATGAAAGAGATTGAGACTTTATCAAAAAAGCTTTGTTTTAAGCTCTATTAATGTAATATTATAGCAAAGATTTGCAATAACAATCAACTTATGATTCTAAGTTATAACAGACTATATTAAAACTATATTAGTTGGTGTTTCTAATGTAGTTTATAACTTTAATTTATTGTCTTACAAAATTTTAACTAACATTAGTACTCACCATTTCACTTGTTAATCAAACTTATAAAGGTTAATGGGAAACAAAAAGTTTTGTAGAATTTTTAATTAAAAATCATGACCTTGTCGAGTTTATCAAATCTGGTCAACCTAGGTCAACGAAAAATTGATTGTTCAATCCGGTTCTCAGACGAGCAAAAACCTTATCACATACGGCCCGATCTTCAAACTAATTATTTTTCAAGCTGGTTGAACCGGCCGAGTCTACCTAGGTTTAAAACATTAGTTAACATATCAATAATTCACTCAAACTCATTCGTCTTGCTTCAAATCGCCACACATCTTGGACGTGCACCTACACCTCTTTTGAAAATTTTAGAGCGTTTTTCTTCTTAGAAAATCGGATAAAAAAAATATTTACACATATGATCCCTCTAGCTTCACTTTTTTGAAACTTTGAACCCCAAGTCCATAATTGTCTCATTTCTAGCCTTTGACTCTACCATTTGATTCTCGGTTTTTTACTTTCAAAAAACAGTCTAATTTTATACATTTTAACTTAAGTGAGACAACTTTTCGGTTCTAAGGTGTAACAAAAGAAACATTAAGACTCTAGCAACCCCAAATATGTAGTAGCCTACCATATGGTTGACCCTGTTGGATCATAAACTTGATTTATTCTAATAAAGGTTGGACTATCCATAAAAGCCCGAGCCCATGATATAGAAGCTTCTAGAACGACGAAGAATGATCCTAAAAATATCCATAGATGTGTCTAGAATATTGCATCTAAGTGTAATAAAAATATCTAGAATATAGATATGTATGATGTCGGAAATATCTAGAGAACCATGGAAGTATCTCGGTTCTAGAATCTTCCATGAACTAGTATAAATAGGTGGTGGTGTAAACATTTGTAATGAAACAATAGCTCAAGCAATCAATAACATTGTAAACTTTCTCATAAGTATTCCTCTCTTCATAAGCTTAAAAGGCCCTCGTGTTTCCAACAAATTGGTATCTGCGAGAAGATCAAGATGTCAAGTTCAATGCACTTGTTCCAATTTCCTCGTCTTACCAAAACTATGGTACTTGGTGAATTTGAATGAAGGCGTTACTAGGTTTACATGATGTGTGGGAGATAATCGAGAAAGTTGTTGAGAAGGTTGATGGTGAAAGCTCGTTGAGTCTTTGCCCGAAGGGGGAATTGCTAAAAGCGAAGAAGGATCAAAGTGCTCTTCCACTCATCTATCGGTGTCTAGATGATGTGATGTTTGAGAAAGTTGCAAGTGCAACCACTTCTAAGGAGGCGTGGGAGATCCTTCAAAGTGCTTTCAAAGGAATAAATAAGGTAAAAAGTGCGTCTTCAAACTTGTTAATACAAATATAGTCATTAGCGTTATTTATATTTTTATCTTTACCTAAGTTTTGTTAACGACAAAAGTAAATTTAATTTTATAAAGCTTAAAGCTTGTCAAGTTTAATAGATATTAAATCAAGCTTTTCAAATAATATCTTCATCACTCGAGCATTACATTGTTTAATCATATTTTGATATGACTCTAAACCATAATGTATGTTAGTATTTTAGTTCAAAAATGTTTTGGTTCTTAAAACAAAACATTACATATGTATTACATATTTCTAAAATAGAAAAACAAACACATGACATCATGTAGTGCATCATTGAAATCCTTAGAAGATTTCACTAGATTCTTTGTGTAGATTTAGACTCTACATATCTTACACAATCTTGGATAGATATGGTTGACTTTGTGTAGATTCTAAAATAATACAGGCGGAACCCTTTAAAGGGTTTCGTGGTCCGTGGTGTTTCTTGATCTTTTGGCTATAAATAGCAAAGCCAAACCAAGTTTTTTTCATCCCTTTCTTTCATATTCTCATACATTCCTTTTCTCTAACATTTCAAACTCGGTTTCATATCATATTAGTGATCTCTTTTGTAGCAAAGAAGATCAAGATACATTCAAGCTTCATAAAGTTGGAAGTCTTGTTTGTTTGTTGTTGTATGATCTTGTGTTGATTCATACATCATTGTTGTACCAAACCATCATAATCTTGTGAGTGTGAGTGGTTAGTATTTTAGTCCTTAAAATACATTGTGTGGGGAGTGGTTGTACCCTTGAAAAGAACTCGACATCTAGCTTAGTGTCGGAAATAGTGTAAGCAAAGTGTAAAGGTTTCTCCGCGGTGAAAGGAGCTAGGTGACTAGTGAAGTTAAACTCTCGAGTGTGAGACCCGGGGTGGAGTAGGGCAAGGAAAAAAACATTACATATGTATTTACATATTTCTAAAAATAGAAAAACAAACACATGACATCATGTAGTGCATCATTGAAATCCTTAGAAGATTTCACTAGATTCTTTGTGTAGATTTAGACTCTACATATCTTACACAATCTTGGATAGATATGGTTGACTTTGTGTAGATTGCACTTATCCATCCCTAGGTAACGAGCTCCCCGAGCTCTGATACCAATTGAGGAGTTTGATAGAACTCCTTGAGATCGTTTTGAGCCTTAGGGTTTAACAATAACAATGACAATACGCAGCGGATAAATCAAAACATAAATGTTATTGACACAAGGTTTCATTCATCATTAACTAACTAACTAACTATAACAAAGATCAAAGACTTGATCTAACACTAACTAACTAATCTAGTCACCTAGGCGTTTACAAGACTATACGCCTAGGACACACACACACCTTTAGTAGACTACATTATGGAAGACATGTATTTAAAACCTACACCCCATGTCCTCTTTATATACTAGAGAATTAGGGTTTACAAAATACTACAAAGGACTAATAAATAAAACTTCTTTTGCAAGCAAGTCCTTCCATCTTTTTGTAGGTTTTCTTCTTGTCGTATTAAGTCTCTCTTGTTTCATTCTTTTGTCTTATCAACTCAAACGATAATTCCAAACAAGTGGGTATACAAGGCCAAGAAAAACACCAAAGGCGAAGTGGAAAACTACAAGGCAAGACTTATGGAAAAAGGTTACAAGTAGAAGCATGGTATCGACTATGAGCAGTATTTGCTTCATTGCTCGCTTAGAAACTATTTGAATGATTATTGCTATTCTTTGCTCAATATAGGAGGAAAATCCACCAAATGGATGTGAAGTCGCATTTCTAAATGGACTTCTCGAAGAAGAAGTTTATGTGAGCAACCGGAGGGATATGTTGCCAAAGGGCAAGAAGGTAAAGTGCTAAGGTTGAAGAAATCTTTATATGGTCTAAAGCAGGCACCACGTGCTTGGAATACTAGAATTGAAAAGTATTTCCAAGAACATGGTTTTACTAAATGCCTAAGTGAATATGCGCTTTACGTAAAATTTGAAAGTGGAAGTATATTGCTCGTCTGATTATACATGGATGATTTGATCTTTACAGGAAACTCTCAGAGTATGATTGATGAGCTCAAGAAGTCAATGAGTAAAGAGTTCGAGATGACAATTATAGGACTCATGTATTATTATCTTGCCATTGAGGTGAAGCAGACGGGTGATGGAATTTTCATAAGTCAAGAAGGATATTCCAAGAAGATATTAAGTAGGTTCGGCATGGATAAGTGAAATCCCATTGGCAACCCCATAGAACATAAGGCAAAGCCTTCTAAGCATGATGAAGGAGAAGCGGTAGACTCAACTTAATTCAAGAGTCTTGTTGGAAGTCCATGCTATTTGATATGTACAAGACCGAAATACTCTTTGCGGTTGGATTAATTAGTCTTTTCATGGAAGAGACTACGAAAAACATTTGGAGATTACGAAGAGGATCCTCCATTATAACAAAGGTATCAGACTATGGTATGTTTTATTCAACAAGTGAAAACTTCAAGTCGGTAGAATATAACGACGATGGATGGTGGAAATAAAGGCGATGGAAGAAGTAGAACATGATTCTTATTCTTCTTGGGTAACAATGCCTTTACATGGTCTTCAAAGAAGCAACCTATCGTTACCTTGTCCAGTTGTAAAGCGGAGTACGTAGTTGCAACATCGTGTGTATGTCACACAATTTGGCTCAGAATTATGCTAAAGGAGCTACACATGGAGCAAGATGATGCAACTGAGATCTACGTGGATGAAAAATCGGCAATCGACTTAGCAAAAAATTTGGTCTACCATGATCAAAGTAAGCATATCAACACTCTTTATCACTTTATTTGAGAGTGCATTGCAAGGAAGGATGTCCAAGTGATACATACGAGGTCCAAAAACCAAGTTGCAGACATCCTCACCAAGCCGCTCAACGAGAAAGATTTTTCAAGACAACGAATGATGCTTGGAGTTGGTAAATCAACTTTAAAGGGGGGTGTTGGATCGTAAACTTGATTTAGTCCAATAAAGATTTGACTACCAGTAAAAGCCTGAGCCCATGATGAAGAAGCTTCTAGAACGACGAAGAATGATCCTAAAAAATATACATAGATGTGTCTAGAATATTGTAGCTAACTGTAATAGAAATACCTAGTAAGAAATATCTAGAATATAGATATGTATGATGTCAGAAATATCTAGAGAACCATGGAAGTATCTCGGTTCTAGAATCTTCCATGGACTAGTATAAATAGGTGGTGGTGTAAACATTTGTAATGAAGCAAAAGCTTAAACAATCAATAACATTGTAAACTTTCTCATAAGTATTCCTCTCTTCGTAAGCCTAAAAGGCCCTCATATTTCCAACAAAACCATCCGATCTTTTTTGAGAAGGACAATGCTAGATGGAATAATCATAATAGAGACCTTGAAACATACAATCATTTTCTGCTAAATTCATAGTTACCAATATGGTTGATTCCAATTCTTCTGTTCCTTGTTGATATATTAGCCATGACAGCAAACCCAACACACGCCTTTGAAGTAGTTTATCCTACTTTTGGATCGACACTAGATGCAACAACTTGGTTTTGAACTAAATAGATTGGTGATGTAACCTTTGAATGGCTTGTATCTCGCCTTTATAGGATCTGTGTTTTCCTTTTGCTCTATATAGCTTCGCATTGTATAGCTTTGCGCTATATTGGTTTGCGCTATTTTACATAGTGACATCTATTTGATGTTATAAAAAACTATTGGAAGCAAATTAAGGACTATTTTGTGATATATATTAGCAATGGCTTGAGAAAAATAAACTCTGTGTAATGTTATTGTTTCTGTTAGAACTCATATTATTTCTAAAGAAATAGCTTTAACTGTTAGACCTCCTACAGGTTGAGCATGGCCAAAATATTCTTCACCCAAGTTCAATAAGGTTGAAATCTAGATATGCTAAAGGAATTAAAAATATCATCGTGTTGTTTTCGCCAACGTATACAGAAAATGGCCTTTTGGTACATCGATATCAGTTGAAGATGAATAATATGTATAAGCAGCAGCTCAGTACATCGATATCAGTTGAAGATGAATCATATGTATAAGCAGCAGCTCATTATACATGATATTTATAAATTGATGTAGCCCATGATCAATGGAAAATTAACCGCCAAATTGAAACTGTGAGGGCCAGAAAGACTTTGGAGAGAAGATTAAGTAGTTGCATATTCAGATGCAACTGTATCGGTAAGAAAAACTCTTTTAATTTATTAGTTAACTAATTCGACAAAGCTAAAATTTCAAGGAAATTGAATTAATATGTGAAGATCTATGCATTTTTCTTATTTCCATATCATACAAGCATATTTTTATTTTATTTTTTCGCAAAAATCATAAAATCATCTGTGCGCCACATGATCCAAGACTTCAAGAATCTTATGCATGTGATCCTTCCAAAGATAGTGGCTATTAATATTTGTGAAGTCATACATGGTATTCATGGATATTCTTAGTATGTATCTCTTGCGAAGACATAACTGATAAAGGCAAGTTTAAGTATCCGCCAATTACAAATATAACATATAAGACACTGTTTATTTCCCTGTTTGGACATATTATTCATTATAAATGTATTAAAGACGTTTATTTTACTATATGTGATCCACCATTATCATCCAAACTATAAAGCATCCTGATGATATATCTAATAATAAAATGGGTGATCATCGTTTCTTCAGACGTGTGATTTAAGACAAATTTGGCCTAATCTTAGTACAACATCGATAAATTAAAGATGTACTTATCACATAGGATGGACCAAAACATGTAAACAATGTAGGATAGATTCTAAATCTCTTGGAGTAGCCAAAGTTCATAAATCCTAATGTACTTGATTCCATTCTAACTTTTGTGTTTTGTACTATATTGTTGATTAGAGAGCTATATATTTATACCATATGTGAATGAACTCTCAAACTAAGGTACTTCTCTCCAAAGTATTACTCGTGTACAACAACTCACCCTACCAGTAGTCATACACTTTCGGTTTAGAGGTTAAGTTTTCAATTTGATAATGGGATTACAAAGCTTCCAAGAATCTTGCATGCTAAGCAAGGAAAACAAAGAATGATTTTGCCCTCATTTGCCACTGAAACACCCAAAGGTTATTTCTCCATATATGTTGGTGAAAGTAGAAAGAAATTATTTTTAGTTCCATTAGCATATGTTAATCATCCTTCATTTCAGGCCTTGTTGAATATGTCAGAAGATGAGTTTGGCTATGCTCATCTGACAGGAGGTCTAACGTTTCCATGCAAAGAAGAAACCTTCATTGAACTTACCCGAGACATATCTTTAGCATCATCATTGAACGTTTATAGAATTATGACTTTATTTTAACCATAATTGTATACCTTAAGGAGCTTTTCGTTTATATAATTAGTATTTTCTTTTATGATAGGTTAGTTATAGGTAATAGATTACGAGCAGTAAGAGCTGACGAAACTAATAGGCATCCAAGTTTCGTGGTCCTAATGGGATCCCTATTATCCAACTCTTATGTATTATCATTAAGGGCTCATTGCTTTTTAATGTATCATACTTGCTACTTCTTTTAATTTTGTGTTGCGTATTATTTTTTTTAGTGTCTCGTATTTTTGAATTTCTTCTTTTTAGTGTATCATACACCAGTGTGTGTATTATTTTGACCATTTTACCCCTAACCAGATTTTTTGAGTGTGTAAATGATAAGAGTTTAATAACCAGTACACACAACTGGTTTATGATACACCAAAAAGATGAAATTGAAAACTATGATACACAAAAAAAAAATTAATAAGTTACACAAAAATCCAATTAAAAAACAAGTAGCAAGCAAGATACATAGAAAGCAATTACCCCTATAATTATTGTGTGATAAAGTATTAGTGTATTAAGTGGGTATAATAGTAACATTTTTGGCTTAATTATCACTCAATTATGTTGAGCAAATTTCTTTCAGTTTAGTTTACTGTGTTACAAAATAGTTTATTTTATACTTTTTTCCGATACAAATTAGAATGGTGAGTAGTTTGTGAGTTGTGTTGCATGTAAAACTTTTGAAATGCTAGAAATTGCAAAAACATATTGAGATGCATAAATCGCGTCTAATGTAGATTAGAATGGTAATCTTAACGTAAGAGCTAGTGTTAGAAACGATGATGTCAAGAGGGAGTCTATTTCCGACTCCTGCATCTCACACTTCGAATTCCATCCGAGTTAGAAAAAGTTATTTCCTTGAACATGATGAAAAGTTACCCGAAAACAATGGCCAAATGAATCTTTGTGAGGTTACCACCTCTATTGATGGTTCGAAGGTTCGACATGGGTAATGGGACATAGTGTAAGTATCATCGACCATAACATCTTAGAGCTTTAAGGCTTAACGCTCTATGAAATTGTGGTCAATGATACTTACGCTAGCCTTAAAGCTTTATGTTAACTTTAAGTAACACTAGCATGTTTGACTATTAAAACCAAATTATAAATATATACTAAAGCACAATCAAAACGACGTCATTTTACCCGAATAAAAAATTTGAGATTACCGTAGCAAGAATAAAAAAATGAAAACATGCGGCCCAAAAAAAATTAGCCCACGTTGCCAAAATGTTTGTAAAAAATAATTTACAAAACAACCTTTGAACTTTTTATTATTTACGTTTTTTTATACAACAAACTTTATTTATCGCGTAGCTAATAGATACCTCGCGATTTTTTGAATAAAAAATACCGACAAAAGGTCTCGATAACGTACAATTCTAGGAATTTTGAATTATAAATATGTAACAAAAATCTAATGATAATTAGTTTGGATGATCAGTACACTTGCTTATTTGCTGCTAATCGCTTTTTCATAAGTACATATGTAGTTTGGAGAGTTTCTTAACACTGCACCTATGGCTAATTATACGTTCTTCAGGATGTCTGGTCCGGAGATTAGATTTACAGATTTGTATTTGTACTATCAAACACAAACATGCTTCCCGTAACAATACAGATAAAACTACGACACGCACGCCCACGCAACAACGCGGGGGTGCCTATTTACTCGTTAACACTATCTTACTAAATATATCTAGTACCATCAAAAAAGCTATAGGAAATACGACATTTAAGAAAAGTAATGACAAGTAGTCATTCTATGTACGCCTTGCATTACAACTACTGGTATTAAACAAATAATAACATATCATATGCCAACAAAAGCCCATGTGTATAAGTGGATCTATTTAGAGTTTAATGAAAATGCATCTTCATTTACACGTGCAAGGTTTATTCATGTTACTTCTTTCTTTCTAAGCAAACTTGGTAACACATACATAAGCACAAGATTCTTATTAAAAAAATGCTTTTGAGCTATACATGATAACCAATGCGATCGATGATTGTTATACTACACGTTATGATTTTGAATCTTTGATTATGCAAACTTGAAGTTATCAACATTCATACAACTAGTTGCAACAAATAAGTATAGCTAATTTGATACACTTACCAAACGACAAACTTGAACCTAGAGTCATTAAGTGTATCTTTGTAGGATATCCTAAGGAAACTATAGGATATTCTTTCTATCTTCCATCTGAGAAGAAATTTATTGTTGCTCGAAATGCTGAGTTCTTTGAGAATGATCTTATGGATCTTGAAGCAAGTGGGAGTTTAGAAGATCTTGAAATAATTCAAGATGAAGATACAAATCCTTCTTTAGACACTAGCATTCATCATGATGAGGATGAACAAGAAATTGAAGAAACCTAAAAGTGATATTGTTCCACTTCGTAAGTCCACTAGGACACGCCATGCTCCTGACCGTATGTGTTTATACATTGACGCTTAGGAACATGAGTTAGGGGATCTTGGTGAACCAAATAACTATAAAGCTGCATTGCTGGATCTTGAATCCAAGAAATGGCTTGATGCGATGAATGTGAAAATGCAATCCATGAAAGACAATGACGTCTGGGTTTTACTTGATCTTCCTCCTAACTGCAAGACAGTTGGTAGCAACTGGCTTTTCAAGAAGAAAACCGACATAGATGGTAAGGTATACATCTTTAAAGCTCGTCTTGTAGAAAGGGCTTCACTCAAACCTATGGGATTGATTATGAAGAAACCTTTTCTCCAGAAGAACATTATAGCTATAAGGATTCTCATAGCTATAGCGGTTCTATGACTTTGAGATATGGCAAATGGATGTCAAAACCGCCTTCCTCAATGGACATCTTTACGAAGAGGTCTATATGGAGCAACTCGAGGTTTTGTTGATCCTAAATATCCTAACCGTGTATGCAAGCTCAAGCGTTCCATTTATGGACTTAAGCAAGCATCGAGGCAATGGAATAAACGTTTTCATGATGAGATCAAGAAATTTGGATTTTCTCGAATCAAGATGAGCCATGTGTATATCGAAAAGTTAGTGGGAGTTATGTCACTTTCCTACTTCTATATGTTGATGACATATTGCTTATGGGAAACAACATTCCAATGTTACAAGATGTAAAATACTATCTTGGAAGATGTTTTGCCATGAAAGATTTAGGAGAAGCTGCATATATTCTTGGAATCAAGATCTATCGAGACATATCTAAACAATTAATTGGTTTATGTGAAAGTGCTTACATTGAGAAAATCTTGAAGAGATTTTGTATGGAGAATTCTAAACGTGGAGTTATCCCAATGCAAGAAGAGCCTAAGTTGAGTAAGTCACAAGGTCTTGAGACACCACTTAAAGAGCGCATGCAAAGAGTTCCTTATGCTTGACTATAGGATCTATTATGTATGTTGTGAGATGTACTCTTCGATGTTGCGTTCGCATGAGAATGTGACAGTCGATTTCAATGAAATCCGGTGAACTTCATTTGGATTTGTGAAAATATTCTTAAGTATTTACGCAATACTAAGGATATGTTACTTGTTTATGGAGGAGAGACGGAACAAGAGCTCAAGGTTTCTTGCTACACCGATCTTGGATATCGGCGGATCTTGACGACTTAAAATCTCGATCGATATGTATTTGTTCTAAATGGAGGTGTTGTTGATTGGAAAAGCACAAAGCAAAGTATCTTTGCTACTTCATCTACATAAGCCGGGTATATTCTTGCTTGTAATGCATCAAAAGAGGTCAGATGGATTCAGTAAATTCATATCCGGGTTGAACATTGTTCCCACAATTGAAGAATCCATAAATATTTATTGTGACAATCTGGAGCCATTACTATTGCTAATAAAGCGTAATCACTAAAGTTGCTAGACATTATCGCGCTAAAGTTCATTATTTTCGAGACCATTGAAATGGGCGATGTGAAGATATTAAAGGTTCACACAGATGACAACCTAGTTGATCCATTTACTGAAAGCTTTGAAGTATCCTAAGCATTATAAATTGACTAGAGATATAGGTTTAATACCGCCATGAGTCTCATGTAAAGCGTGTGTTAATTAGTATTTGGATAACTTGGAATTGTAAGATGCATTATTACTACGATTAATAAAGATACGAGGTATTTGTTATTATATTCATATAATCTGTTATTCCATATTTGCATGTTTAATCCATGAAATGATTTATCATTCTAAATATGTCCATTGTCGGTTAACAATATGGGAATATTGTTATGTAAGGCAAATGTAAGTGTTGGTTATAATTCCAACAAGAATTTGGATTGTTCCCGCCAAACTCATATGTATTCACTAGAGATGCATATTGGATCTCGATGAGTGTCTAAATACTCATCATTTTATTCCCATTTAAAGCGCAAAACATTTAAAAACACTCAAAATGCTTCAAAATACGAAAGTATCCGTGGATTATGTTTTTATCTGCTTCGTGTGCAAAATGATTGAAAAAGTTGAAAACGAATAAAGTTTGCATAATTGGCGCTTTGGTCCTTGAAGTTTCAAAATGGCAAAATTAGTCCTCGGTATTTAAAAATGGAAATTTATCAAATATTACCCTTGTGCTATTCATCATTGGCAATATTAACCCTTTTGATAACTTTTGGGAATTTACAGTTTCAACCCTTCATTTTTCAGAAAATTACAAAATGGTCCTTGTGATAAACTACAAACCAACCGGACCTTAAATAAATAAAACCCAACAAATAACCCAGTCAAACCCATCACCCATTTCCCTCACATACACTGTAAAACCAAAACCACTCATCCACCTTGCCTGGTTTCTTTCCCACCCACAGTTTCACCACCAGCTCATCACCAACCTTTCCTACCTTGTCCCCTCCACCTCCACAACAAGCTAAACGCATTAAATGCTCCATGCACTCAATCAGAACCAAGTGGTTTTAGCCACTTTACCTGTTTTCCCGCCAAAATGAGTTTCAACGATTAAGATGATATCAAAGCCTATCCAATGGTGGGATTTAATCGAAATTGATCAAGGATGCTTTTGGATAGCTATATAAAGACCGAAGACACCAAGAAATAGTTGTCACCGTTTTAGACCACTTTGTAGTGTAAAATTTATTTAATATCTGTTCAGTTTAAATTTAAGTTCTCGTGTAATTTCAAGTTTATTTCAAGTTAACTATCACTTTTGTATTGTAATTATTCCAAGTTTGATAAGACTTCAAGTTTTCATGTTTCTTGTTAATTGTATTAAGTCATATATACCGATTAGAAGTCACACAAGCTCTTTTACCCTTCATACAAGCTCGGATAAGCTTATTGTAACTTTTCATGAGCACAGATTAGACTCTAGTAGTTTAATTTAGAAAACCGGAAAAGTCAACTAAAGTCAAACTGGGTCAAATTTTGAAAGTCAAATCCATTTTTAGTTAGAATCCGGTTTAAGTGAGTTAAATAGCTGAGATTAGTGATACTTTCTTGCTTTTGATTCTGTTTTAGTCAAATCCCTTGTAGCTCGATTTCATATGCACTTTGGTAGTTTTAAGGGTGTTTGGTTTGAAGTCGTTCTTAGAGTCTCACTATATAGATTAATAGCTTTTGGTATATTTGGTATTAGTTCTTTGTTTTGAGAGTGTTATCAATCATAGTTTCAAGTTTCTAAAGTCTAAAATGCATTTTCAAGTGTTTCTTCAAATCTGTTTTATTTGTCCAAAAGTAGTTTCACGATTTCTCAATCAATCTATGTCATTTTAAGTAGTTATAAAAATTGTAAAAATAAAAATCACAAGTTCTATTGTTGGTTTAGTTATACGCAAAAGGAAAAATTGAAAAATCTCTAGCTAGTTTTGTTTGTAGCTCAAAGTGGGTAGTTTGGTGAAAAGGTGCCTGTACCACGATGAACTTCATCGGGTTCAAGGTTTGTTTAATTTTCTTTCACTTGATTTTTAGATATCCTAGTTTAAATGTTTGTAGTTTAGTTCACTTAGTTTCATTTCAATTGCCATTAGGAGCCTAAGTTCTAGCTTTGAAGTTCCCATTTGTGCCCATCAAACTCAACGATGCGTGAGACCTCATAAGTGGATACATATTGATTTTTTAGTCACTCATAAGTAAAAAGGTTATTTAGGATTAGTATAGGAATAGTTTAGATGAATTAGATTAGATTTCAGCTTTGCTAAGTGCTTAATCAGATCTTTATTAATTCTTATTCCTTTTCTCATGTCCGTGCATCAGTTACCAATTGTCCCAAGTCGGCTTAGTTTTTTATTTTTAAAATCTTCAATTTTAGTCCTTAGGAGCTGAAACTTTGGATTATAGCTCTTTGGTTGGTTGTCTACTGCCTGGTCATTTTAGTTAATTTTTGTGATTTTTTCTTGCTAGCTTAATGTAGGCTTAAAGTAGGGCCTTAGGGGCTGTTTGGCTTATTATGGTTTGATCTTGCTTTTGTGCTTAAATGCTTCTAGCCTGTGCTTTTAGGGTCCCATTCAGTTGCATTAGCATAAGTTAGGTTAGATTAAGGCTAGGGTAGCTTATAGTAGCTTATGGTTAGATTTTAGCTTATTTACATGTGCTTATTTCATTAGTTGTGCGCCCAAATCATATCTCCACTACTCCAAAGTTGTTTCTGTTAATTTTCCCTAGTTATCAGTATTATTTTATCCTTAACTGGAAGTTTTCATATTTTTCACTGTTAAATTACTATTTTTACGCACTTTATGTCATTTTCTAGCCTTTTAATTAGCATTTAATCCAAATAATTCGTAAAAGATCGAAAAATGCAATTTCAATTTTATTAGTTTTATAAAAATATAAAAGCCAAAAAATATTTTCCAAATAATTTTCTTAGTTTAAATAATATTTTCTAGCATTTTAATTAGTTTTAAATAGTATTAAATTCATAATAAATAGAGAAAAAGTAAAAAAAAAATGTGATTCCAGTTTCTAAAATTCTTTTTAGTCATTTAAGATTTTTTAAAAATAGTTTTGTAATTTTCTAGTTTATTTTCCTGATTTTTAGTATTTTAAGTCTATTTTAAATATTTAAAATTAGTTTTTAATTCAAATTAAATCAAGAAAAATCCAAAAAATTAGTTTTAAATTTCCAATAATTTTCTTGCATCATTAGGATTGTAAAAATGTATTTTCCATATCCGTAGGTATTTTACTTCTTCATTTTCACGTTTTATTTCGTACGTTCACGTAATTTTATTTAAACGTACGTTTTAGGTTTTAATCGTTAAACGATTTTAAATATAGAATTAAAATGACTTCAAAGTCTTTATTAGATTTAATTTCCTTAGTGTAATCAATCATAACCTTTTCCTGTTCAATATTCACCCGATCACAGATTCGTTGTATTACAGTTTACACACCTCGTTGGGACTTAACGACCGGGATATAACACTAAACTCCTCGGATAATTGCATTGCGTTCTCAAGTGATTGACTCTTGTTGACCATTCACCGGTTAATTTGGGTTGACCGTTTGGGACCGATCAAATTTTAGGCGCCATTGCTTGGGAGGTGTCTTTGCGTCTACAATTTGAAGCATCGATGATTGTTGAATACACACCCATTGTATATTTACCATCTTTGTCCATATTTCCTTATTTTCATATAAAACCAAAACTATCGTGAAGTTAATTCGTTTGACTAATCGATTACCAAAAATATTTTCATTCTTTGTTTTTACAACATGTTTTTCAAAAATACCAAAAATATTCCTCTTTATCCTCTTACCCTTTTGATTCTTCATTTCTTACCCTCTGGAACCCTTTGATTCTTTCTATGTCTTATCCTCACCTTCTTGGTTGTCAATGGTGTGGTGGCCCTCATAATGATGATAATTGTCTCGGTTTAGCATGGTAGAGTCGAAATGGGTGCATCTATAACCAAGATCCCTATTCTTACCATGACACGATCGATTTATTCCATCGACTACCACATCATGAGATTCGGACATATTCATGTGAATTTTGTGGAGGTCCTCATCAAGAATTTGAGTGTCAATCCGGAACGCGTTTGTCTATGAGCAGTTTTACGGTAACACTCGTGACTTTGAAATGACCAAATTCCATATTATTCACATGACCAATCACAACAATCATTTTGTTGTAAATCTTGTGGAGGTCCACACTTTAGCTCGATTGTCAAACAAGGAATCCATTTCCTTGTAACAATTACGACTCTTCGTATCATGACCAACCTCTACAGTACCAAATGAATCGAGCACCACCTCACCTAAGCCACTTCCTCAAAATCTTCTCCTTGATCTTTTGGATTTAGTGAAGATTTGAAGGAATGTAAACATTCCCAAGATAATCCAAATCAAAATCCATGGAAGAATTGTTAGGCAAGAGCGGTCGCTAAATTAGATTCCCAGTTGCGGTGAAAACTCTATTAGGGAATTAATTAAAATACAAAAGCGACCAAATCTAGCTCTCGATTCCGTTTCATTCACGATGACGGTGATGATGAAGATACCATTGATATTCTACAATTTTATAAAGATTCATCAAGTTCATCGAGTTGAGATTCCATCCGTGGAAATACAGGGAGAAAAGAATATGACCGAATCACTAGCGGTAGAAATAATGGAACTTGTAGAATCCATAATTGCTAGTCCTTCTCAACTCCTTAGTCTGTTGTTATCACACCCGAGGTTCACACTCCTCTCTCGAGCATGGGGACGAGCATCTTGACACTTGTTCACGAAAAGGAATCGGACGAATTCATAAAGTCTAGTGTTGAGAACCTTGTCCCAATTCCAAGAGAGTCACAGGAATTCTTGATCATGTGTGTGATATCCCTCCTCCTCTTATCTTCCAAAATGATCATATTGAGATGTTTTCGATTCGATGAGGACTATTCTTTATCTTGTGGAGACATAAGTTATGTGGGGAATTACCTTCGAGCTTGTCGACTTAGGAGAAGAGAATGATGAAGAAATAATCCAAGACGAAGCTCTTCGTCTTACATTATTGAATGTTAATCTTCTCATTTCTAAATCGAGGCTTTTAATGAAAAGCCTACTTCATATCCTATCCCTTTGAGGATAGTGAACTTTTGTTCGATGATTCTATTCCGAATTGCAAGCGTTCCATTTTTATCATATGGGAGAGAAGATTAGTGGTATTACCACTTCTCATTCTCATAATTCTCTCCCGATTATGAATCATTCACTTTTAAGGAGTTCCCCGGTGAACTCACTCAAATCAAACCCGATTATGAATCATTCACTTTTGAGGAGTTCCCGAGTGAACTCACTCATATCATATCTCCACCGGAGTATGATAAATTCTACTTTGATCTAGACACACCGGGATATGTCTAGACCAATTGAGCTTAAATGATGAGATTCATGCTATTATGAATTCTCCTGGGGATGATGAGTTAGTCAAGATTTTATCATGACTTTCTTTCTCTTCTTCACCTATCCCGTGGCTTCTCCGTTCTTCACTCCTTCGGAATGAAGACATTATTTTGACCCCGCATTTTCATTTATCATTTGTGAGTCGGTTCTATGTATACCTCATCGGTGTGGAACTTTCACGTACTTCAATGTTTATACAAACATCTTGAATGAAAGTCCGATGGAGATTGTCTCTTCCACTTACTTCCCCATGAACAAATTAATTGGGTCGAGTCAAGCTAGCGACTCGGTAATCAAAAACGATAGTTAAACATGGGTTTTCACCGTGTGTACCACCTTAGTGTGGGGAGTTGCCCTCATTGTTGTATATAAGTTTTCATTCAAAAAAAAAAAAAAAAATCATCACAAAAATAATGGCCGTAGTATTTCCCTTTTCGTTCTATGTTTCGGCATAACCGCGGTACTTTGAATATTGAGGACAATATTCATTTCTAGTGTGGGGAATTCTCACGAATTTTATCATGTAATTATACCACCCAATTCCCCATTTTTGGCCAAAATTTTTTTGGAGTAAGTGTTTTGCACTTACTCGACTTCTGATTATCGATCCGCCATGTCTAATAAACAAAAGGATTGGCTAATCCAGAGCAAACGGCTCTTGGTAAAGATATCTCAAATCCGTTGACGGCTTGCAATTTGCCCAAAATTGTATGGTGTTCACCACCATATCTTTAATTAGTGAAGATTTGGTTAGCCCGCAAGTTTATGGCTTGTGGTAAAGGCGGTTGGAAAACCATAATTGGTAATCAACTCACCAAAGATAATATTGATAATTTATCTAAGAGTTGGCTAGTCCGAAGCAAGCGGCACGGTAAAGACAAATCAAAACCGTTGAAAGCTGGTGATTTGCTCAAAATCATTTGGTTATCATTGTACCAAGGTTCTTACTTGAACTGAAGCAATTGGCTACTCCAGAAGTAATGGCTTTTGGTAAAGAGATGAAATCCATTAATTTTTCATAAAAGATTGCTAGGGACTAGCAATAGTTTAGTGTGGGGGATTGATGAGTGTCTAAATACTCATCATTTTATTCCCATTTAAACTGCAAAAACATTTAAAAACACTCAGAAATGCTTCAAAATACAGAAAATATCCGTAGATTATGTTTTTATCTGTTTCGTGTGCAAAATGATTGAAAAAGTTGAAAAACGAATAAAGTTTGCATAATTGGCGGTTTGGTCCTTGAAGTTTCAAAATGGCAAAATTAGTCCTCGGTATTTAAAAATGGAAATTTATCAAATATTACCCTTGTGCTATTCATCATTGGCAATATTAACCCTTTTGATAACTTTTGGGAATTCTGGTTTCAACCCTTCATTTTCGAAAATTACAAAATGGTCCTTGTGATAAACTACAAACCAACCGGATCTTAAATAAATAAAACCCAACAAATAACCCGTCAAACCCACCACCCATTTCCCTCACATACACCAAGTCAACCAAAACCACTCATCCACCTTGCCTGGTTTCTTTCCCACCCACGCTTCACCACCACCATCACCAACCTTTCCTACCTTGTCCCTCTACCTCCACAACAAGCTAAACGCATTAAATGCTCCTTGCACTCAATCGAACCAAGTGGTTTTAGCCACTTTACATTTTCCGCCAAAATGAGTTTCAACGATTAAGATGATATCAAAGCCTATCCAATGGTGGGATTTAATCGAATTGATCAAGGATGCTTTTGGATAGCTATATAAAGACCGAAGACACCAAGAAATAGTTGTCACCGTTTTAGACCACTTTGTAGTGTAAAATTTATTTAATATCTGTTCAGTTTAAATTTAAGTTCTCGTGTAATTTCAAGTTTATTTCAAGTTAACTATCACTTTTGTATTGTAATTATTCCAAGTTTGATAAGACTTCAAGTTTTCATGTTTCTTGTTAATTAGTATTAAGTCATATATACCGATTAGAAGTCACACAAGCTCTTTTACCCTTCATACAAGCTCGGATAAGCTTATTGTAACTTTTCATGAGCACAGATTAGACTCTAGTAGTTTAATTTAGAAAAACCAAAAAAGTCAACTAAAGTCAAACGGGTCAAATTTTGAAAGTCAAATCCATTTTAGTTAGAATCCAGTTTAAGTGAGTTAAATAGCTGAGATTAGTGATACTTTCTCGCTTTTTGATTCTGCTTTAGTCAAATCCTTGTAGCTCGATTTCATATGCACTTTGGTAGTTTTAAGGAGTGTTTGGTTTGAAGTCGTTCTTAGAGTCTCACTTATATAGGTTAATAGCTTTTGGTATATTTGGTATTAGTTCTTTGTTTTGAGAGTGTTATCAATCATAGTTTCAAGTTTCTAAAGTCTAAAATGCATTTTCAAGTGTTTCTTCAAATCTGCTTTATTTGTCCAAAAGTAGTTTCACGATTTCTCAATCAATCTATGTCATTTTAAGTAGTTATAAAAATTGTAAAAATAAAATCACAAGTTCTATTGTTGGTTTAGTTATCGCAAAAGGAAAAAATTGAAAAATCTCTAGCTAGTTTTGTTTGTAGCTCAAAGTGGGTAGTTTGGTGAAAAGGTGCCTGCACTACGATGAACTTCATCGGGTTCAAGGTTTGTTTAATTTTCTTTCACTTGATTTTTAGATATCCTAGTTTAAATGTTTGTAGTTTAGTTCGACTTAGTTTCATTTCAATTGCCATTAGGAGCCTAAGTTCTAGCTTTGAAGTTCCCATTTGTGCCCATCAAACTTGCTGATGCAGCAGACCTCATAAGTGGATACATATTGATTTTTTTTAGTCACTCATAAGTAAAAAGGTTATATAGGATTAGTATAGGAATAGTTTAGATGAATTAGATTAGATTTCAGCTTTGCTAAGTGCTTAATCAGATCTTTATTAATTCTTATTCCTTTTCTCATGTTCGTGCATCAGTTACCAATTGTCCCAAGTCGGCTTAGTTTTTTATTTTTAAAATCTTCAATTTTAGTCCTTAGGAGCTGAAACTTTGGATTATAGCTCTTTGGTTGGTTGTCTCTTGCTGGTCATTTTAGTTAATTTTGTGATTTTTCTAGATAGCTTAATATAGTGCTTAAAGTAGGGCCTTAGGGGCTGTTTGGCTTATTATGGTTTGATCTTGCTTTTGTGCTTAAATGCTTCTAGCCTGTGCTTTTAGGGTCCCATTCAGTTGCATTAGCATAAGTTAGGTTAGATTAAGGCTAGGGTAGCTTATAGTAGCTTATGGTTAGATTTTAGCTTATTTACATGTGCTTATTTCATTAGTTGTGCGCCCAAATCATATCTCCACTACTCCAAAGTTGTTTCTGTTAATTTTCCCTAGTTATCAGTATTAATTTATCCTTAACTGGAAGTTTTCATATTTTTCACTGTTAATTTACTATTTTTCTGCACTTTATGTCATTTTCTAGCCTTTTTAATTAGCATTTAATTCAAATAATTCAGAAAAAGATCTGAAAAATGCAATTTCAATTTTATTAGTTTTATAAAAATATAAAAAGCCAAAAAAATATTTTTCCAAATAATTTTCTTAGTTTAAATAATATTTTCTAGCATTTTAATTAGTTTTAAATAGTATTAAATTCATAATAAATAGAGAAAAGTAAAAAAAATGTGATTCCGTTTCTAAAATTCTTTTAGTCATTTAAGATTTTTAAAAATAGTTTTGTAATTTTCTAGTTTATTTTCACGATTTTTAGTATTTTAAGTCTATTTTAAATATTTAAAATTAGTTTTAATTCAAATTAAATCAAGAAAATCCAAAAAATTAGTTTTAAATTTCCAATAATTTTCTTGCATCATTAGGATTGTAAAATGTATTTTCCATATCCGTAGGTATTTTACTTCTTTATTTTCACGTTTTATTTAAATGCGTTCACGTAATTTTATTTAAACGTACGTTTTAGGTTTTAATCGTTAAACGATTTTAAATATAGAATTAAAAGGACTTCAAAGTCTTTATTAGATTTAATTTCCTTAGTGTAATCAATCATAACCTTTTCCTGTTCAATATTCACCCGATCACAGATTCGTTGTATTACAGTTTACACACCTCGTTGGGACTTAACGACCCGGGGATATAACACTAAACTCCTCTGGATAATTGCATTGCGTTCTCAAGTGATTGACTCTTGTTGACCATTCACCTGGTTAATTTGGGTTGACCGTTTGGGACCGATCAGATACCCCAACTTTCAAACATTTACTTTTGGATCCTTGTCATAAATAAAATATTGAAAATGGTTTGTTATCTTTGTCCTTAGACTTGAGATACAAGCAAGTCCTGGTATGTGTGGATATCATTTTTTTGTAAGTATACGCAAAACGCTATCTGAATAAGGTAGTTATAAAGGCTATATTTAGGAATGATGTGAAACAGCATCCACAACACTTATAGTCAATAAAGGATTTGTTACTCCACTTGATATGTGCAGAATGATACCATGGCGCCTCTCCATATTTAATCAGATAAATGTCTGGCCAGACCAAAGGGTAATGCAAGATGATTCTTGATTACATTTGGTATATCTGAATTAAAATCTATAACGAGATTCTAAATGTTTAAACTATATGGAATGAGTTCGGATCCATATCCATGGTTTAACGGTATCTATAACAAAGGATGATTAAAGCAAGACATTGAATGACTATGCTACTGAGAAATTTTTTGAAACTATTATCTCAGACACTTTTAGTTAAAAAGCAAGTGAGAGCGTTGATAGCCGTTTCCGTCATTAGTTTTGTGTGCCATTCGACACTCCAACTCCCAAGTGGGAGCTGTTGGTTTGTGGGAGTTTAAAACACGCGTAAACAACTAAAAGTGTGAGCCTATGGAGGCACACATGATAAACACGAGAGTGCGTGTCGAACGTATTAAATACTTGAATATGTATACCCGATATGCATGCATGATTACCCGATTACTATACACGATCCATGGGCTTGTCCAATTGGTTAAGTAGGCCGGTTTGGAGTTGCCTTGGGCCTTGAGTATCCAACCGATCGGGCAAGGGAATGCTTGGGCTTTTGCTTGTCGATCAAGCCAAGACCCAAGACAAAGGGTCGGTTTGTTTTGCTATAAAAACAAACACACTCTCTTGCATTCTCACGCATAATATACTATCCCTAAATCTACAATACTGATTCATCTAAACTCTATAATACCTAATCGTTTTCTACTTAGAACGATTAGGGTTTGTTTGGTTTGTTCTAAACTTGCATCTTTCGTTTGATTCAAGTAGTGTTAGAGATTCATTGGTGTTCTTGTTCATTGGTTCCTGGTCGAACAACAAGTTGTAACAAGAAGGTTTGATTTTCTGTGTTTCAGGTTCTCGGAAATCGAAGGGAATATATCGGACAACTCTTGTCTGATATCGGGTATAGTTTGTTGCTGTTTCTTGGACAGCATATCTCGGGCAGAAGCAAGCTTGTTTTCTTGGGGTTTTCTTGTTCGTGATATTCAAGTGTTTTCAAAGGGTTGATTGTTTGACGTTCTCGACTAGCTCTTGTCGAACGTGCTTGGTTTACGTGTTTGTATGTGATACTCGTAGAGGTATCTACGGTAGATACTTGGGTTTCTTTTGGTTTTCTTGTTCGTTCACTTGCGTTCAATTGTCGCCAAAGGTTAGTTTTTCTATTTACCTTTTATTCGTTATTGTTTATTAAATACGTGTTTACCTAATTGCTTTAACCAGATCCAATTCCACTGCGTACTCGTTTGCGTTACTTGGCTAACTTAGTTCTAAAATCCCAACAGATTCTTGTAAGTCTTTGTGATCCATGATCAAATCCTAAACTTAACTTCAAAACTGAAAATGTCTATGAGTAGTGCTCGTAGCTAGGGCAATGGAGTTTCTTGTAAAACTTTGGAAAGAATTGCCTTAATGCGAGGTTTCATTTAGAAGAAAGACCGGTATAAATAGCTCTCTAATTACTAGCTACGCAGTGCAAAAGATGGAAATTTCAAGGGAATTAAGTACATCAGTATCAATGAAGTTTGGCTACTCTATCTCATACAAACATTATGAGGCGGCGAGCTCATCCAAGAATTACTTACAAGTTTTGTTACATTGTATGAAATATTCTCTATGTACTATGGTACCACGTACGTACGCAAATATTGTGAATTCAAACTAGAAGTACCAAGATTGACGTATATTGCTATCTAGGGATTCTTAGTCCACATCATGGACTAGTTATAATAAATTGTACGATACGATCAAAATATCCTAATATACAAATGAAAGAAAATTTGTACGTATGCCTTTTGTTAACTTTATTGTTGATACGTTTACTCTTTTCTAGGTATAGTTATACACTTAAAAGTATATAAAATATGACCCCTTGTAAGTTTATGCCTGAGAATAGAGATCAGTTGTAGTTTTACAAAGTGAATTTAGATTTGTCAGTCTTTTTTTATATATACAAAGAACCATATATAATGAAACATTTGTTTTCTCTAAAATGACTTTAGGTTAATTATCAGTTTAATAGCTAGATGATGCAAACGATTAATCTTTAAGAGACTGCTTTTAAATAGTTACACTACTCGTCAAGGGATGTCATATGTTTTCTTCAAATGCTTCAAAACTTGCTTCATGATTCTTTATCACACTTTTGGTGGCATTTCACTGTCAGTTAACCATATGACCACGAGCGGACGAGCGTACTTGACGGCCACCGCCAATAGCTAGTGTTCTCTTCTCCCTGCTGACAAACATTGCTTTTTATCTATTTTTCGTCGCTACATCACACGTGCAGTCTACTACTACGTAGTTAAATAGAACCAAGCAATAAAAAGGCAAAACGTAACTCTCAAATATCTCAAACGCAAGTAATTGAGATGTTACCTTATGCTGTAGAGCTTTGTATATTTTTGTTACTTCTTCTCGTTGTTATTACCCGGACGAAGAGGGTGATTGTTTATAAGCTCGTTTTTTTTTCCTTACAAGTTTATTTGATTTCGGTTTATGTTTAATAAACGATATTTTTCAACTTATTTTTGAAATTTATAAGCTTAATATAAGTATATATGATCATGTCAACATAAGATCATAAACATCATAAATATGAAAACAAGCTAGAAATTTTTTTTTTAATTATATTTATATGTAAAAAGAAAAAAAGAAAAAATAAATAATAAGACCACCCTCTATATTAGAATACTTCAAATTTATAACCCAAAAGTATTTGAAATAATACTAACGAGCGGGTAAGCCCGCGCGTTGCTGCGGGGCAGCCGTGCGTATGTTTATAAGAATTATGCGGCAATCATTTATTTTTCATGAACTCTTTAATAACCACATTGTTACAGGGGTCGTTAAATCATTGTTGATGGCAAATAAGATCATGTATAAACTACACTAATCACATTCAAATAGGACAATTAAAATGTCATCAGTGCCAGTCGCTTACTCGATAACGCTAACTTTACTATTTCCAAATCTTGAACACAGTTACAGTACATGTTATACACAAAATCAAAGCATTTTTACCCATTAAAGACAAAACTAACATGTGAAAAGAAACTTGTGTTACATGTTTTCTACAGCTATCAGTTACAAACTTAAAGGGTCATTGCATACAAAGTTTATATCTCTAGTGACATATTGGTTCCAGAATCTGAAATACCTTTTTAACAAAATAAGAATTAATAGGAACTATGATTGAAATTCAATAAAAGTGGTACCCGATTAAGTGAACCTATAGAAAAAAAGAGCCCGATTAAGTAAATGTAACCACATCACATTAACCATGACATATTACAAATCATTTATTGCACGACCTCAATGTAGTTGGCGTCCTAGCCCAGTATTCTGATGTGAGCTGAACAACCTGTGATTTTTTGTCCATGCGCACCTACAACGATATCAGGCATCATTAAGTTAATATAAGGTATTCCAAGGTAGTTGGGCTAAAAGGGTGTAGTAGTGAGTAAATGTAACTGCAACATGCTATCCATAACATACTCCTAATCCTTAATTACGCTACCAAATGCAAACAATCACATGCTCTCCAATTCGCTTATCGACAAAAATTGATAACTTCCGACTCCCCTTGTAATCTTTCAACAATGCGTTCTTCCTCTTCACATAACAAAATCAAATCAAGTTTTTCACTCGAGGATATAAACGACTTTTTCATTTGATTTCAATACACTTACTTTCATTTTAGTGAAACTCAAATCCATGGATGTTAAAACCCTTTATACGTCACACTTATGTCCGAATTTTGAGGCACCTACACCTAAAAGTACTGAACTACTCAAAGTAAGAAAGTAAGGCCAACATACCGCGGTATAATATCTTCTTTCATGCTCGATGGGTTTTCCGAAATGAACATTCCTAGTTATATCCGTTGTACAATCCAGGATGCTACAAAGAATAACGCCATAAAATGAGGACGTGTTATATATGCAAAAGGTAGGTATGACAAAGGTCCGTATTAATCCAAGAATAATAAACACAAATTTGAGCTCTAAAATCACAAATGAAAAAGGCATCGGTGTAAACATTTAAAAGGTTTCTCATTATACATGAATTTGCCTACAACGTGTTGATAATACTTGTGTGTGTTTCTCACCTTGAACAATCATTCCTTTGATCACCTGCTGCCACTATTTTTCAAACCCAATGTTAAAAAATCGTAAAAAACTATAGAAGTCACTTATTCGCTAATTCGACAATATATAAGTACTCTAAAAACAATAACGATAGATAAATAAAAAATATGTAACCGACTTTTGCGTCATCCTCATCCTGTCCTTCAGCTTCACAATCAACATCAGCCTTAAGCTTTTCCGCTCCACATCCCAGCGGTATAACCATGGATGTGCCGGTTCACCAATCATTGATGGTTCTAGAACCGCTAAGCCTACGTTACACGCAATAGTACCTAGAATTACTACCGAAAAAATATATAAAATATCGTTGGGCCATGCTGGCTCCCCATTCCTAAAGCAACGAATAAATAAATAAAGTAATCTCAAAGCTCCAAACACTCAAGGATTGTTTTTATTGCTTATTTTTACATGATCGTCCACTTTTGTTTTCAATATAGAAGGGTGACCATAAAGCAATCCCAAAAGCCGTTAAAGTGTTAATAACCTTACCCGATGTCAACATCCAGCTCATATCTGTCCATCATATAGTGAACTTCTTGTTCACTGAATTATGAGCAAACCAAAAAAAGTTATAAGCAATAGAAAAAAAAGCCTTAGATGCTAAAGTAAAAGATAGTCGATAATAAAAATAAATAAAAAATCGAACGAATATGACCTTAACAAATGTTGATCATCTCTCCTTAGGTGCAAGGGCTACAAATAAGACCCCCTCCCCATTTGTCAAATCATATCCGATGCAAATAAACAGCTCTTCACTGTTCCCCAAACCCCAATCAATGATAGATCAAAAAAAGTGAAAGTTTAAAAGGCCTTACCTTTAATTAATTTTCTTCTCCATGGACACATTCAACTTCATACCATATGCTATAGCTGCATCATATAGAAAATAATATCAAAGAAATCTAAATAATCACACAATTCAATATATAAATTACCTAAAGTCATCTAAAGGTTCATAGCAACAATGACATCGATTATTTCTTCTTGGTGATAAATTACAGAACCAACACACACAAAAGTATGAGTCGATTTAGGATACTAAAACTTGAAGAAATTGGGTACATACACTCACCTTCTAGCACCATGAGCATGTCTATTTAACGATCATGTAATCGATGGGCGTGAAGTGGAGCGGCGGTGGTCGTGATAGCGTAAGAAGAAAGCGGTGGTGTGTTTCATTGGTAGGTGGTATTAGAAGAAGAGGCGGTGATGTGAGAATGGTAGCTTCGGATTTCTAGAGTAGATAAAGCATGATACAAATGAGAGGCAATTGGATTATTCTAGGAGGTTGTTGATGACTTTTGTTTTCATATTACGGTGTCACTACGTGAAAACGGGAGTGAACAGAGAAAGTTGCAACTCGTTTGGCCCAATGAGAAAGAGCCATGCGGCCACTACCAACAGTTAGGCTACTGTTTATAGAAAATAATTATTTTGGCAACCAATAAAGTGAAGAATTAGTTGAAAACGGAGGGCTTAAGATTTTACACTTTGCCCGTTCAACAACTCCTAATCATAAACATCATAAATATGAAAACAAGCTAGAAATTTTTTTTTTAATTATATTTATATGTAAAAAGAAAAAAAGAAAAAATAAATAATAAGACCACCCTCTATATTAGAATACTTCAAATTTATAACCCAAAAGTATTTGAAATAATACTAACGAAGGGTAAGCCAGCGTTCTTTATGAAGCGTACCGTGCGTATGTTTATAAGAATTATGCGGCAATCATTTATTTTTCATGAACTCTTTAATAACCACATTGTTGTGGGTCGTTAAATCATTGTTGATGGCAAATAAGATCATGTATAAACTACACTAATCACATTCAAATAGGACAATTAAAATGTCATCGTGCGGTCAAGCACTCGATAACGCTAACTTTACTATTTCCAAATCTTGAACACGATTCAAGACATGTTATACACAAAATCAAAGCATTTTACCCATTAAAGACAAAACTAACATGTGAAAAGAAACTTGTGTTACATGTTTTCTCTGACTATCGATTACAAACTTAAAGGGTCATTGCATACAAAGTTTATATCTCTAGTGACATATTGGTTCCGAATCAAATACCTTTTAACAAAATAAGAATTAATAGGAACTATGATTGAAATTCAATAAAAGTGGAACCCGATTAAGTGAACCTATAGAAAAAAAGAGCCCGATTAAGTAAATGTAACCACATCACATTAACCATGACATATTACAAATCATTTATTGCACGACCTCAATGTAGTTGGCGTCCCTAGCCCAAGATTCGATGTGAAATTTGAACAACTGTGATTTTTTGTCCATGCGCACCTACAACGATATCAGGCATCATTAAGTTAATATAAGGTATTCCAAGGTAGTTGGGCTAAAAGGGTGTAGCAGTGAGTAAATGTAACTGCAACATGCTATCCATAACATACTCCTAATCCTTAATTACGCTACCAAATGCAAACAATCACATGCTCTCCAATTCGCTTATCGACAAAAATTGATAACTTCCGACTCCCCTTGTAATATTTCAACAATGCGTTCTTCCTCTTCACATAACAAAATCAAATCAAGTTTTTCACTCGAGGATATAAACACTTTTTCATTTGATTTCAATACACTTACTTTCATTTTAGTGAAACTCAAATCCATGGATGTTAAAACCCTTTATATGTCACACTTATGTCGAATTTTGAGGCACCTACACCTAAAAGTACTCGAACTACTCAAAGTAAGAAAGTAAGGCCAACATACCGCAGTATAATATCTTCTTTCATGCTCGTGAGGTTTTCGAAATGAACATTCCTAGTCATATCCGTTGTACAATCCGGATGCTACAAAGAATAACGCCATAAAATGAGGACGTGTTATATATGCAAAAGGTAGGTATGACAAAGGTCCGTATTAATCCAAAGAATAATAAACACACGTAATTTGAGTTTGTAACACCCGACCGACAAGGGTAAAGATATCACAATCGGTTTCATATCGAACTATAATAACTAAACAATAGCGGAAGCCTTTACAAAATATCCAAAAAGAAAAAATAAATAGATAAAACTTCAAAATAAATCTAAGATCTCTATGGTAAAGTCTTGCTCTCAACTCTACTCTCAACCCAGATCAGCTATCCCATAAGCTCATCTTGAAATGCTTAAAACCTGCCGCAGGAAAAGAAAAGTGCGGCTGAGCTTACAAAGCCCAGTGAACGGATATAACAAAACAAAAACTAAAACAGAACATAAATACGAATAACGAAAATAAAATGAAGTAATGACGAAGGATCTTTTAGGATTCTGCGGAAGCACAAATATACAGAAATCCAAACAGAACATAACAATAGACATCACATAGCACATTAAAGACACATACACAAACACATCAAAACAACCAAAACACATAGCATATCAAAATAACAGATTACATATAAGCCAAACGGAAAGTCTCAAAACTAACGGAAACAGTTTCTAGCAAAATAAACATGGCATTCATACAAATCAATTAATCAACAATTAATGTACTTAATTTAATATTGCAACAGCGGAAATTAGCAGTTCAAATCATGGCAGATCACATAGGCAATAAAACACTAACGTATAAACGAAGTTTCCCAAAATTAACTGAACAAATTATACATACGAAACTTATAGAATACTCACTTTCATACTAGCACGTTCATCTCACAGATAACGAATCCATATAACGATAAACTAACATAATATCCAGACGACAGAGATGCAAGTCGGGTTTTAACATATTAATCATATCTTAGCATAGCGACGGTAGTCACATAAACATACAAAAGCATAAACACATATAATAGCATATAATAAGCCTTGCACATAAATCATAAACATTTGAACATACCAAATCATAATCAGAATATTCATCATAGAAATAACAAATACAGATTTAGTTAACTACCTCGAGCCCAGAACATATCATATCCGATACATCATACTTATACAGAAATAATCTTAGAAAATAATTTGGAGTAGCTAGCTCCCAGAAGTTGTGAAGACGCGTATTGCACACGACATCATTCACCAGACAAATCATATCGGATAACAGAACAGATCTAGGATGCATCCATACGCCCCACAGACAAATATAGGTAATATAATACCAACCGAGCTCATAACAAATAACGGATAAGGGCGTGGCGAACATCACTCTATCGCCTAGAGTCATATCGAGGTGCATCATCGATACGGACATGGAACCCCATGACTAGTTATATTTGGCTCGGTGTCAAACTAACTTAGGTCAAACAAATTGTCATAAATGACACGGATCATACATCATCATAAAGATTTCATATCACTTATCGATAACATCTTATCATAAGGTTCATATTCAAATATAGCAAAGTTCATCAATTACACATATCAAAGTCTTCTTAACATAAAGTTCACATCGATATGGCATAGTTCACTAGATCATAAGTTCGGATAAGTAACAAATCAAACATTCGAGCAGGGTTCATAGCAATGGCATAGGAAATCCTAATAAGCATAAGAGAATGACAAAGAAGGAAACATGGGGACCTTTCTTGAAAAGGTCGAATATCCGTACCTTAAAGCAATGAGAGAAAAGAAACGAATGTAGGAATATGAAGAAGTAACGTCGCGTCTCCCTCAACGAATCTACACGGATTATGATTATTTAATACTTATTAGTATAACGGATTAATCTCATTAATGCTCTTAGGGTTGTCAGATTATTCTCATTTTTAGTGACAAACGGAATTCCAACGTTTTAGGGTTATACCTCCTTAATTCACCAACTTTCTATTTAGGTTCTAGGGTTTCCCTTACTCTTTAAATATTACTAAATACACATTAAATTCACCTATTACTTCTTTTAATGATTTCCCAATTTAACCTAGAACGTAAATGATAACAAACGAAATTAACTTAAACTCTTGCGTGTCTCTACAAAATCAATTTACACTTGTTGAACCCATAATTGCTCAGAATTACAAATTACACCCTTGACATCTTTAAGTTCACAATCTCACCTTACTTTATCGATTTTACCCTTTTAACCCAAAGGTTTTAGAATTTACAAAATGTACCCTAATAAATTAAATACAATTCAGTATGGCCCTTTAAATATCCAATATTACATGTTTAACCCCACACTTATTTTTATCGTTTAAGACCTTTATTTTACTGTTTACAAAAATAACCTTTAAGTTTCAATATTTACAAAACCAACCCAAACCTTTATTTAAAACCCGAATAAGTATAATTTCAAGTACAAGCCCTAAACCTAGGTTTCACCAATCATTAGCTTATCATTACTACTTCATTAATTACCTTCCATGATTATAAGGAAACCCTAGTTTATACAAAACCCTAATCGGCCCTTTTTTTAAAAAACCTTTCCTTTTTATGTTTTTCGAATCAAGAAAAACCCAAGACAATTCACACAAGCTTCGAATTCATGATTATACATTTTATTCAGTTCTTATAACATGTAATAGCTTCTGGAAAAATAGATTCATGATCTCTAAAAATATTATAAGCTCATTCGTTAATTATATACGCTTTTTAGGGTTTTAGGTTTCCAATAATTTCATACGACATATAAATCATGCATGGCCAATTTTTATGTGTTATATACAACTTATAGGACTGAATTAATCATTAGAAACATACCCTTGATGAGCTTGAATCGTTGGAACAAGAAAACACAAAAACCCTTTTGTCGAAACCCTAATTTCTTCAAAAACACACCACGACTAAAACAAAGAACTCGAACTCGATTACTATTTTCCCACCTTCTAAACTTTAAATCTCGTCCAAGAAAATGGTCCCAACCTCTGGAAACTGGAAGTCGACTTGTGAAGGGTTTTAGGTCGGTTTTAGGGTTATCGGCAATAATGAATTATAGGAACCGAATATATGTATATATACTTGAGCTATTATTTTTCTTGTGGGCTTTAATATGTATTGGACTTAAAATAAATGGTCTTTTAATAATATAACTTATATTGGGCTTTAATTTAGTTTTATTTCTTTATTAAATATTTTCAGTAATTATAAAAATACAAGACTAATTTTATAAAATCATAAACTATAAAATTACCCTTACAAAGTGTTTAATATTTATTTAGGTCAAGTAGGATATTTCTTAAAATTCTCCGAATTTACATAGCTTACTTGGTATTCTTTTGAATTAATCTTTCATACTTTTAATTGTAGGTTATTTTGGTCTTTTGTGAATTTGAAATTCGTATTACAATTCTTCCTCTAAAAGAAAATTTCGTCCTCGAAATTGGACAAGGCAGAACAGAACAGAGAACGAATCGGATTTCAGAATTTGTAAGAATATATCGAACGTTAATCTTATCTTGGAATAAATGGATTTCTTATCAGAATATTCAATCTCATACGTATTCAGAAATCAAATAAATAGTCAAATACTTATAATAGATAATTATATACTCATTAGAATAATGGCGAGAAACGGATGAGACGCAGAAATCAAGCGACAAATTCTAACTTATTCATATATCAAATGATGAGGACATCATATGTATAGATGAAATAAATCCTATCGACCTCAAAAGTCGCAGAAATATGGGAAGACATATAAGGTTAAGATAGTCATAGCAATCTAGAGGGTCACGACATCATAACAACTTCGGATCCCAAACACACAAAACTTATACGAAAGCAGATATCGGCGAACATCTCACAAATAGAATGAATTCAAACGAACATGAGGAGCGCCAAATAATGAGATATAAGTCAAACCTATACACACATCAATCACAGGCATTTCCCGACGTCAGATACCTTCAATAAGTTCGATTATGTGATCTCGGTATTATTACGTTGATCGGGCGTCATAATACTTGCATCACATAACAAGTTCTTATTGTCATTATATTCGGTCTCGGGTCATGACAAAACACATAACAAATATCAAAACAAAACATACCACATAACGAGATAACACGCAGATAGCAAGTAACATACTATAACAAACCCGGATATACATGAGTATATCATCATGATGGCCATACCTCATTCAAACGGGAATTAAACAACATCACCAAGAAAACGAATAGCAGACGAAACTTATGAGGACTAACGGAAACTTAGCGAATCTATTAGAAAGAAACAACATCAGACAGAAATTATACCTCCAAAATTTTGTTTTATTTCCATTAATCAAACAAAATTCGCAGAATCGTCTTACGATGATCTTCCAAAACAAAACTTAAAAATCCCAGATTCAAACGTCAAATGAAAAACAAAAAGGCCTAGCTCAAAATCAAACGTTAGAAAATTCTCATAAAGAGAGTAACAAGTCAGAAACGAAACTCCTATTCTTGTGTCGGATTGAACCTACTAGTAGCCGTAGACTCCGTTTCCGACTCCACCTCGTACTCTTCCTTAGGTTCCTCTTCTTCCTCCTCTGGCACACGATCCACGAAGGCATACAGATCGCGACTCTCAGCTCGTCCTTCTCCTTCATCCTCAACTAACTTGGGGCACCTATCATGATATGTAGTAGTGAAACCTTCGTTGTCAACCACCTTAGTTTCATATTCTTCCACCACCTCCCGTCAATGGTCCTCAAGGTCGACTTCTCCTCGATGGTACATGGCCACATATTGGCGGAACTTTTATCCTCTTGTTAGTCCTCTTCACCTTACCATACCTCGTGCACCCGTAGCAATGATAACGGCCCACTTCGTCTTCTCCTTATGTTGCCTAGCGGTCCTCGATTACTCCTATCGGATGAACTAGCGACGGGAATAACCATCTAAAGAATACCAACTATCGCAAAACTTAAATACGATGGGCACGCAGGAGTATGCGAAAGGAAAACCTAAATCTACCCACTTCTCACGTGTCATAGCCTAAGCTCTAGGGTCCTAAAACCTAGAGCTCGATACCATAAATTGTAACACCCCACCCGACAAGGGTAAAGATATCACAATACGGTTTCATATCGAACTATAATAACTAAACAATAGCGGAAGCCTTTACAAAATATCCAAAAGAAAACATAAATAGATAAAACTTCAAAATAAATCTAAGATCTCTATGGTAAAGTCTTGCTCTCAACTCTACTCTCAACCCGGATCGGCTATCCCATAAGCTCATCTTGAAATGCTTAAAACCGCCTGGAGAAAAGAAAAGTGCTACCGAGCTTACAAAGCCAGTGAACGGATATAACAAAACAAAAACTAAAACAGAACATAAATACGAATAACGAAAATAAAATGAAGTAATGACGAAGGATCTTTTAGGATTCTGCGGAAGCACAAATATCTGTAAATCCAAACAGAACATAACAATAGACATCACATAGCACATTAAAGACACATACACAAACACATCAAAACAACCAAAACACATAGCATATCAAAATAACAGTTACATATAAGCCAAACGGAAAGTCTCAAAACTAACGGAAACAGGTTTCTAGCAAAATAAACATGGCATTCATACAAATCAATTAATCAACAATTAATGTACTTAATTTAATATTGCAACAGCGGAAATTAGCAGTTCAAATCATGGCAGATCACATAGGCAATAAAACACTAACGTATAAACGAAGTTTCCCAAAATTAACTGAACAAATTATACATACGAAACTTATAGAATACTCACTTTCATACTAGCACGTTCATCTCACAGATTAACGAATCCATATAACGATAAACTAACATAATATCGATTTACGAAGATGCAAGTCGGTTTTAACATATTAATCATATCTTAGCATAGCGTACGGTAGTCACATAAACATACAAAAGCATAAACACATATAATAGCATATAATAAGCCTTGCACATAAATCATAAACATTTGAACATACCAAATCATAATCGAATATTCATCATAGAAATAACAAATCTGATTTAGTTAACTACCTCGAGCCCGAACATATCATATCCGATACATCATACTTATACGTAAATAATCTTAGAAAATAATTTGGAGTAGCTAGCTCGAAGTTGTGAAGACGCGTATTGCACACGACATCATTCACCGACAAATCATATCGGATAATGTAATGCATCTAGGATGCATCCATACGCCCCACGACAAATATAGGTAATATAATACCAACCGAGCTCATAACAAATAACGGATAAGGGACGCGTAACATCACTCTCGCCTAGAGTCATATCAGTGCATCAACGATACGGACATGGAACCCCATGACTAGTTATATTTGGCTCGGTGTCAAACTAACTTAGGTCAAACAAATTGTCATAAATGACACGGATCATACATCATCATAAGATTTCATATCACTTATCGATAACATCTTATCATAAGGTTCATATTCAAATATAGCAAAGTTCATCAATTACACATATCAAAGTCTTCTTAACATAAAGTTCACATCGATATGGCATAGTTCACTAGATCATAAGTTCGGATAAGTAACAAATCAAACATTGAGCAGGGGTTCATAGCAATGGCATAGGAAATCCTAATAAGCATAAGAGAATGACAAAGAAGGAAACATGGGGACCTTTCTTGAAAAGGTCGAATATCCGTACCTTAAAGCAATGAGAGAAAGAAAGCGAATGTAGGAATATGAAGAAGTAACGTCGCGTCTCCCTCAACGAATCTACACGGATTATGATTATTTAATACTTATTAGTATAACGGATTAATCTCATTAATGCTCTTAGGGTTGTCAGATTATTCTCATTTTTTTATTGACGAATTCCAACGTTTTAGGGTTATACCTCCTTAATTCACCAACTTTCCCTTACTCTTTAAATATTACTAAATACACATTAAATTCACCTATTACTTCTTTTAATGATTTCCAATTTAACCTAGAGCGTAAATGATAACAAAGCGAAATTAACTTAAACTCTTGCGTGTCTCTACAAAATCAATTTACACTTGTTGAACCCATAATTGCTCGTAATTACAAATTACACCCTTGACATCTTTAAGTTCACAATCTCACCTTACTTTATCGATTTTACCTTTTAACCCAAAGGTTTTAGAATTTACAAAATGTACCCTAATAAATTAAATACAATTAGATGGCCCTTTAAATATCCAATATTACATGTTTAACCCCACACTTATTTTTATACGTTTAAGACCTTTATTTTACTGTTTACAAAATAACCTTTAAGTTTCAATATTTACAAAACCAACCCAAACCTTTATTTAAAACCGAATAAGTATAATTTCAAGTACAAGCCCTAAACCTAGGTTTCACCAATCATTAGCTTATCATTACTACTTCATTAATTACCTTCCATGATTATAAGAAACCCTAGTTTATACAAAACCCTAATCGGCCCTTTTTAAAAACCTTTCCTTTTATGTTTTTCGAATCAAGAAAACCCAAGACAATTCACACAAGCTTCGAATTCATGATTATACATTTTATTCAGTTCTTATAACATGTAATAGCTTCTGGAAAAATAGATTCATGATCTCTAAAAATATTATAAGCTCATTCGTTAATTATATACGCTTTTTAGGGTTTTAGGTTTCCAATAATTTCATACGACATATAAATCATGCATGGCCAATTTTTATGTGTTATATACAACTTATAGGACTGAATTAATCATTAGAAACATACCCTTGATGAGCTTGAATCGTTGGAACAAGAAAACACAAAAACCCTTTTTGTCGAAACCCTAATTTCTTCAAAAACACACCACGACTAAAACAGCAACTCTGGAACTCGATTACTATTTTTCCCACCTTCTAAACTTTAAATCTCGTCCAAGAAAAATGGTCCCAACCTCTGGAAACTGGAAGTCGACTTGTGAAGGGTTTTTAGGTCGGTTTTTAGGGTTATCGGCAATAATGAATTATAGGAACCGAATATATGTATATATACTTGAGCTATTATTTTTCTTGTGGGCTTTAATATGTATTGGACTTAAAATAAATGGTCTTTTAATAATATAACTTATATTGGGCTTTAATTTAGTTTTATTTCTTTTATTAAATATTTTCGGTAATTATAAAAATACAAGACTAATTTTTATAAAATCATAAACTATAAAAATTACCCTTACAAAGTGTTTAATATTTATTTAGGTCAAGTAGGATATTTCTTAAAATTCTCTGAATTTACATAGCTTACTTGGTATTCTTTTGAATTAATCTTTCATACTTTTAATTGTAGGGTTATTTTGGTCTTTTGTGAATTTCAGAAATTCAGTATTACATGAGCTCTAAAATCACAAACAGAAAAAGGCATCGGGTGTAAACATTTAAAAGGTTTCTCATTATACATGAATTTGCCTACAACGTGTTGATAATACTTGTGTGTGTTGAAGGGTGGTGACCAAAAAGAATGAATTCTCACCTTGAACAATCATTCCTTTGATCACTGCGCCACTATTTTCAAACCCAATGTTAAAAATCGTAAAAACTATAGAAGTCACTTATTCGTGAATTCGACAATATATAAGTACTCTAAAAAACAATAACGATAGATAAATAAAAATATGTAACCGACTTTTCGTCATCCTCATCCTCCCTTCACTTCACAATCAACATCGCCTTAAGCTTTTCCGCTCCACATCCCAGCGGTATAACCATGGATGTGCCGGTTCACCAATCATTGATGGTTCTAGAACCGCTAAGCCTACGTTACCTAATAGTACCTAGAATTACTACCAAAAAATATATAAAATATCGTTGGGCCATCGGCTCCCCATTCCTAAAGCAACGAATAAATAAATAAAGTAATCTCAAAGCTCCAAACACTCAAGGATTGTTTTTATTGCTTATTTTTACATGATCGTCCACTTTTGTTTTCAATATAGAAGCGTGACCATAAAGCAATCCCAAAAAGCCGTTAAAAGTGTTAATAACCTTACCCGATGTCAACATCCAGCTCATATCTGTCCATCATATAGTGAACTTCTTGTTCACTGAATTATGAGCAAACCAAAAAAAGTTATAAGCAATAGAAAAAAAAGCCTTAGATGCTAAAGTAAAAGATAGTCGATAATAAAAATAAATAAAAAATCGAACGAATATGACCTTAACAAATGTTGATCATCTCTCCTTAGGTGCAAGGGCTACAAATAAGACCCCCTCCCCATTTGTCAAATCATATCCGATGCAAATAAACAGCTCTTCACTGTTCCCCAAACCCCAATCAATGATAGATCAAAAAAAGTGAAAGTTTAAAAGGCCTTACCTTTAATTAATTTTCTTCTCCATGGACACATTCAACTTCATACCATATGCTATAGCTGCATCATATAGAAAATAATATCAAAGAAATCTAAATAATCACACAATTCAATATATAAATTACCTAAAGTCATCTAAAGGTTCGCAAGCAACAATGACATCAGATTATTTCTTCTTGGTGATAAATTACAGTAACCAACACACACAAAAGTATGAGTCGATTTAGGATACTAAAACTTGAAGAAATTGGGTACATACACTCACCTTCTAGCACCGCGAGCATGTCTATTTAACGATCATGTAATCGATGGGGCAGCGAAGTGGAGCGGCGGTGGTCGTATTAGCAGAAGAAGAGGCGGTGGTGTGTTTCTGTTAGGTAGGTGGTATTAGAAGAAGAGGCGGTGATGTGAGAATGGTAGCTTCTGGATTTCTAGAGTAGATAAAGCATGATACAAATGAGAGGCACTGGATTATTCTAGGAGGTTGTTGATGACTTTTGTTTTCATATTACGGTGTCACTACGTGAAAACGGGAGTGAACAGAGAAAGTTGCAACTCGTTTGGCCCAATGAGAAAGAGCCATGCGGCCACTACCAATGATTAGGCTACCGTTTATAGAAAATAATTATTTTGGCAACCAATAAAGTGAAGAATTAGTTGAAAGCGGAGGCTTAAGATTTTACACTTTGCCCGCTCAACAACTCCTAATCATAAACATCATAAATATGAAAACAAGCTAGAATTTTTTTTAATTATATTTATATGTAAAAAAAAAAGAAAAATAAATAATAAGACCACCTCTATATTAGAATACTTCAAATTTATAACCCAAAAGTATTTGAAATAATACTAACGAGCGGTAAGCTCGCTTCTGTCTTGAAGCGTACCGTGCGTATGTTTATAAGAATTATCGGCAATCATTTATTTTCATGAACTCTTTAATAACCACATTGTTACAGGGTCGTTAAATCATTGTTGATGGCAAATAAGATCATGTATAAACTACACTAATCACATTCAAATAGGACAATTAAAATGTCATCGCTACCGCTTACTCGATAACGCTAACTTTACTATTTCCAAATCTTGAACACGATTCTGATACATGTTATACACAAAATCAAAGCATTTTTACCCATTAAAGACAAAACTAACATGTGAAAAGAAACTTGTGTTACATGTTTTCTACAGCTATCAATTACAAACTTAAAGGGTCATTGCATACAAAGTTTATATCTCTAGTGACATATTGGTTCCAGAATCTGAAATACCTTTTTAACAAAATAAGAATTAATAGGAACTATGATTGAAATTCAATAAAAGTGGAACCCGATTAAGTGAACCTATAGAAAAAAAGAGCCCGATTAAGTAAATGTAACCACATCACATTAACCATGACATATTACAAGTCATTTATTGCACGACCTCAATGTAGTTGGCGTCCTAGCCCGAGATTCGATGTGAATGAACAACACCGTGATTTTTGTCCATGCGCACCTACAACGATATCAGGCATCATTAAGTTAATATAAGGTATTCCAAGGTAGTTGGGCTAAAAGGGTGTAGTAGTGAGTAAATGTAACTGCAACATGCTATCCATAACATACTCCTAATCCTTAATTACGCTACCAAATGCAAACAATCACATGCTCTCCAATTCGCTTATCGACAAAAATTGATAAATTCCGACTCCCCTTGTAATCTTTCAACAATGCGTTCTTCCTCTTCACATAACAAAAATCAAATCAAGTTTTTTCACTCGAGGATATAAACAGCTTTTTTCATTTGATTTCAATACACTTACTTTCATTTTAGTGAAACTCAAATCCATGGATGTTAAAACCCCTTTATACGTCACACTTATGTCTGAATTTTGAGGCACCTACACCTAAAAGTACTCGAACTACTCAAAGTAAGAAAGTAAGGCCAACATACCGCGGTATAATATCTTCTTTCATGCTCAGTAGGTTTTCCGAAATGAACATTCCTAGTTATATCCGTTGTACAATCCAGATGCTACAAAGAATAACGCCATAAAATGAGGACGTGTTATATATGCAAAAGGTAGGTATGACAAAGGTCTGGTATTAATCCAACAATAATAAACACACAGAATTTGAGCTCTAAAATCACAAACAGAAAAAGGCATCGGGTGTAAACATTTAAAAGGTTTCTCATTATACACGAATTTGCCTACAACGTGTTGATAATACTTGTGTGTGTTGAAGGGTGACTGACCAAAAAAGAATGAATTCTCACCTTGAACAATCATTCCTTTGATCACCTGCTGCCACTATTTTTCAAACCCAATGTTAAAAATCGTAAAAACTATAGAAGTCACTTATTCGCGAATTCGACAATATATAAGTACTCTAAAAACAATAACGATAGATAAATAAAAATATGTAACCGACTTTTAAGTCATCCTCATCCTCGTCCTTCACTTCACAATCAACATCGACTTTAAGCTTTTCCGCTCCACATCCCAATGGTATAACCATGGATGTGCGGTTCACCAATCATTGATGGTTCTAGAACCGCTAAGCCTCGTTACACGCTTAATAGTACCTAGAATTACTACCGAAAAAATATATAAAATATCGTTGGGCCATCCTGGCTCCCCATTCCTAAAGCAACGAATAAATAAATAAAGTAATCTCAAAGCTCCAAACACTCAAGGATTGTTTTTATTGCTTATTTTTACATGATCGTCCACTTTTGTTTTCAATATAGAAGGGTGACCATAAAGCAATCCCAAAAAGCCGTTAAAAGTGTTAATAACCTTACCCGATGTCAACATCCATTTCATATCATCCATCATATAGTGAACTTCTTGTTCACCGAATTATGAAACAAACCAAAAAGTTATAAGCAATAGAAAAAAAGCCTTAGATGCTAAAGTAAAAGATAGTCGATAATAAAATAAATAAAAATCGAACGAATATGACCTTAACAAATGTTGATCATCTCTCCTTAGGTGCAAGGGCTACAAATAAGACCCTCCCATTTGTCAAATCATATCCGATGCAAATAAATGACTCTTCATCGCTCCCAAACCCCAATCAATGATAGATCAAAAAAGTGAAAGTTTAAAAGGCCTTACCTTTAATTAATTTTCTTCTCCATGGACACATTCAACTTCATACCATATGCTATAGCAATGCATCATATAGAAAATAATATCAAAGAAATCTAAATAATCACACAATTCAATATATAATTTACCTAAAGTCATCTAAAGGTTCAAGCAACAATGACATCGATTATTTCTTCTTGGTGATAAATTACGATAACCAACACACACAAAAGTATGAGTCGATTTAGGATACTAAAACTTGAAGAAATTGGGTACATACACTCACCTTCTAGCACCCCGAGCATGTCTATTTAACGATCATGTAATCGATGGGGCAGCGAAGTGGAGCGGCGGTGGTCGTATTAGCAGAAGAAGAGGCGGTGGTGTGTTTCTGTTAGGTAGGTGGTATTAGAAGAAGAGGCGGTGATGTGAGAATGGTAGCTTCTGGATTTCTAGAGTAGATAAAGCATGATACAAATGAGAGGCAGTGGATTATTCTAGGAGGTTGTTGACTTTTGTTTTCATATTACGGTGTCACTACGTGAAAACGGGAGTGAACAGAGAAAGTTGCAACTCGTTTGGCCCAATGAGAAAGAGCCATGCGGCCACTACCAACAGTTAGGCTACTGTTTATAGAAAATAATTATTTTGGCAACCAATAAAGTGAAGAATTAGTTGAAAACGGAGGGCTTAAGATTTTACACTTTGCCCGTTCAACAACTCCTAATAGTATATATATATAATGTAGTTCATTTGGTCATTTGGATACTTGTTGGGCCTATCTGGGCTTGCTTTAATAACATAATAACAGGTCAATTGGGTTGCAAACCATTATGAAATACAAAACGGGTCATAACAGTAAACCCCAAACTCATAATCATCATCAAATTCACCTCAGTCAATAATCTGTTTTATGTTGATTACGTAGTATTTTGGTTCATCAATTTACGAGTTTCAACAATTAAGGTCTGTATACTTAATATCTTTTGTTTATCGTTTATTTTGTATCCAAAATGAGTTCAGGCAGTAATTTGTTTTAATAAAGTTGAAACAATCATGTAGATATATATAAGTACATTAAACTGTTAAAGTTTCAATTTTGATATGTTTTGGTTACTTGAAATTAACAAATTCATGTTTTTGTAACATGGTATTTCTTAAGATTGAGAATTTTGAATCATGGGCTTACTATCATACTGGTATATAGTATCATGTTTAATTTTTTGTATCTGTTAGAAGAGTAGAGTTTATGGATGATATTAGTTTTCCAGTAGAATGTTTTCAGTTTTAGATGTATCAGAATTAGAATAACAGTCGGAAAGATCCTGTTTTAGAAGGTGGAATGCGTTTCTTTGTTGCCGGTTGATTTCAGTCTTGCTTGAATATTTTTACTGAAAATTGTTAATATGTTCTATCATTTGATAGTATTTGGTTATCTAGGGATGGATGTTATCAAACGAATTTGTGGAGATGGTTCAGTAACTCACATATCTGTAATTTTCAAGTTTGAAATCCTAATTTTATGTTTTTTTAACTTTAGTTCAAAATTCTATCGTATTCATTACATCGTTATCATTAAATATAATAGTCATCTTTTTTTTTGGGTAACCATGGTTTCCGACCTTTTGGTTGACTAATCAATGGGGTTTGAGCCCACTGCCACACAGACTCAAACTAGGTAAAGTCCTCCCTTTTCAGGAGGTTGGCATGGCCACGTTAGGGTTTTAATAGACTTTTTGTGATACGACCCGTTGAGGTTGTATCAAGATAGGGCACCACTTCAAGCGGGCGCGAGCTCCTTAAGAATACTTAGTGAAGAAGAAAATTATTTGTTTGACATAACTATGCTTTTCATTAATGAATGATTCGGTATTTTTACCGTATAAACCCTAACTTGTATCACAAGTTGAATACAAGATAAACTCCCAAAACAAAAGATATTTTTCTAGATAATGACTAACATAACACAATCCTAACATGACTTGAATATGACTAAATGAAAGATAGATATCCAAAGGCGTATCATTTTGTACCATACAAGCGTGGTACTTATGTACTAGGCCAATTATAATCTATCTGTTTCTAGTCCACAAAACATAATCATAGTCATAAAATCCTCTTTTCTGTTTCTTGTGATTTATAATAGTATGTGAAGAATCTGGATTGTAATAAAGTTTACAACTTTATTTCTTGCAGTTGTTTATTGATATTAAGACAATACTTCTGGCTCATTTGCTGCCGCTCTGAAACGCGTTTTTCTTAAACACGTTTTCCCTTCATTTGAGAGAGTGAAGCACTATACGGAGAATGATTTGTTGCAACTTTGAGAATCTATGCTTCCATATATTTCCAAGCTGTGTTTAAAGATGAAGATACATTGCTTTAATCAAAGGATGTTTTCTACTTCAACCCTTTTACCTTTGCAACTTCCATCTCGAATGTATGATCCTGATTCTGTAGTCAATGTACTGTTAAAGCCTTTTGCTACACACAGTATGTCTGTGTGAGGCTCAAAATGGGCAGTTGGGTAATGGGTCATATGGGTTCTGGCCAAAACATGTAGTTGTTAGTTCTGGTCAAAATAGGTCGTGTTGTGCTGACCCGCCAGAATTTATGTCCATTTGGTTTGAACTTGGTAAATAGTTATTATACTGAATTACCACAATATATATTAGTTAGATTTTGACTAATTTGACCCAAAACGTTTATCAAGTTTTCTACTCTGTATATTCTACTATTTGACCTGTTTTCCTATAAATAAAATCAGAATTAAACCTCCTTTCACAAACATGCTGAAATTGCCAGTTTGCCACCTCTATCTGTATCTGTAACAGTTTACAACATTCTACTAACTATAAAAGTTCGTATGTAGGGAAACACATCTTTGGTATGTATTACCCAGTGAAGTTAATAGTGAATCTCTACTAAGTCGATATGTTGATCTTCTATCACCATTTGAAAAAGCTCACGTTTTCAGCATACGTGATAATCAACTCCAAAAAACAGCTCTGATAGCCCGTGCACTTGTTCGTACTACTATAGCTAGATGTAAGCCCTTATATATGTTGTATGCACTTTTTTAAACACTAGAGAACTTTCATATTTATTTATTGTGATATCCATAACAACATTCATTGATGACTAGATCAGATACGTCCTCAAGTCAGCCCAAAGTCTCTTCAGTTCAGAAAGAATGCCCATGGGAAACCTGAGGTTAGATATTGATCTTATTGTTGGTCAGCTAAAACATTATTGTCTAAATCAAAGTCGAACATTAAATCACACAATCATAGTCGTGTACAGGTGGATTGGGAACACGATAATGATTGGGATCCACCATCCCTGCATTTTAATCTGTCCCACACATCGTCTCTGATAGCATGTGGAGTGACCATTGACTCTCCGGTGTGTCCCCTTAAAAGTGCTTACTCATTATTAGTGTATCGGAAGGGTCTTATTGTTTTTATTTACGAAAATATAGATTGGTATCGACGTTGAAGAAAAGAAAAGGACAATGAAAAACAAAATTTTATCATTTGCCAGACGGTACTTCACTAATGAAGAAGTGGAAGTATTACATGCAATTTCAGACCCTGAAGTTCAGCGACAGGAGTTCATTAAACTATGGACGCTAAAGGTTGCATTCTATTGAATTGCTATCTTTGAAACCCTTTTAGTTTTTTCTTTTCTTATTAGTTAATTAATTCCAGGAAGCGTACGTTAAGGCTTTGGGAAGAGGCTTTTCAGGAGCTCCTTTCAACACTTTCACTCTCAGGTTTCGGTCTGCAAATCCAAATCATGAGGTATTTTTTGATCTTTTAAACAACTCGTTTCACTGTGAGGCCCGTATTTGTAATATGAAATGCAGTCGATCACACAATATGTATGCTGCCCATCTCTTTTTAGTACTGCAATTCAATAAATGCAATTAAGCACTCAGGTCTATATGTTTATGCAATATTTTCTTTTATCATCGATCAACATAATGTGTTTACCCTTGCGTTTAACTGTCGACAGGATTCTGAGATAGAAGTTGTACCTCTCGAAAGCCAAAGTCTGCTGACAACCAATTGGCAATTTGCACAGGTGGACCTTGCTGGTTCACACTATGCGGCCATTTGTAGGGAGACCAATGGTGGTGAGTACTTGTTTCTTGAAAATAGTATGCTTTTCACTACAGGTTGCAATATGAGTGGGTTAGAATGTTGGACAACGAGTCAAAACAGTTGTGCTTGAAATTGAGCTGGTCGGGATGTAATTTGATTGATAATGTTGGACATTCAGGTCACTCTAACGTTAAGCTTGAAATTCATGCAGGGGATCCAATGAAAGTTATTGTTAGGAAGACAATTCCTCTTCTTGAAGAACACTATGTATCTAAGACCGATTCGACTGCACCAACTGCTGATTTGACTTGACCCTTTTATGCAATTCGGTCTATGGGTAAATGGATCCTATAGAGCAGATGACATTTTCAATTTGCGGCGTTCTTGCTCATAGTTAAAAGACCATTTTTGGGTGTGAGATTGGATTATTAGTGTTATTTTCTGGTGATGAGATCTCAGTAGTACAGAGTGTAATACTTATGGAGAATGATTGTCACAAACTACACCAACAAATCCAATATTCTTGATCACTTTTGCGTTATACATCAGTCAGACATAGTCACATAGATCGAGTCAAACAAAAGTAACATGGCAAACTTTACGGAACAAGTTATAAGCATATTTTTTTTTTTTTTTTTTTTTTTTTAATTTTGTTTATATCAAAAACTATAAACTTGAAAGATTTGGAATAGTATATAAAGTTTAATAAATTCAAACGCTTAAACTATCGTAAATAAAACAAAAAAATGAAAAACTGTTATCTTTATGCAAACAAAGGAGGGATAAAAGGCATCTTTGATCAAAACCTCTCATATGTTAAACAATATTTAGAATCTGAAGTCCTATATTGTTACCCGATACAACTATTAAGCTTTGCCTAACTTTTTTTTACTAAATAATTATGTTTTTAACTTTTTGACAATTATCATACTATATTATAAGCATATGAATAACTATTTTACGGAAACAAACATTGTTCGTATGAACAACTATATAATAACTATCGTATATTTATTAACACTAGAAAAGTAGAAACTAGAAAGTGATGAACATCATAACTTGCATAATAATTTTTTCCTAACTGGTGGTAAAGAGGTGCCATTGTTATTGAAATCTAGGCCCGTTAGAGATTGGATAAAACAAAAAGCTGAGACTGACGTCAGGCCATTGAAACCAAAAGTGTTGCACAAAATGATTGAATCGAAATATACGAAACGATAGGTCTTGTAACTCTTGTACTAAAATTCCTAATGTTCATTATTATTACAAAAACATTAATGTTAGATGTTCAAGTTTACACTTTACAATGGATGGTTTTAGATGGTACATTTTTCTTATCAAAGTTTTTGATATATTTTTATTTATTAGCGTTTGAATTGAATGGTTAAAAATATTTATACAATTTTTTTTAATGTTGAATGGGTTTCATCACACGATAGGCAATGTCATTTTGTGAATGACGACAACCATATTTAAATGGAACTGTGACATAAACATTGCTTTCATTGTTAGATAAGCATAAGGAGATACCTGATCCAACATTATAAGAATGGAATATGAAATCGAGTGATGCTGGAAAAGAAAGGTATAAATAAAAAAAAATACATTGCGTTCATTGTTAGATAAGCATAAGGAGATACATGATCTAGTATTATAGGAATTGAATATGGAATCGAGTGTTATTGAAAGCAAAGATGAAGTTAAGAAATGTATAAATAAAGAAATTATCACGTATACCTCTCCGACACTTCCCATCTAGCAAAGTTAATTTTGTTATTTTCTTTGTTATCTAGTCCATTAATGTAACACCATCACTTTTGATCAATCTAGTACCTAATTTTGACTTTGAGTAAAATGCAGAAATCGTCCATGTGGTTTGCCAAGATTGCAGAACTCCCCTGATCTTCCATAAGTGCAGGCGGCCTCCCTGTGGCGAAGCCTTTGGATCGTTTTGGTCCCTAGCTTTAACGGCCGTTAAGTGGATTCCGTTAACAATTACACATTAGTCCTTTTTGGCTAACGACCATTGCAGCATCCGTCCTTTGAACTAACGACCATTTATAATTTAATATTTTCGATTTATTTAAAGTTTTTGATTTTTTATATTAATTTTATAAAAAAATATACATTTTTATATAAGTTTGTATACATTTTTTTTGTATACATTTTTATACACATTCTTATATACGTTGTTGTATACATTTTTATACGTTATTATATACGTATTTATAAAAACATATACGTTATTATCTACCTTTTATATCCATTTTTATATACGTTCTTAAATACTTTTTATATGTTTCTATATACGTTTTTGTATACGCTTTTATATATGTTTTTATATACGTTTTTATACACGTTCTTATATATGTTTTTGTATACATTATTATATATATTTTTTTACTTTTTATATATGTTCTTATATACTTTCTATACGTTTTTAATACGTTTTTATATACGTTTTTTTATAAGTTTATATATATAGTTGTAGATACTTTCTATATACATTTTTATACGCTTTTATATGCGTTTTTATATACGTATTTATAAAAACATATATAAAATAGAAATTGAGAAAAACGTATATAAGAATGTCTATAAAAAAAACTTATATAAACACGTATATAAACATTATACAAAAATTTAAATAAAACGATAAAATGTATATAAAAACGATAAAACGATATATAAGAACATATATATAAAGTAAAAAAAATTATACAAAAACATTATATGAACATGTATAAAACGTATATAAAACATATACATAGAAACGATATAAAAGCGTAACAAAACGTATATAAAAGCGTATAAAACTTGTATGAAAATGTATGCATATTTATAAAATGTATTAAAAAAAAAAAAAAAAAAAAAAAAAAAACTTTAATAAACCGAAAATATTAAATTATAAACTGTCGTTAGTTTATAGGATGGATGCTGCAACGGTCGTTAGCCAAAATGGGCTAATGTGTAACTGTTAACGGAATCCACTTAACGCCCGTTAAAACCAGGGACCAAAACGATTCAAAGGTTTCACCACAGGGAGGCCGCCTGCACTTATGGAAGACCAGGGAGGATTTCTGCAATCTTGGCAAACCACAAGGACGATTTCCATTTTACTCTTTGATTTTATTGACCAATTACGTGATTTTCTCACATAAAAAAAATAATATTTGCTATTGTTCCAATTTGATTTTCTTCAAAAACTATTTTTCTCAAAAAAATGGCCATTGTATTTCTATTTTTTATATATAAAAACGATTATTTGCAATCTCCCAATCATTCTTTTTTTTTCCTTCTTCCTATATTACATCACAAATTAATATATAATCAATAAAAACGAAACAAATACAATGTATATATTGTTAGTACAATTTGTGTGAGGGGTTATAGAAGGTCAGGACGTAGCCTACTGGACTGGGCCGGTAAACCTTTGGTGAATCAATCTTGTACTAATTCAAGTAGTTTGGATGAGATCCCTGCACAAGAAAGGTAAACCGTTAATCTTACCGTGGGGACGGACCCCACGATTAGACTCCGGCGTGAGAGTAAGTGCACATTCTTGAGAGGGAAAGTAGAAGTGTGTGTTATTGTTGGGTCCAATAAATTGACCCAATCACCCTGAACAAAATTTGAAAATAAAATAGCCTAACTCACTAAATAAATAGTGAGTGACTCATCGATAAAGAAATCGGTGAGTATTGTTCAATCTTTTTACTTCATCGACACGGTGTCGATAAGTAAAATATATGAGCTACAAACAACACCAAGGACAACGAGATTTTGACAAATGTCTTAGTGATCCCAAGACGCTATCTCTACATACAGACCGAAAAATATAGGTGGGAACTTCCAGAAGAAGTCAAACAAGACAACACTTTACCAAAAAGTGAGAACATTGTTATGACTCATTCAAAAGAGTGGTTGGTGCTTTTCTAAAAGTAGAAGATAAGGATGGACCACATGAGGGACCACATGTCACCTACCACCACAAGTCTTTGTATCTTTTGTTCATATATATGTCTATAATTGTAATAGATAGGTATGAATCCTCAAACACATAATACTTAGAATTAGTTGATAGGATCATCCTCTCATTGAAACACAAGCATAGCTTGGATCAATGAGAGTTTATTTGTCATTCAATGGGGATAATATACCGAGATTATCCCCGTAAAAAGTTGAGGATGTTATCATGTAGTCTAGTTGGTATTGAAAAATCTTGTAACTATTGTTCTTCACTATTAATGAAGCTGTTCTTTATTTTTATCAAGATTTTCTCAATTCTTTGGACCAACAGTTATTATGAGAGAGAAAGTTCTTACCTGGTATGGGGATTAGAGCCCCTTTTATAAGCGAGGTTTGCCGCTGGGGCCTCCTAGATTCTCGCATATAATGATCAGTTGCCGGAGCCGGACCCTTAGAGGACAAGGGTTCCGTACAACCGAGGATGCGGACGTAGGGAATTGACGGTTAAAGGTTCAAATTGGTCATGTGCCTTACGCCAGATCTCAAAGCTCGGGCCATAGCCAAATTAGCCATCGGGCTTCTTGTGGGCCTAGGATTTGTAATCGTTGGGCTGAGCCCAGTGTGTATATAGTGTGTATTGGGCCCCGTAGGTCTGTAATACATACTATACGTCATCAAGTCCCCCCAGTCTAGTATGTCCATTGCGTGCAGACATTGGTGTATGCGGTGGGTATTACTAGACTTAAGTTGACTAAACCTTTTGCTGTCCCACACCTTTTTTTAGGGAGTTGCCACGTCACCCAGTCCCCCCTAGTCTAGTGTATTGACCGCGTGCGGATATTGTCGTGCGCAGAAAGTACTTACTAGACTGTAGATTTGACCAGGACGTGGTGTTATCCTGCGCTTGGTTTAAAAATGCGCGCATCATTGCGTAAATTGCACGCATCATTGCATTGCATTTAGAATTTCGCATCATGACACCTAATGCGAGGTCATTCTAGATAGCATTCGCAATTGACCGCAATTTATCGCATTTGTGTAATGCTAGCAATAGTCGCAATTTGGAATTTAGGCTGATTTACGAAGCCCAACTATTTTAATAAGGGCCTTAGTAAATGACGTCCATAAAAATACACATTGACAACCATAGTTCTTGCCCTACATCCAAATTACCCAATTTTTATTTCATTTAAGCTTCTGGTGGTGCGACTAATTCTACAAAATGAGTAAATTCTTTGATTTACTTTAATGCATAATCGAATAGTTTTCTTCTTTCTGTTGTGTGATTCAAGTTGTAAAACTCATATGTTCTTCTTTAATTATAATAATCACATATGTTATTTTATTAAGTACAAAGTGAGTTAACTTATTTGATTCAACTTTAGAACTCAAATATTGTTCAATTTTGACTAAACTTTATAATACTAACTTTTGCTATTGATTTAATTATGAGTAAATTATGACTCTTTGCTACTGATATAACTTGTATCTTGAAAGTATACTTTTGACATATTTTAACATCATGTCATCATCTATTTTTATTATGTTAGTGATTTATTTATAAGTTTGTTGCATTTACTTGGTACTTGGTAAAAATATAATATTTATAAATATATTTTTTATTTTTAATACTAAACGCATCGTGTCTAAATTGCGCCGCATTCGCATCACGCATTACGCATCGGCCTTTGGGACCTTGAGCGCATCGGATCGCAAAACGCAATTTTAAACCAAGATCCTGCGCTTTGTCCTCTTCTTTTACTTGGGAAGCGTTTCGTGCGACGTGGACGTTCACTGACTCTTCATTTCCTGTACTGACGTGACCTACTATTCCACACATCCCCCTTTTTTATCTTTAATCTTGGCCGTTCGTTTTATCTTTCCTTTGCACGTGTCATCATCTGGTTTTAGGTTTTCTTTTACTATGAATACTGCTCCATTTTGCACCATCGCCGTTTGTTGCTCTTCTTTGGAAAAAAGGAAAACAGTAAAAAAAAACTTTTTCATCCTTCTACCCTTTGATCCACCCGCTATGGCTTTGATTGTTGACATAAAATGTAATACTCCTCCAGGGTCGTTTGGTTCTTTGCTTACGACTTACAATATTCCACCAGAGGTACATTCGGAGATTCCTGACCGTAAGTGTACGATGCATGAGTACCCTTCTAGGAAGATTGGATTATATACCCGGTTTTTTGATCTTGCTAATTTTCTTCTGCCCCTGTCTGTTTTCCTTGTTGAGTTATTGAGGTACTATCGCATTAATATTTCTCAACTATCGGTTCTTGGCGCGTGTAGAGTTTCTCACTTTGAGATCTTATGTCGTGCTCTTAACATTACTCCTACTGTTACTCTGTTTCGTTGTTTTTATGTTAAATCCAAGCTGAAATGGTGGTATTCCATTGGCAAGCGCGATGGTTTTCCTCCCCTTTATACCAAATCTCCTTGTTAATACAAATAAGCCGTAAAAACGTTTATTTATATTTTACGATCTTCTAATGTTTTGTCGATAACAAATGTAAAATCATATTAACGAAACAAATAAAATACGTAAATGGTTTGAACTAATAGTTTCTAACATATTCACATTTTCACATAAAACACTAAAACAAGTATAAGTGATTTTATGATTTAGTATTACATATGTACAACAACTAGTGTTTACATATTTGGGTAAATATACACATAACTAGTATGTAGTATATTGGGTAATGTAAATGGGTAGAAACTTAAGTATTTGACCCATTGACCAAATACATTGAATGTAGTTGGGTAAAAACAAGTATACACTAAATGGGTAAAACTAGCAAATGGTATTGACCCATAACCCATGGTTTTATATATACCACTTGACTAAGTTCATTGTACTCTTAATACTAGCAAATGGTATTGACCCATAACCCATGGTTTTATATATACCACTTGACTAAGTTCATTGTACCCTTAATACTAGCAAATGGTATTGACCCATAACCCATGGTTTTATATATACCACTTGACCAAGTTCATTGTATCCTTAAGATACATTGTATATAGAAAGAAAACCATTGATCAACCCATAACCCATGACCCATAACCAAAAATACCCATGGGCAAAGAGGACCGCCCCACGGATCCACAGGCGTTGTGCTAGCGGATCCCAGTGGAAGGGATCCGTGGGATCCGGGAACAAGAGAAATTTTCTATAAATAGAGAGCCATTTCTTCCTTTCTATTCATCCCTTTACACACATACTTCCCCAAGTATTCTAACCCTCTAACCTCATATCCAAGAGATCTATGTAGCTTTTCTCTTTTGTTTTGTGTGATCTTCTAGGTTCCTCTTAAAGGAAAGATCACCACATCTTGAAGACGTGCAAGCTCAAGTCCATGAGTTGCCATGCCGTCATCATCAAGACAACGAAGGTTCTCTTGTTGATAGATCTACCTTTCTCCATAGATGTTGGGTTGAAGGCATTAGTGAAGAATGCCAAAAGTATCAAGATGAAAGCATTAGTGAAAGGTGCTCATCATCCGTGTCAAAGCATTAGTGAAGAATGCTAAAGGTGTCAAGACGAAGGCATTAGTGAAGGGTGCAAAGCGTTGTGTCAAAGGCATTAGTGAAGGATGCCGATGAATCTAATCAAGTAGCATTTGGGAAGAATGCTTAGGTCGATAATTGATGAGGTGCATCGTTATACTTATAAGTAGTTGTTTATTTCAAGGATGGTGATATCCTTGATGATATTGTAACAAGGAGTAGATCTCCTTGATATTAGGTGTTGTGTTGTGAAGGGTAGTAGTTCCTCCATGGTAATGGAACTAGGTGCTTAGCCTAGTACCCAATAAAGGGTAGGCGACGTTGTGATAGGATTAGTTCTCCTTGGTGTGAAAGAACTCGGTGGTTAGCCTAGCACCAGATAAAGGGTAGGCGACGTTGTGTTAGGTGTGGTTCGCCTTGGTGTGAAAGAACTCGGTAATTAGCTTTGTACCGAAAAAGGTTAAGCGACGTTGTGAAGGCTTCTCCGCCATAAGGAGTTGGTGTAGTGCTTACGAACTCTCGAGTAGGTGACTCGGGAGTGGAGTAGGGCAAGGAAGGTGTCCTTGTAGCCGAACCACTATAAATACTTGTGTCGTGGTGATGTGCTTCTTACTCTTTATCTTTCATTACAAGTTTATATATCTATCTATCAACGTCCAACATAAAAACCAAATAGATTGACATACGTCGATCTAAATATTTAAAAGGATGTTTTAAATTGGTAAACTATTCAACCCCCTTCTAGTTTTCCACAATTGGCATCGAGCTTCGTTACCAAGTTTTTTGTATATTGTACTTTGAAAACTTGATACGATCCGTGTATGTTTGAAAACTACAAAGAAGGGAATTTCTTAAAACAAAAGTCATGTTTTATAAATCATCATATGTTGGATAGTGATAGATCATTCTAACATTTTCCTTTGAGAAGTCTTCATACTAGGATTTGGGTATCTTAGAAGATCATGAAGTATTTCGCGTCTATGGTTTCTAAAACCATAAAAAGGGAATATAGCAAAGGATTGGGGTATCTTAGAAGATCATGAAGTATTTCGCGTCTATGGTTTCTAAAACCATAAAAAGGGGATATAGCAAAGGTATGTTTTCTTAGTTACATTTTTTTTTTCAAAAACGTGCTAAATTGCTTGTGGACAAAATGGTGATATATGCTTCTATCTTATAATAAGCATAATATGAAAAGTGTTTTAGTGATTTTTTTTCTTTGAAGTTTTGTTAGATATCTTGTTAATCAAGCTTGAATAAAGGTAAAAATGGGTAATATAACTTCACTAAAAAGTCTACAAAGACTAAACCTTTTCGCCGGTCAAAACGTACATTTTGTAATTCTATGTCAGTCCGCTGGATCCCTCAGTTACACCGGACGGATCCTCAAGCAAGGGATCCGTGGGATCCGTAGAGTAAGAAGACGCTTTTGTCCGAATTTCAAAATTCATAACTTTTAACCGTAAGTCGTTAGAAGTCGTGCCACCTATCGCTTTAAAGGTATTTGAGTCTACTTTCATTTAAAATGATTTTATAAACTGATTCAAAACAATAATTTACAGAATCATTGATTAATAATAGAAAGTCATCTTTCGGTCATAACTTTTGTACAAACTTTTGATCTTATTGGAGACGGATGTTTTCGCTTTTGAATAACAATGTGTCCTCTATTGAAATTAAGGTTTTGATCATATTTATAAATATAAAATAAACTAATCAAGCTTGGTATACATGTTTATATTTAACACAAAGCGATGAAAAGAACTTTCGTATGCTATGCTAAATGATAAATTGTCTTCTTTGCATTACTTGATTATTTGTGATCTTTGCAAAACAGTCAAGTCTAACAGACTTAAAACTGCTCAGACACAAATGCAATGAAGTCCTGGAGAATAGATTGAATTCCCGGGTCGTTATGTCCCACGGAGACTCAATGGTGTGTTAAACACATGATCAGACGGTAGAATGATCACTAATGATAGCGATCAGAAAGGATTAGGATCGAATATTACACTACTGAAAAAGGTTATAAATAAAAGCGACTTAAATGCAAATTAAGAAAATTAAAAAGATAAAAAATATTAAATAAACGCTATCACTATTTTTAAAGATCGATAAACGTTTATTTTATAAAACCTACAACTTACGTTTAAATAAAAATAACGTAAACGTACAAATAAAAACGTGAAACTTATACAATATAAATCCTAAAAATATGAAAAATACATTTTTACAAACCTAATGATAAAAGAAAATTTATAGAAAAAGAAAATTATTTTTAAAACTATTTAATTAATTATTATTAATTAAAAACTATTTTAAACTATTTAATAATACTCTAAAATAAAAGAAAATATGAAATAAGACTAGAAAAATAAAGTTAAGACTTAGAAAAATCTAAAATATGATAAAACTAATTTTAAAACTGAAAATATATTTTTAGACTTTTATGTATTTATTATTAATTTAAAACTATTTAAAACTAATTTAAATTATTAAAATACCAAATAAAAGGAGAAAAATAGGAAAAATACTTTTAAGCTTTTACATTTATCTAAACTTAAGAAAATGAAAATTATTTTTGAGACTTTTCTTAATTAATTGTATTTAAAGCTAATTAAAAGTGCTTAAAAACTAAATTAAATTAAGAAAAATAGCAAATGAACTTGGAAAAATCTGAAAATTTCAGGAAAACTATAAAATAATATTAGAAAGCTGGGAAAAATAGAAAAACAGGGGCTTGTTTGGCAGAATATGAAACTGATAAGGAAGTGCTTATTGAAATAAGCACTTCAATAAGCAAATGGAACCCAACAAGCACCAAACTGATGAGGAAGCAATAATAAGCTAAAGTGACCAAAATGAAATGAGAAACTACAAGCTAAACCTTCTGATTATCAAGTTGCAATGATTTGAGGTACTGAGCTTAGGCAGAAAACAGTGAAGGTGCTACTACTTGCAGCTTATAGAAAAGCTACCAAATAAGCTAGATACAAAGAACAAATTAAGGGGACCTAAAGATGACCTGGGTGGCTATGTAAAATACCAAGGATCAAGCCTAGGGGAGCTCAAGTGAGCCAACCGCAACCTCTCGCAATAGTCGAGAAAAACTCAAAGATAAGTCGAGTTTGGAGCAGGCGCTTTGACCTAAAAGCTAAGTTCTTTGAAGCTTGTAGAAAAATCACAAAATATGCTAAATGACCATAAGAAACTAGAGCAGTGGGGCTTTTAAAAACAACAAGTTTCATTAAAAATGATTAAGAAATGAGCTCATTAAAAATCTTTCTATTCTGGCTCAAAACTGAATTTTACAACTTTTTGACTTTTTATCAAAACTGAAAAGTTGACTTTGTTGAGCTTTGATCTTGATTTTAAGGACTGAAAATGATTTGTTATGGTGAAATTAAGTTACAACAAGCTAAGTCTATAGATTATAAACACAAAATTAGCTTTTGATATGAAAATGACTCAACAGGTGACTGATGAGGACAGATATAAAAGAATTTTGACTTGAGAGCTTGCAGACACAAGAAACTGAATCAAATGAGTCAATTAAGACATAACAAACTTACATCAACAGGACTTAACCACTAAACTAGTCTAAAGCATATATTATGAGGCTAAACCAAACACCCCTATTGTTGACAGATATGCAACTTACACTACACAATCTGCTTAACTAGCTTATGGTATTGATCAAAATGAGTTTAATCAACCTTAATATAACTAATAAACAAATTAAAAACCAACCTAAACCATAAACACTTGATTATGCAATGTTTATTGAAAAATCACTTACAAGAAGTCCAAACCACTATGGCTCAGAAAACACTCACCAAATAACAACTAGCCTACTTAAATCAATCCATTGAACTTGAAAACAACCCAAATATATCACTGCATCAACCAAATATCATCACCATGCCCATTTGAGTCCCAGTTGACTTTCGTTGACTATCAATGAAACTTGCTTGAAACTGACTTTTAAGCTTACAAAAAGCTGTAAACAACTTATCTAAACCATTTTTGAACTTAAAAACAAATACTAAGAACTTGGATAAGAGAGTTTAGAAACTGAAATTTTAACAAGAAACTGTGAAATTGGAAATTTTGCATAAACTGAGAATGGAAAGGAAACTTGAAATTTATTACTGATAAGGGATCACTTATACTCAAAAACACTTAAACATTAACTTGAAAGTTTAAATATACAAAGGAAAACATGAAATTATTAAAACGACATAAAGTTAAACTACACTACACTACTTGGCTCCTTGCTTCTCTTTCCTCACTTATTTATACTTCAAAAGTCTTTTCCACGTGCTCTGATTCTTTCCCACCTTCTTTCTCAACCTTTGGATGAGCTTAAAACCGTTTTTGGCCCTTGATTAAATTTGGCGGGAAATGAGATATTTGGCAGTTATTGGGATTGAGTGTTTAGGAGGGGGTACATTTAATGTGTTTGGAGTTGTGTGGAGGTGGGGGGAGACAGGATTGTGATAAATTGAGGTGGAGGTGAGGCTGTGTGGAGAGAGTTGCAGAGCAGCGATTGAGAGGAAGAAAAATGGGCGCAAGGGTGACTTGTTTGACCGGATTGGTCAAAGGCGATATTAATAAGAAAGGAGGTCAAAATTGTGGGTCCAAAAGGGATGGCAGGCGAAAAGGGTCAAGGGTCCAAATTGGCTTGTTGGCTTAATAAATGACAAGGACTAATATGTAATTTCGAAAACTCAAGGACCATTCCCGCCAATTTCAGAAGTTGCTCAAAGGACTAAAATGACAAAGTTTAATAATGCAAGGACCAAAGTTGCCATTTTCGATTTTCCAGGACCAATTTCGCTAATTTTCAAACTTGGAGGACCATTTTGTAAATTTCTCAAACTTTTCATATTTTTCACCAAAGGACTAAATTTGACAAGTTTTGATTTAAAAGGACCTTTGGTGACTTTTCTTGTGAAATTATGTGCTCGTGGACTGCTTTTGACAATTTTGAAACTTGGGGACTAAACCGCAATTTTTGCAAATTTGATAAGTTTTTCATCCGATTTTGATATTTTTGCATTTAAAACACATAAAACACCGATTTGTGATATTTTGATCATTTTGATGTGTTTCGAGTGTTTTCGATGATTTTGCGTTTATTTTATACAAAAATGATGAGTATTTAGACACTCATCAATCCCCCACATCGAGATATTGCTAGTCCCTAGCAATGATTTGAGAAAACATAATGGATTTTAATCTCTTTACCAAAAGCCATTACTTCGGAGTAGCCAAATGTTTCACCAAGTAAGAACCATGGTACAACCGATAACCATGTGATTTTGAGCAAACCACCGACTTTCAACGGATTTGATTTTGTCTTTACCGTGCCGCACCCTTCCGGACTAGCCAACTCTTAGATAAATTATCAATATTATCTTTGGTGAGTCGATTACCAATTATGGTTTTTCCATCGCCTTTACCACAAGCCATAATCTTGCGGGCTAGCCAACTCTTCACTTTTTAGGATATGGTGAGTTGAGAACCATACAATTTTGGGCAAATTGCAAGCCATATAAACGGATTTGATATATCTTTACCAAGAGCCGTTTGCTCTGGATTAGCCAATCCTTTTGTTTATCAAACATGGCGGATCGATAACCAAATGAGTAAGTGTAAACACTTACTCCAAAAAATTTTGGCCAAAACGGGAATCGGGTAGATAATATATGAAATTCGTGAGAATTCCCCACACTTAGAAATGAATATTGCCTCAATATTCAAAGTACCGCAGTTATGCCGAAACAAAGAACGAAAAGGAAATACTACGGCCATTATTTAGAAAGATGTTTTTTTTTTTTTTTTTTTTACTTATATATATATATATATATATATATATATATATATATATATATATATAACATGGGGCATCACCCCACACTTAGGTGGTAGAAAGGGGTAAGAAGATGCAAATATGGGTGAAAACCCATATGGTGCGTAAGCTCTTGTTTTTGATTTCGAGTCGCTAGCTTGACTCGACCCCGCATTAATTTGTTCATGGGGAAGCAAGTGGAAGATACAATCTCCATCGGACTTTCATTCAAGATGTTTGGATAAACATTTGAAGCACGTGAAAGTTCCACACCGATGAGATATATAGAGAAAGACAGACCCGGCTCACAAATGATAAACGAAAATGCCGGGGTCAAAGATAGTGTCCTCACTCCCGAAGGAGTGAAGAAGAGAGGAAGTCACCGAGTAGGTGAAGAAAAGAAGGAAGATCATGATAACAATCATAACTAGATCTTCTTCCTCGGGATTAAGTGCAATTGCACTTATTTGGATTTTATTGGTTGAGCTCTTAGGGTTGGAAGGCATCTCGGGAGGGAGGTTGGGAAGATTTGTCATAACTATGCAAATTGAGATTCTCTCCCCGATCATGATTTTGCCATCCAAGCAATCATACTCCGGCGGAGATATGATATGAGAGAGTTCACCGCGAACTCCTCATGAAGAGAATCATTCACATGATGTGAATTTGTGAACTCTTGTTCCATTGTGGGCTCATCACTATCCTCGATCCGAGTATCAAAGAGTGGATTCTCGAAATTGAAGTGAATTGAGTTGAATTCAAATAGAGGATTGGTAAAAGTAGCTTTGAATGTTTCGGGAACAAAGTGATCAACATTCTCATTTGGATTGTTGGGATAAGAAGTGAGTGAACGATCATTATCAATGAGACTTTCGCCTCCCGGATCGACCGAGATCAAAGAGTGGATTGATGCGAGTGAGTTCACCGGAGAACTCCTCGAAGGGATCGAGATCGATTGTGGAAGTGATGCCTCAACGCACTCGATGTCTCCATAGGAAGCACAATCGTCGCTAAGATCGGAGAAAGTTTCAAAATGATCTTGAGAACACTCAAGAGGAAGAGATATCACATATGGCCAATAGCTCCCCGTGACTCTCTCGGGATTGGGATAAGGTCCTCAACACTAGACGATTCCATTTACGGAATAGTGCTAAAGCTCATCCCCATGTTTAGAGAGTGAGTGGGAGTATTGGGTGTGATAACAACAGATCGAGGAGTTTAGACGGACTAGCATACATATGTTTAATACTTAACATTTGTTCTTCCGCTAGTAATTCCATCATAGTCTTTTCTCCGATGGATCATGGAAGGAGTCTCAACCGATGAACTTGATGAACTGTTATAAAATTGTAGGATATCAAGGATATCTTCATCATCATCGCCATCGTGAATGAAACGGAATCGAGAGTGGATTTGGCCGCTTTTTCTATTGCAATTGATTCCCAACAGTTTTTCAAACGCAACTGGGAATCTAATTTAGCGACCGCTCTTGGCTAACAAAACTTCCATGGATTTCTCATTTGGATTATGGGATGACATAGCCGACTCCTCCTTAAGTTCTTTTAACAACCCGAGTCTTCGAGAAGGTCCGTCGTAGTTTCAAGAGGAGTCGCTTGAATCATTTGGTCTTGTGGAGTTTGGTCATTATACGAAGATTCGTAATTGTTACAAGGAATTGGGTTCCCTGCTTGACAATCCGAGCTAAAGTGAGGACCTCCACAATACTACAACAAGAAACTGATGTGGTGTGAGTGGTATGTGTTGTAGTCATAATTGTTATCGGAACCCGCTCATAGACAAGCGTGTTTCGATTGACAATCGAACCGGAGTGTGAACCACCACAGATTTCACAATAAAGAAATCACGAGTATCACGAGGTGGTAGCCGATGGAATGAATCGATCGTGTTATGGTAGGAATAGGGATCTTGGTTATAGACGGACCTGCTTCACGATTCCACCATGCAACAACCGGGGCAATTGCCACCATTATAAGGACCACCACACCATTGACAATCGGAAGGGTGAGGATAAGACATAGAAAGAATCAAAGGTTAACAGAGGATAAGAAATGAAGAATCAAAAGGTAGGAGGGTAAAGAGGAATATTTTTGGTGTTTTTGAAAACATGATGATAAAAACAAAGACCGAAAATATTTTTATGCTTTTAACACTTTAGGAAAAGTGTCAATGAACTTTTGAGATTTTGAAAACTTTACAAAAACTTTTACAAAAGATGGGGTATGTGCAAGAATGGGTCCGAAAATGGCTAAACACACGCTAAAGCCTCCCGTGATGCGCCTAAAATTTGATCTTTGCAAAGCAGTCAAGTCTAATGGACTTAAAGCGCTCGAACACAAATGCAATGAAGTCCTGGAGAATAGATTGAATTCCGGTCGTTATGTCCCACGGAGACTCAATGGTGTGTTAAACACATGATCGAGACAGTAGAATGATCACTAATGATAGCGATCGAAAGGATTAGGATCGAATATTACACTCTTGAAAAGGTTATAAATAAAAGCGACTTAAATGCAAATTAAGAAAATTAAAAAGATAAAAATATTAAATAAACGCTATCACTATTTTTAAAGATCGATAAACGCTTATTTTATAAAACCTAAAACTTACGTTTAAATAAAAATAACGTAAACGTCAAATAAAAGCGTGAAACTTATACAATATAAATCCTAAAAATATGAAAATACATTTTACAAACCTAATGATAAAAGAAAATTTATAGAAAAAGAAAATTATTTTTAAAACTATTTAATTAATTATTATTAATTAAAAACTATTTTAAACTATTTAATAATACTCTAAAATAAAAGAAAATATGAAATAAGACTAGAAAAATAAAGTTAAGACTTAGAAAAATCTAAAATATGATAAAACTAATTTTAAAACTGAAAATATATTTTTTAGACTTTTTATGTATTTATTATTAATTTAAAACTATTTAAAACTAATTTAAATTATTAAAAATACCAAATAAAAGGAGAAAAATAGGGAAAAATACTTTTTAAGCTTTTTACATTTATCTAAACTTAAGAAAAATGAAAATTATTTTTGAGACTTTTCTTAATTAATTGTATTTAAAGCTAATTAAAAGTGCTTAAAACTAAATTAAATTAAGAAAATAGCAAATGAACTTGGAAAAATCTGAAAATTTCAGGAAAACTATAAAATAATATTAGAAAGCTGGGAAAATAGAAAACAGGGCTTGTTTGGCAGAATATGAAACGATAAGGAAGTGCTTATTGAAATAAGCACTTCAATAAGCAAATGGAACCCAACAAGCACCAAACTGATGAGGAAGCAATAATAAGCTAAAGTGACCAAATGAAATGAGAAACTACAAGCTAAACCTTCTGATTATCAAGTTGCAATGATTTGAGGTACCGAGCTTAAAGTAAAACAAAGTGAAGGTGCTATTACTGCAACATTATAAAAGCTACCAAATAAGCTAGATACAAAGAACAAATTAAGGGGACCTAAAGATGACCTGGGTGGCTATGTAAAATACCAAGGATCAAGCCTAGGGGAGCTCAAGTGAGCCAACTGCAACCTCTGCAATAGCTGAGAAAAACTCAGCATAAGCTGAGTTTGGAGCAGGGCAGTTTTGACCTAAAAGCTAAGTTCTTTTGAAGCTTGTAGAAAAATCACAAAAATATGCTAAAATGACCATAAGAAACTAGAGCAGTAGGGCTTTTAAAAACAACAAGTTTCATTAAAAATGATTAAGAAATGAGCTCATTAAAATCTTTCTATTCGGCTCAAATGAATTTTACAACTTTTGACTTTTATCAAAACCGAAAAGTTGACTTTGTTGAGCTTTGATCTTGATTTTAAGGATGAAAATGATTTGTTATGGTGAAATTAAGTTACAACAAGCTAAGTCTATAGATTATAAACACAAAATTAGCTTTTGATATTAAAATGACTCAACAGTGACCGATGAGGACGGATATAAAAGAATTTTGACTTGAGAGCTTGCGACACAAGAAACCGAATCAAATGAGTCAATTAAGACATAACAAACTTACATCAACAGGACTTAACCACTAAACTAGTCTAAAGCATATATTAAGAGGCTAAACCAAACACCCTATTGTTGATGATATGCAACTTACACTACACAACCGCTTAACTAGCTTATGGTATTGATCAAAATGAGTTTAATCAACCTTAATATAACTAATAAACAAATTAAAACCAACCTAAACCATAAACACTTGATTATGCAATGTTTATTGAAAAATCACTACAAGAAGTCCAAACCACTATGGCTCAAAACACCACCAAATAACAACTAGCCTACTTAAACCAATCCATTGAACTTGAAAACAACCCAAATATATCAACGCATCAACCAAATATCATCACCATGCCCATTTGAGTCCCGATTGACTTTCGTTGACTATCAATGAAACTTGCTTGAAACCGACTTTTAAAACTTACAAAAGTCAGAAACAACTTATCTAAACCATTTTGAACTTAAAACAAATACTAAGAACTTGGATAAGAGAGTTTAGAACCGAAATTTTTAACAAGAAACTGTGAAATTGGAAATTTTGCATAAACCGAGAATGGAAAGGAAACTTGAAATTTATTAACGATAAGGGATCACTTATACTCAAAAACACTTAAACATTAACTTGAAAGTTTAAATATACAAAGGAAAACATGAAATTATTAAACGACATAAAGTTAAACTACACTACACTACTTGGCTCCTTGCTTCTCTTTCCTCACTTATTTATACTTCAAAAGTCTTTTCCACGTGCTCGATTCTTTCCCACCTTCTTCTCAACCTTTGGACGAGCTTAAACCGTTTTGGCCCTTGATTAAATTTGGCGGGAAATGAGATATTTGGCAGTTATTGGGATTGAGTGTTTAGGAGGGGGTACATTTAATGTGTTTGGAGTTGTGTGGAGGTGGGGGGAGACAGGATTGTGATAAATTGAGGTGGAGGTGAGGCTGTGTGGAGAGAGTTGTAGAGAGCAGTTGAGAGGAAGAAAAAATGGGCGCCAAGGGTGACTTGTTTGACTGGATTGGTCAAAGGGCAGATATTAATAAGAAAGGAGGTCAAAATTCAGGGGTCCAAAAGGGATGGCAGGCCAAAAAGGGGTCAAGGGTCCAAATTGGCTTGTTGGCTTAATAAATGACAAGGACTAATATGTAATTTCAAAACTCAAGGACCATTCACACCAATTACGTAGAAGTTGCTCAAAGGACTAAAAATGACAAAGTTTAATAATGCAAGGACCAAAGTTGCCATTTTCGATTTTCCAGGACCAATTTCGCCAATTTTCAAACTTGGAGGACCATTTTTGTAAATTTCTCAAACTTTTCATATTTTTCACCAAAGGACTAAATTTGACAAGTTTTGATTTAAAAGGACCTTTGGTGACTTTTCTTGTGAAATTATGTGCTCAGTGGACTGCTTTTGACAATTTTGAAACTTGGGGACTAAACCGCAATTTTTGCAAATTTGATAAGTTTTTCATCGATTTTGATATTTTGCATTTAAAACACATAAAACACTGATTTGTGATATTTTGATCATTTTGATGTGTTTCGAGTGTTTTCGGATGATTTTGCAGTTTATTTTATACAAAAATGATGAGTATTTAGACACTCATCAATTTGCTTATCTCAAATAGCTTTTGTGCTTGTTTGATTGAATAGCATATGTGGTTTCCTTACCTTGCTATTCATTCTCTTGTTTGTCGATTTAGTAATATTCTACTAATCAATGTGCTATTTGAAGGAGTGTTTGGGATAACATCTAGTTGTGTCGAAAATGTTAGTTTAGACACTTAAATAAGTCATATAGGTTGAAAATGTTTTATGTGCTTATATGATTTCTTTTGTTCTTGTATCATTTTCTAAAACAACAAGAATGTACATCGGATCATAACCTACACTTGTGTTGATGATGTACTCTCCCATTTTCCTTTTCATGATCGCTCTCCAAGCTTCTTAGTAGGATTGACAACTTGATTATTTCATCCGATATACTCAAGTAAACTATTTTGCAACGCAAATATAATTGTTCATATCCGAAAGTCCAAACTCAAAGCTTTCCAACAACATATGTTGAACTAGCTCAACCAACCATTTTTTGTTGTTTACCATATGGACAACTTTTAAACTTATTTTTAACATGACGCCTTCGTCACCTTAGTTGTCTCAAGTATAATATTAAACGAAGCAAAGTATCATCATTGTTACTCTTCGATAGGCCATTGTAGGAATATAAATTTTCCTAACTTGAGAATGAATACTGGAGAACTTATGGCACTAGAAACTCAATTTGACCTAACAGTTGAATTGCTTCCTTGATAGAAGTTGGGTATGTGGAATCACCCGTAAAAATGGTCGTGTTTAGCCGTAATTGAGCACCACTAGTAATAGTCTCATATTCATTCTCTCACTTGGGAAATCTATACTCCCATGTTTCCCAAAGTAAGTTTACAATGGAAATACTTTGCGTTGTCTTAGGATTACTAATCAACCAAATTGTAAAATTGATTTTCTTTAATTAAATCACAACCACTTGCCTCATCAAGCGATTATCTTGCTTTGATCGAGAAGAGCTACATGACTTCATGGACGATGTTCATTGTATGCTAATCACCATCCATAATGACTATACATAGTTCATTGCTTCCGTTGGCCAAAACAACCCTATCGCCTTGAACACCATCATCTAATCTGCACGCCATTGTTAATACAAACGATTTACTAATCTAGATCGTAATCTATTTTGAGCTTCTTAAATAACGCTTGTTAAGTTTGATAAACCTCTGTGTTACTTGTGAGCTAGATCTCATTTAATTGCTTATGTGCTATTTCTACATGATACCCAAAGATGTTTTACTTGTATACATGTATGCTTACTGTAGAGATCATTAGTTTCTAATTTTGATACTTAGAACAAACGCCATCGTTAAGTAAAAGCGTCCCGGATGCCGGATCCCTAGTTTGTAACTAGCGGATCCTCAAGTGAAGGATCCGTGGGATCCGGGCAAATAGAAGTAGAGTTTCAATCCTTTACACCTCAAACCATGTTCCTAGACTACTACACACTAGTGAACTTAATACCTTAGGATCTCTTAAGTCCTACTCAAGCTTAGTAAGCTTCACACTCACACATAGGATCACACTCAAAGTGCTTTTCGATCTATCGTTTCACCTAAACTCATTACTCTTCCTCTCTAGATCACTCATTATTTCTCACATGATCCCTCACATCTAGACTTAGAAATCTTTCGATTATGGCAAAATTGATCATAATCATCCTTACCTCAAAATTGGTCGAAATGGATCAAATTCTAGTTCACCTTAAAACCTTTAGGATTTTCTCCAAGACATTATCCTAAGTCACTATCTGATCACTAGGATCATTTAGCTCCATTTGACACTCTAAAGATTTTAGTGTCATCTTTGTTCATTCATTGGTACTCACGAAAGTTCCAATTTCTTCCATATAAGGCAATCATTAGCTACATCACTCATTGCCCTTGAACATTTAAGTACCCTTCCATTTAAAGACACTTAGGAGAACTGAAACACTCAAAAGGTATAGGCTTTAGACCTTTCAAACATCACTACTATCGCTTCCTAGTCACGAGAGCCGGATCCCTAGGATTAGCTTAGACGGATCCCCCATTGGTGGGAACCGTAGGATCCGGATGACAGATTTATGTCAACTCTTGCTCGAACAATCATTTCAAGCTCATCTTGCTAACTTGAACACTCCACCTCATCCTAATTAAATCTCTAAAGTTGACTCTTGTGCATGCTAATCATCACATTCTATAGGATATTAGAGACTTAAGTCTTGAATGCACTTGCTAAATCTTTCCTTTTATAAGTCATCTTGCTAGAATCCCTTAGTCATCAAACACAACATAATTCTCAACATTTAGAAACCTTTTCCTTAGTCATTTTATCATGAGGAAAGCTCCTAGTGCTAACTCATCCAACCAAGAACCACCCAAGAAACTTGCTCGTGTTGTACACGAAATTTCCTCAACCGAATCATCTCCGGTTAAACCCACAAATGGTAGGATTTCCCATCCACCAAATCATCATCCGTAAGAGATAATAGTGCTAGAATCTCACCTCAACAAACCCAATCAACAATTGCCAAGAGAACCGCAATAATTAGCATTAAACCTCTTAGGTTAGAAAAGGGATCATCAAGCTCTAAACCAAACATACCTAGTTTTAGCAAAACGCCTAAACCTTTATTCCTAGAGCATGGACTAGAGTCCTTCACGAGCCTCTCTATTCATTAGAAAATTCACCACCGAGAACTTCCCATTCACCAACCTTCTCGTTAAAATAGGAACCACCTACATCACCAACTAGTCCATCGTTGGAAACAAGGAACCACCAAGGACTTGATCATATGGAGGAATTTCCATTACCACCACTCTCATTCCTAGTAGAACCTCATCCTAAATTACTCAATGTACCTCCACCATCATTTGTAGAACCTCCTCAAAACATCATGTTCCTAATCAAGACAATAATTGCTCTAATTGTCTAATCACCCAAGGACTTGTTCAAGAAGTACGAAATGAGTTGCATTTCATGTTTAATTATCTTCTTGAAAGATTGGACCAAATCAACAAGTCTACTCATCCCTAGACTCAAGCACATTGTTGCTTCTTAAGCTTTGGTCACTTATTAGTAGAATATGGCTAAATCATTCTCTTAGTTTTTAGAGATTTGTTGATCATCTCTTATGTTTTATTGAATGATAGTTTACTTGCCATATTGCATTGAGTATATGTTTGTTGGTGAATACATATCTCATTTTGATGTTAACATTACTTGTTACATCACCATTGTCAATTTAATCATCGCCTATACGGATCCCTCAAAATTGCCTAGACGGATCCCTACTAGAGGGAACCGTGGATCCATGAGACGAAAAACTATTTTTCTACTAACTTGGATCACATATGCGGATATTGTGCATTATACTTGTTTTCTAACCTTTGTTTTGTAGTTATTCAATCTACACTTGAAGCATTTGACACCCTAAAGCTAGGGGAGCTTTGTGTCAAAACAATACATTGCAAATTACTTGCAATATTAGGAATACATTTTTCGACATCCCTTTGCAAAATTGCAATCATCAAGGGGAGCACATTCGTCACTTAGACGAAATATTTTGCAAACTTAGTTGCAAACAAACTAGCTTAGTATTACCTTTTGACGCCTTACATAGGGATGGACTCGTCAAGGGGAGTAACGACGAGATCCGTTCCGTTAATTGCTCTAAATATTTTTCTTTCACATGTTTTTCCTAAAAACAATGTGTTAGTTTCCTTCAAGCTCTTTTGTTTCGACAAAAGGGGAGAAGAAAGTAAAACTACAAATTCAAACTTTTACAATTTTAGCTTTTCCTTAAAATAATTTTATGTTTTGTCATCAACAAAAGGGGAGATTGTTAATACAAATAAGCCGTAAAACGCTTATTTATATTTTACGATCTTCTAATGTTTTGTCGATAACAAACGTAAAATCATATTAACGAAACAAATAAAATACGTAAATGGTTTGAACTAATAGTTTCTAACATATTCACATTTTCACATAAAACACTAAAACAAGTATAAGTGATTTTATGATTTAGTATTACATATGTACAACAACTAGTGTTTACATATTTGGGTAAATATACACATAACTAGTATGTAGTATATTGGGTAATGTAAATGGGTAGAAACTTAAGTATTTGACCCATTGACCAAATACATTGAATGTAGTTGGGTAAAACAAGTATACACTAAATGGGTAAAACTAGCAAATGGTATTGACCCATAACCCATGGTTTTATATATACCACTTGACTAAGTTCATTGTACTCTTAATACTAGCAAATGGTATTGACCCATAACCCATGGTTTTATATATACCACTTGACTAAGTTCATTGTACCCTTAATACTAGCAAATGGTATTGACCCATAACCCATGGTTTTATATATACCACTTGACCAAGTTCATTGTATCCTTAAGATACATTGTATATAGAAAGAAAACCATGGATCAACCCATAACCCATGACCCATAACCAAAAATACCCATGGGCAAAGAGGAGCGTTCCACGGATCCTCGACGTTGTGCTAGCGGATCCCAGTGGAAGGGATCCGTGGGATCCGGGAACAAGAGAGAATTTTCTATAAATGAGAGCCATTTCTTCCTTTCTATTCATCCCTTTACACACATACTTCCCCAAGTATTCTAACCTCTAACCTCGGATCCAAGAGATCTATGTAGCTTTTCTCTTTGTTTTTGTGTGATCTTCTAGGTTCCTCTTAAAGGAAAGATCACCACATCTTGAAGACGTGCAAGCTCAAGTCCATGAGTTGCCATGCTTCGTCATCATCAGGACAACGAAGGTTCTCTTGTTGATAGATCTACCTTTCTCCATAGATGTTGGGTTGAAGGCATTAGTGAAGAATGCCGAAAGTATCAAGATGAAAGCATTAGTGAAAGGTGCTCATCATCCGTGTCAAAGCATTAGTGAAGAATGCTAAAGGTGTCAAGACGAAGGCATTAGTGAAGGGTGCAAAGCGTTGTGTCAAAGGCATTATTGAAGGATGCCGATGAATCTAATCAAGTAGCATTTGGGAAGAATGCTTAGGTCGTATAATTGATGAGTGCATCGTTATACTTATAAGTAGTTGTTTATTTCAAGGATGGTGATATCCTTGATGATATTGTAACAAGGAGTAGATCTCCTTGATATTAGGTGTTGTGTTGTGAAGGGTAGTAGTTCCTCCATGGTAATGGAACTAGGTGCTTAGCCTAGTACCTAATAAAGGGTAGGCGACGTTGTGATAGGATTAGTTCTCCTTGGTGAATGAACTCGGTGGTTAGCCTAGCACCGTATAAAGGGTAGGCGACGTTGTGTTAGGTGTGGTTCGCCTTGGTGTGAAAGAACTCGGTATTTAGCTTTGTACCGGGAAAAGGTTAAGCGCGTTGTGAAGGCTTCTCGCCATAAGGAGTTGGTGTAGTGCTTACGAACTCTCGAGTAGGTGACTCGGGGAGTAGAGTAGGCAAGGAAGGTGTCCTTGTAGCCGAACCACTATAAATACTTGTGTCGTGGTGATGTGCTTTACTCTTTATCTTTCATTACAAGTTTATATATCTATCTATCAACGTCCAACATAAACAACCAAATAGATTGACATAAGTCGATCTAAATATTTAAAAGGATGTTTTAAATTGGTAAAACTATTCAACCCCCCCTTCTAGTTTTCCACACTCTTGATTCTGTCAAAAATTGGAATGACCGATTTTTCTGGGTTGATGCCTTTGCTTGTCCTGTTTTGTTCCCATGGCATTCTAGGAGGAATGTCTCTAAAGATCCTGCTCCTCGTCCTGATGAGTACAATGCTGACCATTTTGCTGCTCTTGCTGCTCATCCTTATCTCTTTTGGGCCCTCCCTGAGCCCTTTCTTTGCTGGGTTGGTTTGAGTCGTTATTATACTTTGAGTGACTATGTGTACCCTGAGTATCTTCGAGAAGATAAAACTGGTGATTTTTACCCGGAGCCTCTAAAGGCCCTAATGACTACCCGTCCGCGTCGTGAGGGGTACCGCATATTATGGAAGTTGTTGTTCGTCGCACCATGCCACTTATTCCTATTGCTCCTGCTCGTACGGATGGTGAGCTAGAGGCTGATGTTAATCTTCTTTTTGATCCGAAAGGTGCTAGTGTTGACACTGGTGGTGGATTGTCTTTTGAGGCTACATATTCTGATGCTAACCCTTCTTCCTCTGGTCTTTTGAAGAGAAAAGAGGGGCCTTTGTCTAGTATTCCGGGACCATCTAGTCCTGCAAAGAGGCCTCGTTTTGAATCCCAGTCAGGTCCCTCCATTAGTAACATTCCTGTTGGTGGCTTTCAGGAATTACTGAATAGTAGTGTTTTGGAGGTTGAGATGGGCTATACGGCTCCCCACACTGGTCCTTTCATTACTTCCTCTATTTCCACCACCCCTGAGCGTGAGGCTGGGTTTTCTGTTGGTTCTTCTTTCAGGCATCAACTTGGTGAAAGGTTGGTTATTTCTTCGATTCTTCTTTGATTCTAGTCATCGCTGTCTGCTGGAGCCGAGGTTACTTCTTGTACCGTGTCCGAGAATCTTTTGGTGTTGTTATCGCCACGCCAATCTGTTCGGTTGCTACCCCTATTTTGAGGAATGCTTCCCCTTTTCTCAATTCGTCTTCCAGTGGAGGGGCTAACCGTAGTGCCGAGGATCTTGTTGGACCTTCTGTTAGCCAACCTTTGGCTAGTAATGCCCAACCTACTGCTGATTTTGACCCTCTGTGCTCGCAGGAGCGTCATCATCCGGAGTGGAAAGTATTAAACGGGTCTTTGCTTGACAATCCCTTGGACTGTCGTGAGATTGTTGACGGTGTTGCTCCTTCGAAGTTCGCTTCTTTACTTCATGAAATGAGTCCAGACGATTTATTTTCAGGTTTTGACCTTTTGTCAGCTCGTCACGTGTGTTTTGGTTCTGAGTTACGGACTCGTGCTGAACATTATCTGTGAGAGAAGGAGAAATTGTCCGCTAGGTGTGATGTTCAGGCTAACTTGATTCATGGGCTCGAGTCTCGATTGGCTCGGGCTGAATCGAATGCCTCTGAGGTATTGTCTCTTCGTGGCGAGGTTTCTTCTTTAGGGGCGCCTGTCAAAGAAAATGAAGTGCTGTGTGCCAGAATCAAAGAGTTGGAAGCTTCTTCTGTCAGTAAGGATGTTGAGCTTGAACGTTTATGATGTGCTTTCTCTATTCTGGAATCCCGCAATGCTGATCTCTCTAAGAAGGTATTCTTGTTTGTTTTTGTGTTTATTTTCTCTTATCCCTTCTCTTTTTCCCCCTTTTTTTATTGACCTCCAAAATTTTCTTTGTTAGGTGCAAATTTTGGACAGGGAATGTTCGGAGCTCCATCCTTATGCCTCAGAGCTAGCTTGCTTGAAGGAGCTCTTTCTTAAGGTTTTCCTATATCTGGAGGAAAAGCTTTATCCGAGCTTGCTTACCGCTATATCTATTCGTCGTTAGCTATTGTCCGAAGGATTTAAGCTTACCATGTCTGAGTGTTGGCGTTGGCAAGGCTACCTGGATGCGTTGGCTAATGCCATTAGTTGTGTTGTTGATAAAGGTATGCAAGATGGGCTTGTTGCCGGGCACTTTCTCGCGTTGCTGCTTTGAATCCCTCTGCTAAGGCTAACTATGAAAATGCTCTTCAAGTGCTCCGCGGTCTCCAGTTTCCTTTGATTTCTTTTTTAGAGGCTCTCAAGGATTCTTCCATTGAATACATCATTCGCTTGCTTTGTCCCGAGGTACCCTCTGATGATTTATCCTCTGTTGAGAAGCAGTGTTACTTGGAACAGCTGGTCGTTCCTGCTTGTCCTTCTGGAGGTTCTTCAAGTGAGTCTTCCCTTTCTGCCTCAATCCAGGGTTGTTTTGATAGGGCCAAAAGGCAAGGGAAGGTTCACTTCATGATTGGTTGGCACTCGCGGATACTTGGTTGTCTTTTACTGATCCATCATATGCAGAACCTATAGTGGGATCGGTTCGTTCGTCCGTTTCTGAGCATGGTGGTCTTGTTACGGATCCTGGTTTACAAGATGGGATGGGTTCGTCTGTGGGCCCTTCCATTTAGTAGTGCTTTATCGTGATCATGCTCTTTTGTTGCTTGGCCTGCCGAAGCGCGACGCTTTTGTTTTATGTGTAGACAGTATATTGTATGCATATTTCTTTTGTCCGAAACTTTTTGCTATTTAATCTTCACACGGATGTGTCTATTATAATAGTCTTTTTCTGAATACTTGTGGGTTATTTGCCCGATATTGGATTTGCAATATCTCTTACGTATCTTGAGGTAATTTGGAGGTTACTCAGCCTTTTGTTATTCGGAATAACGTTGTATGGGTCATGCCCATGTGTATGCGCGTCTTACGTACATAAGTTCTTTAAAAATATTAAATGATTAAAAAGAATAATTTTCTAAAGTAAAACTGGTGAAGGTAGCTAAGCTTTACCTTTTTCATTCAATAAAATAAGACAAGACATTACAATATAAAAAGATAGGTTTGACATGAACCCTCCTTCACGGAATCCGCGAGGAATGGGTTGCTTACACTTGATGTATGTAACATCTCTTAAGATTGCAAACATTCCATGTCCATGGGATTAGATTCCCCGCACGGTCCTTTAGCTTATATGCGCCTTTTCCTAATGCTTCCGTGACCACATAGGGCCCTTCCCATTTAGGTCCTAGCTTCCCTCCTTCTTCAGCGTGGCTCGCGTCGTTGTTCTGATATACTAAGTCTCCTGGCTTGAAACTTGTACTTCGGACTCTTGAGTTGTAATATTTCTCCATTTGCGCCTTGCTTTTTGCTTCGCGTATTGCTGCTTGTTCTCTTCTTTCTTCAAGGAGGTCTAGGTTCATTTCCAGCGCTTCATCATTTTCTTCTATGTTTGCCTCCGGCGTCCTCCATGTGGGCATCCCTATCTCAGCTAGTATGACAACTTCCGTTCCGTATGTTAGCGACAATGGAGTGTCTCCATTGCTAGATTTGATCATTGTGCGATGTGCCCATAGGACGTGCGATAATTCATCTAGCTAGTTCTTGCTTTTTTCTTCCAACCTGGCTTTTATGCCTTCCCCTAAGCTTCTATTTGCTCTTTCTACCTGCCCGTTGGCTTGTGGGTGTTTTACCGAGGCAAAGTGTTGCTTTATATTCATCTTTTCACACCATTATTTAAATGGGTTGTCAGGGAATTGCTTTCCGTTGTCAGATATTATTTCTCCAGGAAGTCCAAACCTGCATACAATGTTTTCCCATATGAATTTCTTGATCTGATTTCCTGTTATGGTGGCCACTGGCTTTGCTTCTATCCATTTTGTGAAGTAGTCTATTGCCACTATGAGGAATCTGACTCTCCCACGCCCTTCTGGTAGGGGTCCTGCAATATCGATTCCCCACTTGTGGAATGACCATGGGGAAGTGATGGGCGTTAAATTTTCTTGCGGATGTTTTGGAATTGGCCTATGCACCTGACAGCTTTTGCATGCTTGGATTAGTTTTCGAGCATCGCTGTGCATAGTAGGCCAGTAATATCCGGTACGCAGGGCTCTGGCCACTACGAACCTTGTCCCCGCGTGCATTCCGCAAGATACCTCATGGATTTCTCGTAACACATAGTTAGCTTGAAGGGGCCCAACGCACCGTAACCACGGTCCTAGAAAATATTTCTTGTAAAGTATCCCATTAGTTACTGCAAACCTTTGTGATTTTATTTTAACTTCTCGCGCTCTCTCCTTCTCTGCTGGAAGTGTTTCTTTGGTTAGGTACTCATAGATTGATGTCATCCATGTATACCCCTCTTCTTCCGTGGTTGCTACGAGCGGTGCTTCTTCTATTGACTTTTGACCCAGCTCTTCTACTAGTACCTTCTTTTTTAGATGTGCAAAGCTAGTAGAAGCCATTTTGCTTAGCGCGTCTGCCTTTTTGTTTTCACTTCTGGGCACTTGCTTGATTGAGAACATCCGGAAGTTCTTTAAGAGTTCTTTTACTTTTTCCAGATATTAAATCATTCCTGATTCCTTCGCAATGTATGTTCCATTGACTTGATTTGCCACCAGTTTTGAGTCCACATTTGCTTACACGTTCTTGACTCCCATTTTTTCTGCTATCCGTAACCCTGCTATCAAGGCCTTGTATTCGGCTTCGTTGTTTGTTGTGTTGAAACCAAACCTTAAAGCGTAAGTAAACTACATTCCCCGAGGATCATCAATATGAGGCCTGCTCCGCAGCCGCCTCATGCAAGATGAGTTGTCCGTGAACGAACCCACAGTTCGGAAGTTCTTCCACTTCCATTGGTTCATCTTCTTCATCGTCTTTTGGACGCTCTACTATGAAGTCTCGCTAGAATCATCCTTTAATGGACGTTCTTGGTCTATATTGTATGTCATACTCTCCCAACTCAATGCTCCACTTTTTTAATCTACCTGCGACTTCTGGCCTTGATAGTATTTGCTTGATCGGTTAGTCCGTGATGACTACTACCGTATGCGCTTGGAAATACCTCTTCAGCCGCTTTGTAGCGTGTATCAAGGACAAGACTCGTTTCTCCATTGGTGTGTAATTTATTTCTAGTCCTCGCAGGGCTCAGCTCACAAACTATATTGGCATTTGTATGCCTTCCCTTTCTGTCATGAGGACCGCGCTGACTGCTTCTCTTACCGCCGCTAGGTATATTATTAGCTCTTCTTTCTCCTGAGGTGCGGTTAGGGTGGGGAGGATTGCTATCATCCCCTTCATTTGCTTAAAAGCTTCCTCTGCTTCTTGTGTCCATTGAAAGTCGCTCTTTTTCGTACACTTTTTGAGTGTTTTAAAGAATGGTAGTGACTTTTCGGGGGATTTAGCAAAGAATTTGTTCAATCTTGCTAGTTTTCCATTCAGCCTTTGTACATCCTTAAGGCATTTCGGGGATGGGAGGCTTAGTACGGCCTCTGCTTTTTCTGGGCATACTTTAATTCCTTTAGTGTTTACTGTGTATCCTAAAAACATTCCTTCTTCCATTCCGAAGGTACACTTTTTAGGATTTAGCTTCATGTTTATTTCCCTTAACGTTTTGAGAGTTTTAGCTATGTCTCTTATTATTTCTGGCTCCGAGCGGCTTTTGATCACTAGATCATCGACATATACTTCTAAGTTTCTGCTAATTTGTTTGTGGAAAGCTTTCTCCACCAGCCGCTGGTATGTTGCTCCTGCATTTTTTTTAGCCCAAATGGCATTTTTGTGTAGCAGAATATTCCTTGATTTGTAATGAAGGTTGTTTTTTCTTCGTCTTCTTTTGTCATCTGGATTTGGTGATAACCTTTGTACGCATCTAGGAAGCACTTGAAGGGATATCCGCAGAGCGGTTCTACTTTCCAATTTATCTCTGGTAAGGGGTAACCGTCTTTCGGGCAGGCTTTATTGAGGTCCTTGAAGTCAACACACATTCTCCAGCTCCCGTCATGCTTTGCTACCATTGCCGGGTTGGCCAGCCAGCTGTGATAATGCACTTCCCTCATGATCCCTGCGTCCACGAGTTTTCCCACTTCCTCTTGTATCGCCTTACTCCTTTCCAGTGCTTTACCTCTTTTCTTTTGCCTTATTGGAGTATATCCTTCCCATATGTTTAAGCTATGCTCTGCTATGTGCCTTGGAACACACATCATGTTGGTTTGGACACCATGCGAATATATCCGTGTTTTGCTTTAGCGATTCACATAACTTTTTCTCCCTTGACACAAGGTTGATCCAATGGCTATTGTTTGTTCGGATATTCGGATGTATTGCCATGTGTATTCGTTTTCACTTTGCTTTTACATTACGGGTTGTGGTGTTGGTCCGAAAACCATAATACATTCTAACGGACCATTCGCTCATGCGGATCGTGAGCACTCCGCCTTTCACCGGACTTTCATCATCCATGTGATGTTGAAGGCACGACTTGTAACTTCCGCATTCCGGTCTTCCTATGATTCCATTATATGGCGGTGATACCTAACCACCACGAAATTCATTAATGCCGATCTTTGAATGCTCGCCGTCTCAATTTTAGTTAACAATGATATTCGCCCAATTGGCCAAATTATCTCTCCATTGAATCCCATGAGGGGTTGTAGTGGTATCATTTGCTTTCTTATTTCGGCCGGAGCCTTTCAAAGCAATGTTCATACAGAACTTCCGCGGAGCCTCCGTCGACATACATTCTGTGTATAAAGTGTCCTCCTATCTCTGCTTCGATTACCATTGGTCCGTCATTCCCTTCTTCTCCCGTTAGTGGTGGGAATGAGATGTTCTAGCCTGGGGAAAAACTTTGCGTAACTTTCTGTCTGATCACACGTTGCTGAGATTGCACCATCAAGATTTCCAGGGGCTTATCTTTTCCTGACGTTTCTCCTTTCTTAAGTGCCTTGGACTGATCCTTGCCACTATTTTGCTTAAATTCCTTTATTACGTTTGACAGCTTTCCAGTTCTTAGCAATTCTTCTATCTGTCTTTTTAGGTGCATGCACTCGTCTGTGTTGTGTCCTACTTCTCCATGGAATTCGCAATACTTTTTGCCGTTTCTTTTCTCAATCGGCGTAAGCATTGGAGGAGGAGCCTTAAACTTTGCCTTTTCTAGTGCCAATATTTCTTTGGGCTTTTTGGAAAGGAGGGTGAACCTGTCCTGCTTTCGATCCATCCGGAGCAAGTTTATGTATCCTCTCTTGAAGCTTTGTTTTTGTCCGGACTCATGCGGTTTCCATTGCACCTGGGGTAGCGTCCTCTTCTTTTCATGGTTGCCGGCGGCTACCTCCCCCCGGAGGAAAGATGCAGTTACCCTCATCATTTCGTCCACCGATTTGGGTATATTATCATGCAGTCTCTTGATTAATTCAGGCTTAGTGATTCCATGGATGAAGCTGGAAACCTTCATAACTTCCGGAGCTCCTTTGACATCCCTACTCTCCACCTTGAATCTTTTCACGAATTCTTCTGTGGTTTCTCCTTCCTTTTGTTTGATATGGTGACGCTCCACTAGATCTTTTATGCACTTCTTTTGTTGAAGGAAGTTTGACAGGAAAACTTCCTTTAACTCGTTATAGCTGTCAACCGATTCTGGCGAAAGATCGTCGAACCACACCCTAGCAGATCCGGTGAGGGTAGAGTTGAACATGTGGCACCATGTTGGCATAGCCCAACGTTCTACCTTTGCCGTTGCCTAAAATTTTTTAAGGTGGTCTTCTGGATCTTCACTTCCATCATATGTCTTCATATTAGTAGGCATTCGTGTCCTTTTAGGCATGTCGAAATAGCGGATACGTGGAGTGAACGGGTCGGTCTCCTTGCATACCCATAGCCTAGCTAAATCATCATTCTCGACATCCGACTTTTGCCTCTTTGATCCGGAACTCCAGTGTTCATCTCCGTTGCCTTCACTTCCGGAGTGCCGATCGGACCTTCGAGAGTATGTTCGACTGCCATCGTATTCTCCGGAATAGGTTTTCGTCTTTTGCGAAGAATGGTGGTGAGTACCCCTGTCTTCCTCAGATCTGCAACGTTTAGTTCTCCCGGTACTTCCGGAACGTGTGGAGATACTCTTTTCTCTGCTTCCCAGCCTTTTGAACGCACTTTTGTGTGACTCCCTGAATATTTCTTCTTTCTCGGCAGTTTTCTTCCGTGGTGAATTGGATCGGCTGCGACTTGGCTCAGAGTTCTCCCTCATGTTCCGGCGCTTCCGAGATTCGATCTTCTTTCTCGGATCCTTCCTTCCACCTTGCTTTCGGATTCGGATCACGAGATGTTTCACTAAAGTCTAATCGGACTTTCACCGTTTCTCTAGCCTTGATTCTTCCTTCTTGTTTCGAACTTTCTCACACAATAGGTAAGATCTGGTCGTAGTACTTATCACGAGATTCTTGATGGCGATCTTGGTTGCGGACCCATCAGATCCTTCCAGATCTTTCAAGTTCTTCTTTCCTCCCTTGTTCCACACCACAAAAGCTGTGGCGGGATTAGGGTCAGAACGAGCTCTTTCGGTAGGCATTTTTTCTTTTTCGGAACGCAGTTGTGCACTGGGTCCCACGGATGGCGCCAACTTGTTAGTACAACTTGTGTGAGGGGTTATAGAAGGTCAGGACGTAGCCTAATGGACTGGGCCGGTAAACGTTTGGTGAATCAATCTTGTACTAATTCAAGTAATTTGGATGAGATCCCTGCACAAGAAAGGTAAACCGTTAGTCTTACCGTGGGGACGGACCCCACGATTAGACTCTGGCGTGAGAGTAAGTACACATTCTTTAGAGGGAAAGTAGAAGTGTGTGTTATTATGAGAGATAAAGTTCTTACCTGGTATGGGGATTAGAGCCCCTTTTATAGGCGAGGTTTTCCGCTGGGGCCTCCTAGATTCTCGCATATAATGATCAGTTACCGGAGCCGGACCCTTAGCGGACAAGGGTTCTGTGCTAACCGAGGATGCGGACGTAGGGGAATTGACAGTTGAAGGTTCATCCCGTCATGTGCCTTACGCGCATCTCAAAGCCTGAGCCATAGCCAAATTAGCCATTGGGCTTACTGTGGGCCTAGGATTTGTAATCGTTGGGCCTGAGCCCAGTGTGTGTATAGTGTGTATTGGGCCCCGTAGGTCTGTAATACATACTATACGTCATCATATATAAAGCAACCACAATCAAAAGGGACCAAATTTACACGGTTTTTATACTACTCGAACCTCTAATATACTGAAATTATAAGAAATAGTTTATTAAATATACGAGAAGAGCCAAATGATAAGACAAAATAAAACTATAAAATTATCCCTTCCAAAGTACCCATACACTAAATTACCAACTCTAACTCTAGAAAATACCAAACGTACTCTTTTGTAGACTAAACTTAGTTTAGTGCCGGTTTACGTTAAATGTCATTTTTCGGTTTACGCGATTTAACCTATCGGTTATACGTCAAAGTAAATATTCAAGTATTCAAAGTAAAATGTTTGGAGTTTATGATTGAGTAATGACCTAAAAAATACGAGTTGTCACAGTCTACCCTTGGTAAAGGAATTTCGTCCCGAAATTAAGTTTGTGTTATCTGTTGGAGTAGTTTTTGCGAAACGATGTGGTTAGTTTCTGCGAATCTAGTCTTCCCGTTCTCATGTGAATTCATGACCTCTCCTAAAATTCCATCAAAATTTACTGGTCCAATGTACCTCGGGTTCAGATTTCCTCCCTTTCCGAACTGTATCATGCCTTTCTAAGGCGAGACTTTCAACATGACCATGTCTCTGACTTGAAACTCTAAAGGTTTACGCCTCACGTTGGAGTAACTTTTCTGTCGGTCTCGTACATAACTAAATCCCTCGGTCCTCCAAAATATGGTAACCTACTTCTATCCATGAGACACCGGGTTCCATCTGACCGGGTCTCAAACCTCTTATCCGTACTTCATAGAGCTTCGTTCTCTATGTTCTCTTCTATGAGTATTATTATCCCACTTGTACTCTCCAAGGCCCTATTCGTGTGACAAAACCACTAACCGTAACCACACACGTCGTTGGGTTGCTCTTAGAATGATTAGTGATGTAACCCGACTCATTGGTTTAGAACATGGTGTAGGATGAGGCTGACTTTTCGTGATAAGGTTGGGGTAAAAGTCTACTTGGTTACTGTGCTTACTAATATGAATGCCTATGAACTGTTTATACACACACAAAGTTTTTCTTTTCAAGGATATAAGTGAAAAGTTTGTTTTAAACATAATTTAAATGTAACTATTCCCATCATAACATGATCCTCCTTGAATTAAACATAGGTGATCAGGCTATATATAATTGAAAAATAATGATGCAATGCTTGGTTTAGTCAAAATAGTATTATGTTTCTTAGAGTTAATAGTATTAACCATACTATTTATAAAATAGTAGTCAAAAAAATTTATGAAGTAGCAAAACAATTTATAAGGTGATAGCAAAGTAGTTTATAAGATGGTAGCAAAAAGTGTATAAGGTAATAGTAAAATGGTTCATAAGATGGTAGCAAAATAGGGAGTGTAATGGACGAAAATAGTCATTTCACACTGATGCAAATATACCCTTTCTGCTACCATCAGTGTATGCCTTGACCACTTCACGTCTTTTGTTTCATTTCCGGCCAGAACTTCCTTCGTGATTACTTTCCCATTTCCTCTTGTTGCCAACGCTCTTGGCTACCTTAGCTCCCTGACGTATAACCCGATCCATCAAGTCGTGAGCCATGCAGATTTTTGCCTCGTAGACAGCAATAACATCAACAACTCTTTGGGCTACGAGTTGCTCAATGGCTCCTAAACTTAGACCTTGTTTGGTTTTGGCATGTTTCTTCAAAATCACAAGAGATAACAATAATGAGATTCCACAAGAAGTAAATATCATCACATGCATGGATAAAATCACGACATGTATAGATAAGATCACGACAAGCATAGACAAGATCACAACACACTCATATATAATATAAACAACCATGGCAAACATAAATCAACATCACAAGATAGCATAATCATAACCAACGCAATAGAATTAATAACTTGATATATCGTTTTGCAAAACAAAAGAGTACAAACGTCTTATTAATACTGCTAGGATACAACAATAAATGAAAGCTATAAATGATGTAAATCATCGACTCTTGTTGGGTCCTCCCAAATGCTCCTCTAAAGCTACGATCACGGGCCTCTAGGTCGGTGATCCTCTCCGTCTTGACAATACCTTATCCTCGGCATACCCTCTCCTCGCCGAGAACCTCAAAGAATGAAATATATATCATTGACCTCCTGCTCCAATCGGTTATGTACAACCGTGACACGCTCTTTGGTCTCGTGCAACAAATGTAGTAACTTAGGCAATTGGTAAATGTTTTATGCACTTGTATCTGTATGTAAAAAGCAATGTATTCTCACTGAAGCATTTCAAAATGAGTATAAACAAGAAAAATAGGGCTATGAAACTCATTGGGAATTATGTGAGTAGGATTTCATTGTCATTCTGCCGATGGTTTCTCACTGAAGGAGAAGCGAATCTGCTGAAGAGGTGATTCTCTTGAAGAGTACAAGCGTTGTTGTATTCTTCTTGAAGGGTGAAAGTGACTAGGATCGAGCGCTATGAATTAAATGCTCACTCATTATTATCTTTGAGCGGCCCAAGGTTGCATGGGCGATTATTAGACTACTTTATATTTGTTTAATGTTTTAGTCATTAAATGCATGCAAACATGTTTAGTCGATTCGGTAGTAAGAGATTAGGGTTCCTTGTTTATAAAAGGAACCAAATAGTTTGTAATAGATAACTCATCCGAAACATAGAGTTTCGGTGAATAAAAAGATCCATAGAGGATCTAAGTGTTCTTAGTTATAACATCTTGTGTTTACTTTCCGCTTTAGAATACAAGTGTTAGAGGCGTCTATTAGTTTGCTTATGATTACATAGGCAACACTAATGATCCACGAGTGCTTAAGATCCATCAAGGTGCGAGAGTTTTCAACAGTGGTATCTCGAGCCTCGGGAGAGTCTCTACGATCACGAGAACCTTATCTACCTCCCTCCATACAACCAAAAACATATTTACAATGCAGGCGATGATGAATCAAGTCACCACCAAACATCAAACACAACACTACCTCTATGCGACAATCGAGTCTCTCCAACAAGAATGGTAAGTGATCGGTCTTTGAGCATCAAGTTTTCTCACGCGGTGATCACTTGTGAATGACCGGTAGTAAGGAACTTAAACAGCTCACACACCAATTTCAATTTAGATCGGGAGAATCGGTGGATTCCAGTCGTTAAGTCCCACTGAGGATGGTGGTGTTTAACACAATCGATGTCGAATAACCACTGGGATAGTGATCGGTGGGGTTTTGAGATTTTATAAACTCTGAGAGATTAAAGGAAATTAAAAAGTTAAAATCTATTAAATAAACGCTATCACTATTTGCAAAATGATGTTTTGTTTTAAGTTTTATAAAGCTGAAATTAAAACATACGTGACGTCTGAAATAAAAAACGTGAAACTTATACAATATAAATCCTAAAATATGAAAATTATATTTTACAAACCTAATGATAAAAGAAACTTTTTAGAAAAAGAAACTATTTTTATAACTATTTATCTAATTATTATTAATTAAAACTATTTTAACTAATTAATAATAACCTAAATTACAAGAAAATAGGAAATAAACCTAGAAAAATAAAATTATGAAATGGAAAAGTCTAAAATATCAAATTAGAATTTTCAAAACTATTTTTGTATTTTTCTGATTAATTTTCTATTTTCTAGGAATTTTAAACTATTAAAAACTAATTAAATTACTAAAAATTATAAAATAAACTATGAAAAATCTGAAAATTACTTTTTACTTTTTATATTTATCTAAACTTAATAAAAATGAAAAATTATTTTTGGACTTTTTCTCAATTATTTGTATTAAAAGCTATTTAAATAATCCTAAAAGCTGCTTTTTAATTAAGAAAAATAGCAAACTATTATGGAAAAATGTGAAAATTTAGGAAAACTCTAAAATAATGCTAGGAATCTAGGAAAAATAGAAAAACATGATGTTGTGTGGAAGATTATGGAACTGCTATGAATTGAGCTTATGAATAAGCTCTTTAATAAACCAAGTGAACACAAACAAGCACCACACTGGAACAGAAGCTACAATATGCTAAATTTACTCTAATTGAACTGAAAACAACAAGCTACAACCACTGATTTGCAATCAAGTACAGATTTGATGTTTTGAGTTTTTAAGCTAAACAGATTTGATGTACTACTTTGAGCACAAGAAAAGCACTCAAATAAGCTATAAACCAAAAACCGAGTTATGACAACCTAAACTGGACCTAAGTGGCTACTCAAACCAAAATACCAAACCTTGGGGGCTCGATGAATCTGTGCAAGCTTGCACAAGATCTGAAAACTCGGTGAGAAATGAGCCACATGAGCGGTGGCACGAGTCCCGATTTTGAGCTTATGCAAGCTCATCGAAAGCTTAAACTAAAAGCAGTTATGAGGTCTTAAAGACCACCTAGTAGACTACTATTAGACCAAAATTAGACCCTAAAAGCTTTAATAAAACCCGCAACTTCTCGAATGTCTGCGAAAAACCGATGTTGACATGTTTTGACTTTTTATATGAGTTTGAAAGTTGACTAAAATGAAACTTGATTCCAATTTGAAGGCGATTATGTTATAATATGATTAAATAACACTAATCTGAGTTATCTCTATGAATTTCAAGCACAAAATAAGCATTTGATTATCGATTTCTATGATTAAGGCGGTGATATGGATTAAATGATGTTTTGACTTTGAGAGCTTGCTAGCACACTTTATTGGCCGATTTGAGTATATTGGAGATAGGTAAGCATGAAGCAACTAAAACAACCATTTGAACCGACCTCAAAGACGATGTAACAAGTTTATCCAAACACCACTTTAAACACAAATTTGCAAAGTAAAATTGAACTAGAGATTGACCGACTTATTTTAATAATCCAACTAACTATAAATAAGATAAACACTACTTAATGAGCATATTAGAACTAACTATGACCACAAAAGCAGTTATGCTAAAAGGTGCTTAAACTTACATATAGTCCTTTAGCCACGATGGCTGCAACCACCGAACTCGGAACCACTAACCTATCCAAATCAACCCAAGTACTCAAAATCAACCCATTTTAAGTTACGAACCAACCCAAATCATACTCATCAATTTTGCTCCATCTTTGACTTTTGTTGACCAATGTTCAAAATTGCATGAAATTTAATTTGAGATTTATAAAAAGCTATAGTAAGCTATTTTAAGCTTGTTTGAGCTTACAAATGAGCTTATTGAAGCTTATACATGAGAGATTGAGATTGCAATTCTCAACAGTTTACATAAAACATATAACATGAACTAGAACTTGAATTGATGCTTGAAATATGTTGCAATACACTTAATTAACTTTGTTTGATACAAAAATAATGGAAAATACAATTAAGAACTATTTAAAACATTATAACATTAAAAACGACATACACTTTTTAAAATAAAACTAAGCGCTTCTCTGTTGTTTCTTCCTTCTCTTTTATGCTTGAAAATTGCTCCGTGGCCTTACAAGAGATTCCGCCCTCTTACGAGAGCCAATGGGAGAGTCTTGAGTGAGATAGCCATTTTATCATTTTGGCGGGAAGACTCGATTTGACTTGTAGGCTTTGAAACAAAAAGTAGGGGGTGGCATTAATTGTGGGGTGGATGATGATGAGGGTGGAAGAAAGGTGAAATTTGGTGTGATGGGTAGCGGTGAGTGGTGTGCGGAGGAGGTGGAAGAAGGAGGAGCAGGACGGTGTTGGGCGCCTTTTTTCTGTTATTTGACTTATTTTGACCAAGGGGTCAAAATGGGAGGGTCAAGGGTTTTTGACAGGGGCTCAAAAGGTTTATAGGCAGGGGGTCAAAATTAATTTGACAAGGCTTGGCTTTGTTTAGACAAGGACTATAGTTGCAAATCTGAATCTTGAAGGACTATTCCTGCCATTTTTCCAAAGTTACCATAAGGACTAAAACTGACAACCTTTAATAGTACAAGGACTAGATTTGACAATTTCAAATTTTCTAAGGACTAATTTTGCCAGATTCCAAAGTTCAGGGACCTAAGTTGTAAATTTGTAATTTTAAGTTTCAAGGACCAATTTTGACAACTTAGGAATCCTAGGGACTCAAAATGATATTTTTCTTTATTTGGATTTACGAGGACTGCTTTTGACAACTTTTGAAACTTGGGGACTAAAGCGCCAATTATGCAAACTTGATCGTTTTCACGATTTTGATATTTTGCATTTAAAACACATAAAACACTTATTTGTGATATTTTATCATTTTGATGCATTTACGAGTGTTTTCGGATGTTTTGCGATCTAATTTGTACAAAAATGATGAGTATTTACACACTCATGATGAAGTTTCTTACCTAAAGAAGGAAGAGTATGATCTATGGACCATGAAGATGCAGAATGGATCTCCAATATTGATTGGAATCATGGGAGATTATGAAGAATGGTAGCAGTCTAAAGAAGACCATTCCGGATCTCGATGGTAAGTTTACCATTGCTCCTCCCAAGCTTCTTTGAAGAGATTCTTGCGGTACAAAGAGAGCACAAGGTAAGAACCATCCTTCTTCAATCCATTCACGAAGATCACTTAGGTGATTTTCACCACATGGTTGATGTAAAGGACATCCGGATGGCTCTGAAAGCAGGTTTGGTGGGAATGAAGAGTCCGGGAGGATGAGGAAGTCTATCTTTGAGACAACACTTCCAAGAGTTCAACATCTCACGAGGAAGAAGGTATCCACAAGGATATGACAGTTTCACAAGATTCTCGAGTCGGTGAATCGGTGAATCTGAAGCGACAATGATGATTGCAACTCAAGTTCACGAGATCTTTGCCTCCATCTTGGTTACATGTCGAGATAGCTCTTAAGGCTAAAGGTGGGTTGGACATGCTCACTTTTGATGAGCTATACAACAAACTCGGATCTCTTGAACACGATGTCGGATCTCCCTACCGTGCATCCTCTTACGGTCATTCGACCTTTGTTGGGACATCTCACTCCAATATGATGATGCATGCTTCAAGTCCATCTTATTTGCCATCATCATCTTATCGTCTCACCCCATCGCATCCTCGAGCCAAATCGGCGGTGTCTTAGAGGATGTGCTTCATTCATTGTTCTTGATTATGATACTCAATGACATCTTGTTTATGAAGATTTTGACCGGTGGACCTCTTGAGATGGAGGAGATGAAGCTAAAGTGGCGGTGGCCATGCTTTGATGAATATCAAGAGGTTTGAGGAGAAGGCGGGGAAGGAAGATTGGGTTCAAGGAAAGGATCCATCTCGGTTTGATAGGAGAAAGGTCAAGTGTTTCTCTTGTCATCGGATGGGTCATTTCTCTAGAGAGTGCAAAGACAAGAAGAGTGGAGAGGAGCTAGCTACCACCATCAATGAGTGAGATCGAAGGGAGCTAGCACTTGACTCTGACTCTGTCACCATGGATGAGCGGTCAGTGAGTGCGCACATGAACCTTGACCGAGGAAGGCTGGCGATGAGAAAGCTTGGATGCCGGCAAGGTGTACTTGAGGAAGATAGGCATGATCGGTTTGCCTTCATGGGTCTTTCTCGTGCACAATCTGTATATTTGGTTGTAGTGAATGATACAATGAACTGAAGAAACTTATGATACTATGAAACCTAAGTACAATGCATGCTATGTTGATAATGAAGCTTATAAACTCTCGTTAAAAACATTAGAAAGACAAAGGTTTGGTTTCAAAAGAATCGGATAGCTTATGAAGAAAAGATTAAGGTCTTTGCAATTTGATCTAGATATTGCTAATATTAACATTAAGCGACCGAAAAGAAAAAGCTAATACTATTACGAGAATCTAGAGCTTAAAGAGAAACTTGCGGAGGAAATAGCTAGACATAAACAATGGTTGATGTCTGGTGACAATCTAGCTAGAGAACTCTATAATAGTCAATCTGTGAACTCGGGGAATAGGCTTAGGTTTTCAGTATGTAGGATTGGAAGCTAGGCAAGATGGGCGTAAATCTACACTGCGAGGATTAGCACACTTTAGAAAGGAAGGTGACTTACATCGTCCCCTGGACCTATTAGAGGTGAATTCATGCCCACCGACCTATCTATCACTATTGACTTTGATGGATCACACCATTTGTATGGCGAGAAAGTCAAATGACTTACCGGACTCGATGCTTCATCTTATGACTTTGTCTCTTTCTACAGCGGTGACAATTCATCGGATCAAGGTCTTCGCTAGGCTGTGATTCAAGTGATAAGTCGGACCTTTCCAAGCCCTTCACCGAGCCTTCACCCAAGCCTGCACCCAAATCTATCTACAAGCCTTCTAGGATAGTTTCTTTGAAGTGTCCACTTCAAGCCCTGGTTCTCTGAAGACTTGTCTTTTCAATCTTTGAATAATTTATGCATTAAAAACAATTCCTTTAATGTTTCTTGTTTAAATACTTCTACATGTAATCGAACATCTTCTTTGTTGAATACATCTTCCAAAAGGAAGACATGTTTTGTGTGTGGAAGTAAAATTCATCTTATTAAGGATTGTGATTTTTATGAGCAAAGATTGGGTGTTAGTGCTAATCGGTGAAACAAAGACCGGTGTGGACCAATGTTAAAAATATTCCACCTTATGTCCCTCGAGCTAGAACCGACTCTCCTTGGAGGAGATCGGTGATAGACCTTATGTCAACCCACTAGCCCATACTTTAAACATGGATATTGGCCTACATATGTTGACTCTATGAAAATGGGAAAGGATGTTGGGGCCTTTCTTTGTCGAGTCCTCAATGAGTTGTTCTTGGAATAATAAGAGACCTAAATATCAATGGAAACCAAGAACAATGGTGGATCTTACTCTTTGCTAAACCTAAATCTAATGATCCATAGGCGGTTCAAGTCGGCAATGACTTGAGCCTCCTCGATATACTAACATTCTTTTGTATATATGTTTGTTTCTGTGGGATCACCCCTTAAGCATAAAGATATTGGTATTGTTGATAGTGGTATTCAAGAAGTATGTGCGGAAATAGAGATATGATGCACAATTTTGTTCCTATTGAAGAAGGAGAATGTGACCTTTGGTGGAAGTGATGGTAGAATTCTTGGAAAAGACACCATCAAGATACCTCTCTTGAACTTTGAGAATGTGTACTATGTTAGGGAACTTGAACTTCAACTTGTTCTCGGTTTCACAAATTTGTGACACCAAGAACAAGGTACTCTTCTCTCGAAAATGAATGTCTTGTGCTTTCTAAAGAGTTCAAGCTTCGGAAGATACCTCAATTTCTTTGAGAGTCCTCGAACTCACAATCTATACATGTTCAACCTCAATGAAGTTCACCTTTGAAGGTGACCTCACTTGTTTCTTGGCTAGAGCATCATTGGATGAGTCCAATAAATGGCATAGGAGAATGGCTCATGTGAATTCAAAACTATAAACACTCTCTCCAAAAGAGGTCTTGTCGAAGGTCTTCCCACCAAAGTGTTCTCCAATGATCATAATTGTGTTGCATGCAACAAAGGGAAGCAACATGAGCATCCTACAAAGTCACACCGCGGTGAGCATCATCTCGAGCCTCTTGGTATACACATGGATCTATTTGGTCCAACTCAAGTCGAAGCAATGATCACAAGTTCTATTGTTTGGTCATCATGATGGATATAGCGATTTTCTTGGGTGTTCTTTAAGGACTAAAGATGAAACAACTCCAGTCTTGAAAGACTTCATCACCTCGTTGAAAATCGAACAAAAGGTTAAGGAATTCGGTGTGATAATGGGACGAGTTCAAGAATGCCATTATAATAGAACTCTGAGGTCTAAAGGGATTAAGAGGACTATAGCAATCCAAGAACCCCGCAACAAAATGGGGTGGTGAAAGAAAGAATAGGACCTTGATAGAGGCTGCGAGATCAATGCTTGAGACTCTAAATTGCCCACTATGTTACGGGTGAAGTTGTTGGCACACAAAAACTTGCTATGTATATGAGTCTCTATAACTAGACCTCACCTCAAAACACCATATGAACTTCTCTTTGGGAAGGTTCAGGTCATTCATTACCTCGAACCTTTTGGTTGTCAAGTGACCATTACGAACACAAGTGATCCTTTGGGAAGTTTGATGAAAAGGCGGATGATGGTTATATTGTGGGTTATTCGACTAATAGCAAGGCTTCAGAGTGTACAACTTATCGCGAAGAAGATAGAGGAGACCTTGAACCTCGGATACCTAGAAGATAAGCCCAATGTTCAAGGACGGGGTCATGTGTGGTCTTTTGATCTTGACTACCTAATCGACTATCCGGGTTATACTAGACATATGGCTAACAAAGTGCAGGCTCTCAAGAAACTCCAGCTAACAATGCGGTACCTTGGATCTCGACTGGAAGTGAATTTGAAGATGATGAACAACCCATTCTTGTGCCTTCTTTCTCCCCAACATTGTTGCGGGCAACTCTTTAAGAGATAATTAAATTTGAGAGTGAAGATGAATCACACTATCTTGAGGACCTTGCTAGGCTTGAGACTCGAGAGTTTGCGGTAAGCTTGAAGTCGAGAAGGTGGATGGGAGTTTGCAAATGGGGCGTCGGTGGAAACCACATTTCTGGCGACATTGATGCGATCTCTCCATCGTCACCAAATCTGCTGAAAGCTCGTCTGTTTCTACTCCTATTCCTACTAGAGTGTCCACAGACTTTGGTGACCCGTATACTCGCTTTCCAAGTCCTTCAGATCTTGGAAATCATCAACCCCAATCTAGCATTTTCACCACACCTTCCTATGACACAACTTTTGTACCAACTGTGTCTAATCTTGAACCTACCATTGATGTCAACCCATCGCTACCAATAGAATCAACATCACTCACCCGAAATCCAATATTATTGGTGACATTCTAGCTCTGTTAGAACTCGAAGGGCTATCTCTAGTCCTAAATTTGGACGAGTTGCTTTTCTCTCTTATGTCTCTAATCGACAAAGAGACAATCACATAGACTTCAAGCATTATGCATTTGCGTGTTTTCTTTCTCAAGTAGAGCCAACCCGGTGTCACTCAAGCTCTTGAAGACTCAAGTTGGATTGAGGCAATGCAAGGCGAAATGCAGTGAGTTTGGAACCAACAAGTTTGGATCTTGGTACCATTACCGGATGGCAAATATGCCATTGGAACTAAATGGATTACGAAGAAAAAAGAGATGCAAGGGTGTGGTTATTAAAACAAAGCAAGATTAGTCGCTCAAGGTTACAAGGCGAAGAAGGGATTGATTATGATGAAGTGTTTGCACTGTTGCAAGAGTAGAGGCCATTCAATTTTCTTGGCATATGCATCATACATGGTCTTCATACTATATCGGATGGATGTTAAAGGTGCTTTTACGTATGGTGAGATTGAAGAGGAAGTTTATGTCACACAACCAAAAGAATTTGAAGACCCAAATCATCCTAATCATGTCTCTGGTCGTTAAAGCTCTCTATGGACTTCATCAGGCACCAAGGGCATGGTATGCTAGGCTTTCATCATTTCTGTGAAGCATGGCTACGAAGAGGTGCCATTGATAAGACTCTTTTACGAAAAAGAACTCAACAGACATCATACTTGTGCAAGTGTATGTGGATGACATCATTTCGGATCCACTAAAGAAGCTTGGTGTAGGGAATTCGAGGATCGATGAAGGAGAATTTCGGATGAGTGCTATGGGAGGCTTACTTTCTTTTAGGTCTCCAAGTTCGGTGAAGCAGGATGGGATATTTATCGGTCGGGATAAATATGTGAGGACATGTTGAAGAAATTCGGCATGGAAGGTGTCGGGGCGCCACAACACCTTATGAAGCTCCAAAACTAAAGCCAACAATGATCCGGATCTACACCAGAATGTTCACTTATACGGATCTATGATTGGTTCATTAATGTATCCGACTTCAAGACACGATATTACCTTTCTTTGTAAGTGTGTGCTCGACATCAAGTCACTCCACTTACTTCTCATCTCAATGCGATCAAGAAGATCTTTAAGTACCTCAAAGGCCAACCACACTTGGGCCTTTGGTACCCAAAGAGTCTCCTTTTAAGTTGGAAGCATATAGTGGCAGGTGATTATGTTGGTGCAAATCTGGATAGGAGATCCACAACTGGAGGTATCAATTCCTTGAAAGAGGCGATTTCTTGGCGGTGCAAGAAACAAACCATTGTTGCTACCTCTACTCTTGAATCGAGTATGTTGTTCTTTAAAGCTGCACGGACAAAGTGCTATGGATTCAAAACCAATTCTTTGGACTATGGGTACAACTTCATGAACACAACTCTTTTATTGATAATCAGTACCATATGCATTGTCAAAATCCGGTTTTCACAAACAGAACCAAACATATTGAAATCGAGACACCACTTTATAAGAGATGCATATGAAAACACTTGATAAATGTGGCTAAAATTCATACTGAGATGATAATGTGGCGGATCGCTAACAAAAGCTTTTGATGGACCAAGGTTTCAACACCTTGTGGTCAATATAGGAATGCCTCGGGGAGGCATAGGCCTCGGGGAGGTATATGCCTCGGGGAGGATTTTTCTTTGTTTGTTTGTTAGATTCTTAGTTTAAAAAAAAAAAAAAAAAAAAAAAAAAAAAACTAGCTTTCATTTGCATGTTTGTTGCATTTTGATGGTTTTAACTCACGGATATACCTTGCGTGCATCAAAGAGTTAGCTAGTCCAAAGGTGCGACTTTGGTAAAGACATGTCAAATCATTGATAGCTATAATGATTTGCTCAAAATCATAGGGTCTGCAACCACCCATGCTTAATTCTCGAGAGTTGTATGGTCATCAATTCACCATGGTCTATTCCTTGTTGGAATCCAAGAATTGACAAGCCCACAAGTATATGGATTGTGGTAAAGGCAACTATCTCCATATTTGGTTATCAATTCACCAATTCTAAAATTGATTAGTCCCGAGCAAGCGGCTACGGTAAAGACACCTCAAATCCGTTTATATGGTTTCGGTTTGCCTATAAATCGAGATGGTTATCAATGTACCATAGTTTTGGACTTAAACATCCTGCTACTCCAGTAGAGATGGCTATTGGTAAAGAGACCTCAAATCCATTATTTTCAATGATTACTTTCACAGGAGTTCACACCTGTAAGTGATGAGAATAGTATGCAATCGATAAGTATTGATGTACATTATGTCATTTGTTCTTTGCAAAGACACAGCGTTTCAAAGTTTGATCATGATAGAGATGAAATTATTATTGGTTCTTTGCTAATGATCCGAAAACAATCCTCTGATAATCAAGTCTCAAAAGATCTTTCAAGGTCGAAGCTGGAACTTAACCAAGTCAAATTCCGGTTTAGGGAGGATTGTTGGGAATTATGTAGTAGGATTACTTTGTCATTCTGCCGATGGTTTCTGTTGAAGGAGAAGCGAGAATCTGCTTGAAGGTGATTCTCTCAAGAGTACAAGCGTTCTTGTATTCTTCTTTGAAGGGTGAAAGTCGACTAGGATCGGCATGCGCCTATGAATTAAATGCTCACTCATTATTATCTTTGAGCGCCCAAGGTTGCATGGGCAATATTATTAGACTACTCTATATTTGTTTAATGTTTTAGTCATTAATTGCATGCAAACATGTTTAGTCGATTCGGTAGTAAGAGATTAGGTTTGATGCGTGCAAGCAATCGAGCTAAATCACACAAGCCCGCCACTTGTGAATGGCGGACCGTAACTGACTTAAACCGCTTAAGCACGAACTCAATGAAGATCTGAGGAGTATAGTGTTTCCCCGGGTCGTTATGTCCCAGCGAGCTATGCAATGGATTATCAAACGTTTAGTGATCGAGGAATTTGAACGGAAAGGAGATTTGAATTTGATATTAACTACGGAAAAAGCCAACAAATTAAAACGGCTTAAATGCAAATTAAAAAGATTAAAAAGGTAAAATCTATTAAATAAACGCTATCACTATATTTAAAGTGATGAACGTTTAAAACCTAAAACGTACGTTTAAATTAAAAACTACGTTAACGTACAAAATAAAAAGTGATATCTAAGAAATAAAAGTCCTAAAAATATGAAAAATACATTTTTACAAACCTAATGATAAAATAAAATTTATAGAAAAAGAAAATTATTTTTAATACTATTTATCTAATTATTATTAATTAAAAACTATTTTTAACTATTAAATAATTACCTAAAATACAAGAAATTAGGAAATAAAGCTAGAAAAATAAAATTATGAATTTGAAAAGTCTAAAATATCAAACTAGAATTTTCAAAACTATTTTTGTATTTTTCGATTATTTTCTATTTTCTATGATTTTAAACTATTTAAAACTAATTAAATTACTAAAAATTACAAAATAAACTATGAAAATATGGAAAATTACTTTTTTACTTTTTATATTTATCTAAACCTAAGAAAATTGAAAATTATTTTTGAAGCTTTTCTTAATTTTTGTATTAAATGCTATTTAAAAATGCTTAAAACTAAATAAAATTACGAAAAATAGCACAACTTGGAAAAATCAAAATTTCAGAAAACTCTAAAATAATATTAGGAATCTAGGAAAATGGAAAGACAGGTGCTTATGTGTATAAAAATGGAACTGATAACACAAGTGCTTATAAATAAGCACTAAAATAAGCCAAATGAAACAAATTAAGCTACCAACAGTTTACAGAGATCTAAATATGCTATAAGTACTAGAATGCAACTAAGAATAACAAGCTACAACCACAGAATCATAAGATAGCAGAGATTTGATGTCTATGAGTTTCAAGTTAAAACATATTCTGAGTGGTAAGTTTGAACACAAGCACAAGCTTAAAAATAAGCTTAAACTTAAAACTACAATTTGGAACTTGAAAAGGACCTGGTTGAGATCAAGTGTACCAAAAAGCAGACTAAAGGAAGCTCTAATGAGCCCTGTGCACAAGCTTCAATATCTGAGTAAAACTCAGTATCAACTGAGATCTGTGGTGCAGGGCATTTTTGCCTAAAAGAAGAGCTTATTTGGAGCTTTTGCAAAAATTGTAAAATTGTATTAAAATGCTAATAAGTAACAAGACCAGGTCAAGTTTCTAAAATGCCAAGATTCACTTGATAAGTCCAAAAATAAGATCATGAAAATTCCTTGTAGTTGACCCCAAAGCAGTTTTTTGCTATTTTGACTTTTGAAGAAGCGATGAACTTTGACTAAATTGAACTTTGGAACCAATTTTGATTTGATCCGATGTAATATGATAGAACAAGTGTAAAGCAAGCAATGTTGATGATTTCTTAACACAAAATAATGATCTGCTATTCCAAAATCTCAACAAAGGATCGAGTGAGATGGATTTAAAGAAAGATTTGACTTTTAGTGGTTGTTAGGCACCGATTTTGACTCAAATGAGCTCCAATACACTTAATAAACATAAACCAATAGAACTTAACTCTGAGTAAACCATTATGACGGATGAATCAAGAATCCAAACACCCTTGTTTGTAATCTGATTTGAAGATGCAAAAGAGAGCTAAACCATGACCAAACTTATAATTATGATCAATCTAAGTTTAATTAACCTAAACACTACTATTAAGACAGTTTGAAGCGATTAATACTACAAAATCGATTATGCATAAAAACTTGAAAATCACTTACAAAGGGTCCAAAGTCGCTATAGCTTGCAAACCGATGAACCAAGAACCACTATCTATCAATTCCAACCCAACTAACTAATATTCAACCCAAATCCATGCCTGCACCACCCAATAACCAAATCTGCATCATTTTTGCACCTGTTTGACTTTTGTTGACCAAGAATCAAAAGGAATAGAAAATTGAATGTGAGCTTGTACAAAGCTATCATAAGCTCATTTAAGCTGATTGAAACTGAGAAATGAGCATGATGAAGCTTTTGAATGAGATTTTGACTTTGAAATTTTCAACAGTGGACAAATAAGATCAAATGTAAACATAAACTGATATTAATGCTTAAAATAAGTTTCAATGATCTTCAACACTTAAGTTTGATACAAATTAACAACTCATAACAGGTTTTACATTAATTTAAAGATTCTAAATTAAAAACGACATTTTACTAAATTTTATAAAACTAAAAAACTGCCTATCTCTTCTTCTCTTGCTTTTCTCTTATACCCAATCTCATTCTCTCTCTACTCTGATGAAATCCCACCATTCTAAGCCATTGGATGGCTTTTAATTGATCTTGACCATTCAAAACGATTTTTGGCGCCAAATTCCTTGTCTGCCAATTGGGGGTTGAGTGAGGGGTTAGGGAAGCATTTAATGTAGTTTGGAGTTGTGTGGAGGTGGGGGAACAATGAGGAGATAAGGTGATGGAGGGGGGATGGGATGTTGCTTTGTTGCAGGAAGCAGTTGAGAGGTTGAAGACTTTGGCGGGTGTGGAGTTTTGACCATGGTTTGACCAGGAGTATTAATAACCAAAGGGTTCAAAACTCAATCTGACAGGGGGTCCAAAATTCATTGACTAGGCCAAATGGGGTTTTAAAGGGTTTAAATGATAGGGACCTTGGTGTAAATTCTGAAACTTGAGGGGCCTAAGCTGCCAATTCTGAAAAGTTATTCCAAGGGACCACAAGTGACAACCTTCAAAAGTATAAGGACCATAATTGCCACTTTGCAATTTTCCAGGGGCCATTTCTGCCAAATTTCAAAGTTGAAGGACTAAACTTGTAATTTCTCAAACTTTTTGATATTTTTCACCAAAGGACTAAATTTGACAACTTTTGATTTTAAAAGGACCTTTGGTGACTTTACTTTTGAAATTATGTGCTCAGGGACTGTTTTTGACAACTTTTGAAACTTGGGGACTAAAGCGCAATTTTGCAAATTTGATATGTTTTTCATCGATTTTGATATTTTGCATTTAAAACACATAAAACACGATTTGTGATATTTTGATCATTTTGATGTATTTTTAGTGTTTTCGATGATTTTGTAGTTTATATTATACAAAAATGATGAGTATTTACACACTCATCAATCCCCACATCGAGATATTGCTAGTCCCTAGCAATGATTTGAGAAAACTTAATGGATTTTAAACTCTTTACCAAAAGCCATTACTTACGGAGTAGCCAAATGTTTCGAGTTCAAGTAAGAACCATGGTACACCGATAACCATGTGATTTTGAGCAAACCACCGACTTTCAACGGTTTGATTTTGTCTTTACGGAAGCCGTACCCTTCCGGACTAGCCAACTCTTAGATAAATTATCAATATTATCTTTGGTGAGTGATTACCAATTATGGATTTTCCATTGCCTTTACCACAAGCCATAATCTTGCGGGCTAGCCAACTCTTCACTTTTAGGATATGGTGAGTGAATACCATACAATTTTGGGCAAATTGCAAGCCATATAAGCGGATTTGAGATATCTTTACCAAGAGCCGTTTGCTCTGGATTAGCCAATCCTTTAGTCTTCTGAGACATGGCGGATCGATAACCAAATGAGTAAGTGTAGAACACTTACTCCAAAAAAAATTTTGGCCAAAACGGGGAATTGGTATAATTATATAATAAAATTGTGAGAATTCCCCACACTTAGAAATGAATATTGCCCTCAATATTCAAAGTACCGGCGTTATGCGAAACAAAGAACGTGAAAGGAAATACTACGGCCATTATTTAAATTTTTTTTTTTTTTTTTTTTTTTTTTTTAAACATGTTATATACACACTAGGGTGGTAGAAAGAGGTAAGAAGGCGAAATATGGGTGAAAACCCATATAGCTGCTCTTTTTTTGATTCCCGAGTCGCTAGCTTGACTCGACCCGCATTCATTGGTTCATGGGAAGCAAAGTGGAAGAAACAATCTCCATCTGGACTTTCATTCAAGATGTTTGGATAAACATTGAAGCACGTGAAAGTTCCACACCGATGAGATATACATAGAACCGCTCACAAATGGTACATGAAAATGCCGGATCAAAGATAATGTCTTCATTCCCAAAGGAGTGAAGAGCAGGAGAAGTGATGAATATATGAAGAAAAGAAAGAAAATCATGATAGAAATCATGACTAACTCTTCATCCTCGATAGGAGAATTCATAGTTTCATGAATCTCCTCGATTAAGCTTGCTTGATCAAGACATATTATGGGTGTGTCTAGATCAAGTAGAAATTATCATACTCCGTGGAGATATGATATGAGTGAGTTCATCCGAGAACTCCATGAAGGTGAATGAATCATATTCGAATTGATATGAGTGGGTTCATGGCGAACTCCTCAAAAGTAAATGATTCATGATCGGGAGAGAATTATGAGAATGAGAAGTGAATGCGCCACTAATCTTCTCTCCCATACTATCAAAGCAGGGGCTTTCATTTCGGAATAGAATCATCGGAAAGAATGTCACTATCCTTAATGGGGATAGGAGATGAAATAGGTTTCTCTTTGAAAGCCTCGATTTTAGAAATGAGAAGACCGACATTCAATAATGTTGCTCAAGAGCTTCATCTTTGATTTCGATGTCGAGAACTTCATCATTCTCTTCTTCTAAGCTAACAAGCTCGTAAGGAGAATCTTCCACATAAACGATGTCTCCACAAGATAACGAATCATCATCGAATCGGAGAACATCTCAACATGATCATTTTGGAAGACAAGAGGAGGAGGATATCACATACATGATCAAGAATTCCTGTGACTCTCTTGGGATTGGGACAAGGTTCTCAACACTAGACTTTATGAATTCGTCCGATTCCTTTTCGAGAACAGTGTCGAGATGCTCGTCCCCATAATAAGAGAGTGAGTGTGAATCTCGGGTGTGATAGCGTTGTTTGAGATGGAATCTCAACCGGAATATCAACCGATCGAGGGGTTGAGAAATATTACTTTTAAAAGGATAAAACCCTCCTCGTCATCGTCATAAAGTGTTGCCTTGAGAAATTGGGAACGCCAGAGCTTGCTCTAGGATAAATAATTCTTCCCTAGATTTGCGAGCTTCTGGTTCTTGACCAGCAATTCTCCTATGGTTTTTCACCACTCACTTGATTCTTAAAGTTTTGAATCATATCATCAAGTGTTTTCATTGCGGTTTCAAGATCTGGGAGATTTCATGAGACAACGGCTCGGATGGAGTTTGAACCGTATAGTCTTTGTGGAGGTTGAAAATTATCAAACATGTGAGAGTCATGATTGTTACAAGGAAATGGATTCCTGTTTGACAATCGAGTGAAATGGGGACCTCCACAGTACTACAACAAGAAAGCTGCTTGAGTGCAGACAGTGAACTATATGGATATTGGTCATAACAAAACTCGAGCATCACCGAAAACTGTTCATAGACAAACGTGTTTCGGATTGACACTCAATTCCTTGGTGAGGACCTCCACAAAATTCACAGCGAAGTGTTGATTGTATGAAGATAAGTCGGGTTGTGGTGGTTAATTGGAAAAATTAGAGGGGTCGTTAAATGAGTTCTGATTAGGATCATAATCAAATGAATTCCTTGAACCACAAAACAAACAACTCCCGTTATGAATATCATTACCACATTGTACACACGTACACCAACGACAGGGTGAACCATAAAGAGGCTCTCCACAACCGACACAAGGAATAAACGATTGCATTTGAGAGTTATGAAGAGGAATCGGTTTATTCAAAGAATCAACAAAACCAACATGGTGATCCGAATGACTATCAAGTCTCGAAGAACATTCAGAAAAATCCAGAGGTGGGACAAATGGTGTGCTCTGAGAGCTAGCAATTTCCACCACTTCCGTTATGGTCTCCGGTTTTGGTTCTTGAGAAACGTGAAGATTAGGCAAGTCATTCTTGCTAGTCACCGGTGTTTGAACGGGTTCATCGTAATCAATTCTAATTCTCGACCTTTTTCATCGGCTTGAATTTCTTCGATTAGATTACGGACTCTATCTTCAAAGAAAGTGTCCTCGTAATCCTCGGTGGGTGCTTGGGGTAGCTCCGACGTTTGAACCGGTTTGTCAAGATTAGAATGTATTTCGGGTTGTGGCGGGTGGTCGAAATAACTTTGAAAAGAATTTATGATGGATAATTCGCACGAATTGCAAAATTCGCTGAACTAGGCCCTCCACACCGCTCACACACATTTCGGCGATGAAGTTGACGAATGTCGACATAAGAATTAAACATATAGAGGATTAAGAAGAGAATCAAATGGTTGAGAGGATACGAAGAATAGAATTAAGCGGCAAAATAAGAATCAACGAATAAGAGGAATGAGAAGAATATTTTGGGGTTTTGGATAAGAAAACATAAACATATCTGAGATGGATGGTATGAACAAAGAGTGAATATTCAAATTACTAATCTGCTAGACGTAAGATTATCAAGACAACTCCCGCAGTGGCGCTAAAATTTGATGCGCCGAAACAGTCAAGCTAAATCACACAAGCCCGCCACTTGTGAATGGCGGACCGTAACCAACTTAAAAGCTGCTCAGCACGAACTCAATGAAGATCCGAGGAGTATAGTGTTTCCCGGTCGTTATGTCCCGTGAGCTATGCAATGGATTATCAAGCGTTTAGTGATCGAGGAATTTGAGCGGAAAAGATTTGAATTTGATATTAACTACGGAAAAGCCAACAAATTAAAATGGCTTAAATGCAAATTAAAAAGATTAAAAGGTAAAATCTATTAAATAAACGCTATCACTATATTTAAAGTGATGAGCGTTTAAAACCCAAAACGTACGTTTAAATTAAAATTACGTTAACGTCTGAAATAAAAAGTGATATCTAAGAAATAAAAGTCCTAAAATATGAAAAATACATTTTACAAACCTAATGATAAAAGAAAATTTATAGAAAAAGAAAATTATTTTTAATACTATTTATCTAATTATTATTAATTAAAAACTATTTTTAACTATTAAATAATTACCTAAAATACAAGAAATTAGGAAATAAAGCTAGAAAAATAAAATTATGAATTGGAAAAGTCTAAAATATCAAACTAGAATTTTCAAAACTATTTTTTGTATTTTTCTGATTATTTTTCTATTTTTATGATTTTTAAACTATTTAAAACTAATTAAATTACTAAAAATTACAAAATAAACTATGAAAAATATGGAAAATTACTTTTTTTACTTTTTATATTTATCTAAACCTAAGAAAATTGAAAAATTATTTTTTTGAAGCTTTTCTTAATTTTTTGTATTAAATGCTATTTAAAAATGCTTAAAAACTAAATAAAATACAGAAAAATAGCAAATCAACTTGGAAAAATCTGAAAATTTCAGGAAAACTCTAAAATAATATTAGGAATCTAGGAAAATGGAAAGACAGGTGCTTATGTGTATAAAAATGGAACTGATAACACAAGTGCTTATAAATAAGCACTAAAATAAGCCAAATGAAACAAATTAAGCTACCAACAGTTTACAGAGATCTAAATATGCTATAAGTACTAGAATGCAACTAAGAATAACAAGCTACAACCACAGAATCACAAGATAGCAGAGATTTGATGTCTATGAGTTTCAAGTTAAAACAGATTCTGAGTGGCAAGTTTGAACACAAGCACAAGCTTAAAAATAAGCTCAAACTTAAAACTACAATTTGGAACTTGAAAAGGACCTGGTTGAGATCAAGTGTACCAAAAAGCAAACTAAAGGAAGCTCTAATGAGCCCTGTGCACAAGCTTCAATATCTGAGTAAAACTCAGTATCAATATTGAGATCTCGTGGTGCAGGCATTTTTGCCTAAAAGAAGAGCTTATTTGGAGCTTTTAGAAAATTGTAAAATTGTATTAAAATGCTAATAAGTAACAAGACCAGGTCAAGTTTCTAAAATGCCAAGATTCACTTGATAAGTCCAAAAATAAGATCATGAAAATTCCTTGTAACCGACCCCAAAAGCAGATTTTTGCTATTTTGACTTTTGAAGAAATTGATGAACTTTGACTAAATTGAACTTTGGAACCAATTTTGATTTGATCCTGATGTAATATGATAGAACAAGTGTAAAGCAAGCAATGTTGATGATTTCTTAACACAAAATAATGATCTTGCTATTCCAAAATCTCAACAATGATCAAGTGAGATGGATTTAAAGAAAGATTTGACTTTTAGTGGTTGCGGGCACCGATTTTGACTCAAATGAGCTCAATATGACTTAATAAACATAAACCAATAGAACTTAACTCCTGAGTAAACCATTATGACAGATGAATCAGCAAATCCAAACACCCTTGTTTGTAACTGTTTTGAAGATGCAACTGAGCTAAACCCTGACCAAACTTATAATTATGATCAATCTAAGTTTAATTACCCTAAACACTACTATTAAGACAGGTTTGAGCAGATTAATACTACAAAAACTGATTATGCATAAAAACTTGAAAATCACTTACAAAGGGTCCAAAGCTGCTATAGCTTGCAAACCAGTGAACCAAGAACCACTATCTATCAATTCCAACCCAACTAACTAATATTCAACCCAAATCCATGCCTGCACCACCCAATAACCAAATCTGCATCATTTTTGCACCTGTTTGACTTTTGTTGACCAAGAATCAAAAGGAATGGAAAATTGAATGTGAGCTTGTACAAAGCTATCATAAGCTCATTTAAGTGATTGAAGCGAGAAATGAGCATGATGAAGCTTTTGAATGAGATTTTGACTTTGAAATTTTCAACAGTGGACAAATAAGATCAAATGTAAACATAAACTGATATTAATGCTTAAAATAAGTTTCAATGATCTTCAACACTTAAGTTTGATACAAATTAACAACTCATAACAGGTTTTACATTAATTTAAAGATTCTAAATTAAAAACGACATTTTACTAAATTTTATAAAACTAAAAAACTGCCTATCTCTTCTTCTCTTGCTTTTCTCTTATACCCAATCTCATTCTCTCTCTACTCTGATGAAATCCCACCATTCTAAGCCATTGGATGGCTTTTAATTGATCTTGACCATTCAAAGCGATTTTGGCGCCAAATTCCTTATGCCAATTGGGGGTTGAGTGAGGGGTTAGGGAAGCATTTAATGTAGTTTGAGTTGTGTGGAGGTGGGGAACAATGAGAGATAAGGTGATGGAGGGATGGGATGTTGCTTTGTTGCAGAAGCGATTGAGAGGTTGAAGACTTTGGCGGGTGTGGAGTTTTGACCATGGTTTGACCAGAGTATTAATAACCAAAGGGTTCAAAACTCAATTGACAGGGGTCCAAAATTCATTGACTAGGCAAATGGGGTTTTAAAGGGTTTAAATGATAGGGACCTTGTGTAAATTCGAAACTTGAGGGCCTAAGTCGCCAATTCGAAAAGTTATTCCAAGGGACCACAAGTGACAACCTTCAAAAGTATAAGGACCATAATTGCCACTTTGCAATTTTCAGGGCCATTTCGCCAAATTTCAAAGTTGAAGGACTAAACTTGTAATTTCTCAAACTTTTGATATTTTCACCAAAGGACTAAATTTGACAACTTTTGATTTTAAAAGGACCTTTGGTGACTTTACTTTTGAAATTATGTGCTCGTGGACCTGCTTTTGACAACTTTTGAAACTTGGGGACTAAAGCGCAATTTTGCAAATTTGATATGTTTTCATCGATTTTGATATTTTGCATTTAAAACACATAAAACACGATTTGTGATATTTTGATCATTTGATGTATTTTTGAGTGTTTTGATGATTTTGTTTATATTATACAAAAATGATGAGTGATTCCTTGTTTATAAAAGGAACCAAATAGTTTGTAATAGACAACTCATCCGAAACATAGAGTTTCGGTGAATAAAAGATCCATAGAGGATCTAAGTGTTCTTAGTTATAACATCTTGTGTTTACTTTCCGCTTTAGAATACAAGTGTTAGAGACTGTCTATTAGTTTGCTTATGATTACATAGGCAACACTAACGATCCACGAGTGCTTAAGATCTGTCAAGGTCTGAGAGTTTTCAACAAACTCACCTTGGGTAAGTAATGTGTCGAAAAAATGTAACGTGAGTTCAACGCTAAGGAATCCTAAAAGCGACCTAGATATATAAGTCGTTTTAGGGAAAATGCGATATGTACTAAATGCATATGAGTTTTACAAAGTTTTATCACCCTTATATACTTGTAGTAATGTTTTATAAAGTTACCTAAGTCAAAACTTTAAGAAAAACGTATTAAACACATTTACGATTTCAAAACTTTAATATAAAAGTTTATTGATTTTAAACCCGTCTTTGAATGAGCCTATCTTCTTTGTTTCAAGCTCATTTTTATCTGTTAAACTCTCTAAACGTAGAATATGTCAACTTTCACTATTTTAAGGCCTCGATTCGTGAAAACATGTTTTGGGTATTGGTTTTGACAAATTCATAATTGGACATGTTGTTACTATTTTCAGAATATTTTCTGACTTCGTCGGGCTACATCTCACTTGTTTTTCAATGAAATCAATTGGTTTAAAAGCTTAGGTGGAGAGTTTTTAGTCTACTTTTTAAAAATGTAAGCCATTTGTACACCAATAATTCCAGAAAATTAAGAGAACACAAGGGTGTCAGGTCTGCTAAAATCTGGAAAACATAACCCAACTTGATTTGGTCATAGCTCATTCGTTACTTAATCTCACGACTAAATTCGACTTGCTACATTTAGGTTAGAGTCTTGACTCCAAAATTTCAAAAGGATCAACATGTCAAACTACTCCTAAGATGGTTCTTTGTACAATTGAAATTTGGAACTCAGTTTTGTGTCGATTTTGACAACCGACCTATATCTAAATGTATGACAAATGGGTTTGGTCAGAAAAATTCCTAAAGTGTTTTTCTATATCAAAAATGTCGACTGAATTTATGGACAAGAACTAAGGTTTTCTAACTTAATTTAAATCCATTTTCAAAACAACAAAGCATATATAGGTGATATAAAATGAACATTAAATGATAAATAAGAATATAAATGAGTTATAAAGGCTTACAAAGTGTTGGTGAATAAATGGTGAGGAAATGAATATAAAATCAACTCAAGAACAGTAACAAAACCCTAACTTCCAAGTACCAAACCCTAGCGTTAATTAAACACTTAAACCAACGTATAAACCAAGACTTATACCCCTTTGTTTCTCCCCTTATTTTGCTGTGAAATGAGTGAGTTTTGTCTTTGATTATTTGTGAGAAAAGCAGTCACAAGTGAGGTTTACTTATAAGTGTAATTTAAGTAATGTTTGAATATGTCTTATGAGTCAAATGTTTCTGCTACTCCTAAATGGCTTAATATTTCATGTGATATTTACATGGAGCGTGGGTAAAGGGCTAGGGGACAAGATTTTTGGGTTGTCATTGTGGTTAGTTCAATGTGATAGCTAAATTGAGACAGTATAGGGTTTTGAAGCAAGAAAAGTGAGGTAATTGTGTACCCTTTAATGTGGCCAGTTATGGGTATAGGAGGGAGGGTGGTATTTTAATTTTTTTTTATAGATATGAGTGTATAAGTATGTATATATTACAAAGGAGGTGGATTGGGTAGCTTATTGCATGCATGCATGAGACTTAATGCAAAACGTATGCGTTCTATGTAAAACTTGTAAAACCAAATGTGTATACTTATAACAAATGCTTGTAAAAGTCTTGTAGTACATGTTTGATGTAGACTAAACTTATTCTAGTGTCGGTTTACGTTAAGTGTCATTTTTTGGTTTATGCGATTTAACGTAACGGTTATACGTCAAAGTAAATATTCAAGTATTCAAAGTAAATTATTTGGAGTTTATGATTGAGTAATGACCTGAAGAATACGAGTTGTCACACTTTACCCACTGTAACCTTTTCATCATCTACTAAAACCATGAGTACCCTCATTTCAACCATTTGATCATCATCTGATGATACTTCTTCTTCATCCCAGCCATATACCTCAGCAACAAGACTTTTGATTTTGACTGAATGTGTTGGGGTAGGTTTTGAGGTTGAGGCTTCAGAATTTAAAGGAGCCATCTTGGCCTTAACTTTGTTGTACTTTACCTCATAGTCTTTTTGGATTTTAGGCTCAGTTTGTTTGATGATGTTTGGGTGTAGGAGAATTGTTTAGGTTGGAATCTGTTTTGTTTATGATAGTGTGGAGGTTTTGACATAGCAATCTCTTGCAAAATGTCTAGTTTTACCACACTTGTAGTAGTCAGTTGTGTTTGATGCTTTTGACCCACTAAACCTTAGAGAGTTCCTTTTAAAGAATCACTTGGATTTTGCTAGAAGAACCCTTTCATGGAAATCTTCAGCAATATCCTCAAGGTAGTCTTCACTGCTTCTTGTGTCTTCTTCATCTTCAGGACTATCTTGAAAGTCCTATTCAATTTAGTTAGAGACGAAAGCAGTTGATATGGGTTTAGTGGTCAGCGTCAGATCTTTTTTCTTGTTAGTCTCATTGATTTTGTCAATGATTCTCTCTTCATATTTGAATTTTTCAAAGAGATTGGCTAAGTATAGATTAGAGGTGGCAATTCGGGTCGGGTCGGGCCGGGTTCGGGTTGTCGGGTTCAGGTTGACAGGTTGGTGGGTCAGGAAACCTCAACATGAACCTGAACCATTTAAATCATCGAGTCATTTATGTCAACGTTTCGGGTTGACCATTTAAACCATTTTATATACAAAGATTGGCACATTACACGAGTTAAACATGTTAAACGGGTTTGGGGTTGACCCGTTTAACCAATTTAACTCGTATAATAAAATATAGATAATTTTTAATTCAAGTAAACGGGTTAGATGGGTCGACCAAAACCTGACCCGAAACTTATTTAGACCCAAACCGAACCTTTTAATTTTTGTGTCGGGTCAAAAATTGCCACCCCTGGTCTAAATCTCTAACATGGTTAGAGTTCCTTAATATTTGACAAAAGCTTAGCCATTTTTGGGTAGACTGTTGATAAAACCAACATTTATTTTATGTTTCTTAAGCTTAACACCATCATCAGTAAGTTCATTCAGTAGAACTTTGTACCTAGTAAAAGTTTGAGAGACATTTTCACCTTCTAAGTGTTTGAAGGAATTGTATGCTAGTTTTAAGTCCATTTAAACCATTTTATATACAAAGGTTGGCACATTACACGAGTTAAACATGTTAAACGAGTTTGGGGTTGACCCGTTTAACCAATTTAACTCGTATAATAAAATATAGATAATTTTTAATTCAAGTAAACGGGTTAGATAGGTCGACCAAAACCTGACCCGAAACTTATTTAGACCCAAACCGAACCTTTTAATTTTTGTGTCGGGTCAAAAATTGCCACCCCTAGTCTAGATCTCTAACATGGTTAGAGTTCCTTAATATTTGACAAAAGCTTAGCCATTTTTGGGTAGACTGTTGATAAAACCAACATTTATTTTATGTTTCTTAAGCTTAACACCATCATCAGTAAGTTCATTCAGTAGAACTTTGTACCTGGTAAAAGTTTGAGAAACATTTTCACCTTCTAAGTGTTTGAAGGAATTGTATGCTAGTTTTAAGTCCATGACCCTATTCTCTTTTACTTCAGATGGACCTTCTGTGATAGACACAGGTCTTCCCATGCTTCTTTGGCAGCGGGACAGTTTATGACATGTTCCATAAGGTCATCTGGAAGACATGAAATGATGAGACTCTTTAGGCGTTGGTTAAGATTGACAACCCTTTGTTCTTCATTTGACCAATTTGGCTCTGGTTTGTCCAGACCAACATTAGTTTTTGGCGCATATGGCCTATTTGTAATAGTTTTCATAAAACTAAGGTTCTATACTCAAAATGTGACATAGAAACCTCTTTCTCTATTTAGTAAACTCTTCTTCCTCAAGTTTAGGAACAACTATGTAGCTATTACAAATGGTGGATATTGATATTAAAAACTTTGAGAAATCTATTTGATAAAAGTTTTACAAATCAGATGGCTTTGATGCCATTTGTTGGACCCTTTTAACGTGTTACAACTTATTGTTTAAGTTAAACAACATTCCATGCAAACAATATAACATATATAAACAGTTCAAGTATAGCAATAAGTAAAGCAATTAATAATACGTGACACATAGTTACTTTTCAACTTTTAAACTCTTATTGATATAAAATCAAAGGATTGAAAAGGTTTACTTGCGGAATAGCAAACCTAGTTGAAAGTTTAAGTACCAACTATACTTAATCGTTGAATGCTCAGCGGCTTAGTTAGGTTCGATGAGTAATGTGATCTTTTTGAAGACTTTGTTGTTTGTTACAAGAGATGCATTACTCTTTTACATGCATTCCATTCTATAGGAGGGAATTAAGGTTTTAAAGCGTTCCTATAGTACACGTCTTTAAAATCCAACAGATGATCTAAAACTAGTACAAGGTTACTTCTACTTTAGGGAACAATTAAGTACATTATTTGTACTTTTATACCAACTGTGACAGTTTGTCATTCCCAAGTAGTATTTACTTTATCTTGTGTATAAAGTATCTTTTCCCTACCTTTGAGACCTTCTAGATGTTAGGAGACTTTTTGCTCAACATCTTGGTGTAGAGGAGATCACTGTCGTTCAACAAGGTATTGCCACCCTTGTTGAACTGAACTTCTTCATTTGGACTTGGTCATCATTTACTGATCCACATTAGTAATCTTGAAGTGAAGACTTTGTGTATCTTCAAGGAATCTAGAAAAGTCGATGATAAGTGTAAATGGTGAGCTGAATGTGTCTTCAGCTTTGTGTATTGAAGCTGTCTTCAGTGTCTGAGCTAAATATGTCTTCAACTTTATGTAATGAAATTTTCTTCAGTGCCTGAGCTGAATGTGTCTTCAGCTTTGTATGTTTTCTGAGCTGAATATGTCTTCAACTTTGTTAGCTGAACGTGATTTCAGCTTTGCATACTAAAGTTGTCTTCAGTATCCTGTAGTTATGGTATTTTCTATTCAAATCCTAGTTCAAGGGAAGTGGGCACTAAACTGACCCAACAATATATGAATTTCAAACAAACTCGGGTTTATGAAGATATGACAGTAAAAACCAAAAGGCGAGTTTGTTTTTTTCTTTTTTTTTTTGTTTTTTTTTTTGTTATTTTTTTTTTTTACCAAAAACGACCAAAACTTTTAGTGTTCATCTTTCAAAACCATTTGATATACCTTTCTTTCTCCCAACGCCGTTTAGCCGGGTCTAGGTTTCCTCTCACCCGGAAGGTGGCTAACTCTTTGGTCTTACGAGTCGTAACAAATTTCTAAACAAATTTTATCTACCAAATCATTACAAGAACAGATCAAAATTTATAAAAATCCTTAAATACCCCGAAAACCACTTTGGTACTTTAACGCCCAAAATCTCGATAAAAAATCATCAAAGTTTATGTGTTTTGAACGTGTAAATCATATATTTGAACCTTTAGATGGTAAAACAACCATAAATTTTGAACTTTTTATCAATAACACAAGAAAATATTTAGAAAATGATGAACTCGTCGTTTTGACAACTACCCTTGCGTTTTTTTTATTCTTTACACCTATTTTGATCGGAGTTTTTGAAAACAAGCCATTACAAACTCGTGTGAGGCTCTAATACCAATTGTAGCAAGATCCAAAACGAATTTGGGTGGTCAGAGAAGCTCAAAATAGAAGTTAAACATGGTATAATGTAGAGAGAGAGAGAGAGTAGTGAGAGAAAGTGGAAAGGTGTGTATTAGATTAGAGAGAAACTAGCTAATACACATACAAGAAATGAGAGTTTCAGATCCTAGTTGTGACTAGGATGATATATATACTAACTTACACGCCTCACTATGCTAGATTGAAAATACAAATCCCTGCATATAAGTAAATAATAATGATACTAATGCAATTCCCGTAAATGGGGCTAACAACTTTAACCATACAAATGAACGTACATGAATTCTTAAACGAAAGAACGTTTTTGTTCATGTCTGTTTATTAAGTAATGAGGTTGTTCGTGTTCGTCTATGATCGTACATAGAAAATTAAATGAATACAAGTATGAACAAAAACAACAAATATACAAATTATTGTGTTTTGCTTGTTCATTTGTCTAAGTGTACCAATTTTAGAAGTATTTAACAAAAATATACGATATTCGACAATGATTAAATAAACGAGCGTATAATCAGGCGTTTACGAATGTAAATAAACTAAGAAGACTATTGTACATGTTCGTTCATTTACCTAAACGGACGTAAAATCTTATTCATGTTCGTTTATTTAATACATAAGGGTCAATTTAGTCATAACAAATGTATTAATTTTGTCCCACTCACTTCCATCCTAAAAATCATATGAAAGTTTTGGCATATAAATCCACCACTTTCCTTCTATTTTTCACACTTTATTTATACTTTCTCTCTCAGAAAAACTTAAGAACACACCATTCGTTTTCTTCACTTATTTTCACTTTTCACACAATATCAAAACTTCACTTTTCACACAAAATCAAAACTTTGAGAATAGTGAAGTTGTGTTATATATGAGGAGAGTGTAATCTTAGAATACCAAAACAATAGTTTTAATTTTAACGATATAACATAAAAGTGAGGTAACAATTAAAAAAACAAACAAAAAACAAAAAGTATTGAAAGAAATTAGAATGTAGAAACACTGGATTACACCCCCCAACCCATCATCCACTGTGTGTATGTGTCTGGATAACAAAAATACCAGACAAAAATATCCATAACCAACTCTCTCTAGAGAGCTAACATAATCTCTCAATGGAGTCGTTAGCATTCTCAACCATATCTTCCCGCCAATTCTCCACAACCTTCCCTAAAACCACACCACACTGCTGCTCCTCTCTCACTCCTTCAACTTCACCTCACGCACTCTCATTCCGGTCCACCCGCTCTTCTTTTACGGTCAGCACTTCATTTACTCATAAGTTTTAAACATACTCTTTTGTCTTGTGTTATTGATTACTATTTTTTGTTGTTGTTGTATTTGGATGAGAGTAGAGGGAGGTATGGGGAATAGTGAATTCGCAGAGAGCGATTACGGTTAGAAAAGAGAGGAGTTGGATTATAAGAGCTGAGATGTTTGGTCAGTTAACTAGCGGGCTCGAATCTGCTTGGAACAAACTCAAGGGCGAAGGTTATCATTGTTTTTAAATGCGTCGTAATAATGTCATATGTTTCTAGCCAATAATTATGTTTTACCATATCTAGGAATCCTATTTTATATCCTCGATCGTTCTTGTATGCTACAAAGAAGAAAAATCATTTAACAATTCTAAGTATGCACGACGATTTCTATACACTAATACTGATTACATACCACGTTGCCGCAACCAGTGAGTGACAAAGCCAGTCTAAACTAAACATTTCTCTAGTTTAGAATTGTATTAACGATTTCTCTAGTTTACTGTATTAACGGAACAATATATGTTCTATGACACATTAAGGAAGTAAACATAGTGTATTAACACACACTTCAAAAGAAACTTTTAAGGGTGCATTAGAAAAAATTCTCTTCGTTTTGTAGAAATTTGGAAGGGAAATTTATCTCTAAAAAACACTTGAAAATATAGAAAACGCGTTTAGTTGATGTTTTTATTTTCTGTTTTAAAGAAGGGAAGGGAGGGTCTTGTGTTACAAAGGAAAACAAGGAAACAACAAAACTTTGTTTTGTAATTTTCCTTGTTAAGTTAGGAAATAGGGGATTTGTGTTTTGTGGAGAATTTTTTGGAAATAAAAGGATTTGAACACGATCTCTGTTTTCTTAGTTCTATGTTTTCCTCTAACTAAGCGCAACCTTTATTATGGATTAGTTTCAAGTAAAGAAAAAAGAGGGAGGGTTCCTTTGTTTAGGATCGTCTAATTTTGACACGTGTGGTCTAGAAATGAAAATTCTAACTTGGAATAAATACGTAAGATATTGCATGACTAGCAAAAAAACAAAAAGATCCCTAATTTTACACTAGATACATAACAATAGGTCTAAAAGTTTGGGGAAAACTTGAACCATGATAAAGGGTGAGACTGAGTGTTGCGCCAAGACGCAGTAGGCATTTGTCCATACGTCCCTGAATTCAGTAACTGCCGTTAGATATTTGCAAGCTTGGTAAGTTCAGTTGCGTCAAAAGTTATAACCGTTTGTAGTTGCACCTCTTTCTCACTGCTACCTATGTGAGTTTGCCAATTGGGTTATTTGGTCATCATCAACTTAAAATCAGTACACAAACTGCAGTTTGTGTATAAATGCAAGACAATAATGCCTTAGTCCCAACAAAAATCATGGGTTTGCTGTTTTGTAAATTGAACTCGTCATGCTACAATGGTAGAATGTAGGTATGTAGTATCACATTTCTGTTCTTTTTAAGTGTGTATAGTAGAATTATGTATTTGGCACTTTAAACTCCAAGTCAGATGGTAGCAATCTCACATTGGCTGATCTATAGAGTGTCGTAAATACTCTGTAAAAGATACTCTCGGGTTATCATGTGTGCTTTTTTCTCATTAAAGGTTCCCTCAGTAAACGTATTTTTCTTTATTCAAAAATGGCACCCTTGATACTTTTCTTAATTTTTAAATCCCCACACCCTTTTTGTTCATCTTGTTGTTATTTACTAATTGTTGCTGTAAATATTTTGTGCTTCAGAGGTGCTAACGAAGGAGAATATTGTGGAACCCATGAGGGACATTAGGAGAGCTCTTCTAGAAGCCGATGTATGTGCAAACTTTATCTTTTTCTTTAGCTAACAAACATTAGCCGATGTAAAAAACAAACATTTCATCTTTAACTAAGTTTCTATATTTGGCTGACAGGTCAGCCTTCCTGTTGTAAGAAGATTTGTTCAAGTTGTAAGTGAACAAGCTGTTGGTGTTGGCGTTATCCGAGGAGTCAAACCAGATCAGCAATTGGTCAAAGTATGGTATCCCTTTTATATGAGAAAAATAAACAATCCATTCGACATACAATATGATCTTCTCTAAGGTGATCAACAAATCAATAATAATCCTTGTTGCAGATAGTAAGTGATGAACTTGTGAAGTTGATGGGAGGAGAGGTTTCTGAGTTGACTTTTGCAAAATCGGGTCCTACTGTTATCTTACTCGCTGGTTTACAAGGTGTTGGAAAAACAACTGTTAGTGCAAAGTTAGCTTTGTACCTCAAGAAACAGGTGACCTGCATTTTACTTTTGAATTTTTTTTTATTATTATTCTGAAGAATGTTGCGTATAGTTACTTACCCTTTTTGCATGTATGTAAAACAAATGTTAGGGAAAAAGTTGCATGCTGATCGCTGGAGATGTATATAGACCAGCTGCAATCGATCAACTTGTTATTTTGGGTAAACAGGTATGAACTATGAAGTATAACTTGAGTATTAATAATTATGCAGTTCTATTTTGACTCGTTCTGATAGATATGAGCTTGTGACAGGTGGATGTTCCTGTGTATACTGCAGGAACTGATGTGAAACCGGCAGATATAGCTAGGCAAGGTCTTCAGGAGGCTAAAAAGCAGAATGTAGATGTGATTATAATGGATACTGCTGGAAGGCTTCAGGTTATATAACAACTTTTTTGATTATTTTTTATCTATAAGCCGACATGTTTCTGCAATAAGTGAAACATCCTTTAGTTTGTTATTTGTGTTTTGTTAATAGATAGACAAAAGTATGATGGATGAATTAAAAGATGTGAAGCGAGTACTGAATCCTACTGAAGTTTTGCTTGTTGTGGATGCGATGACTGGGCAAGAAGCTGCAGGTATCACATTGCTCTTTTAAAAATCACTTGTTGCATTATTTAGTTTAATTGCTGTGAATGATATGTGACTGGGTATTTGCTTAGTAAAGCATGTCACATATCCAATTATATTATATTCATCCCTTTTTATTTCTTAGAAACAGAAGATTGTCTATTTCCATGTTATGTTATTGTTTACATATTCCTGCAGTTGCTGAGACTCATTATCTTTTTTTTTTTTTTACCATATTAACTGTGTTGATATTTTGCAGCATTGGTGACGACATTCAATCTTGAAATTGGAATAACCGGAGCAATTTTGACTAAGTTAGATGGGGATTCAAGAGGTGGAGCAGCTCTGAGTGTTAAAGAGGTTAGCATTTCACAACTGGAAAATACTATAGGTGACATAACTGGTGATCTTGACCCATTTGCGTATAAACGGGGTTCAATGGGCTAAATCATTAAACTTTGCTTAATTGGGAACTGGTCCAGGAGTAGTTTATTATTGTAATACTATTGTCTTTCTAGTCATAATTAATGTGCTGATCATTTAACGGAAACTTAAAAGATGAACAGAATTACCTGTGGGTGTACTGGGCGGGCTACTGGCATCCCCCGTTTGGACACGTACTAAAGTTGACCCCTTTTAACCCATTACCCAACCCATCCATCTTTCCACCTATAGAAAACATGTTAGCTTGAAATATCCTTTCTTTTTATTTTGGTGGTGATGCTTATTTCACATAAATGTTTTTCTTTTCTTTTGGGCATGTTAGGTATCAGGAAAGCCAATCAAGCTTGTAGGACGTGGAGAGCGAATGGAGGATCTTGAACCCTTCTATCCAGATCGTATGGCGGGACGAATCTTGGGCATGGGAGATGTTCTCTCATTTGTAGAGAAAGCCCAAGAAGTTGTGAGTGTCATATTTTAGTTTTAAGTTTTGTGAATTATAACCTGACATAACATTTCTTGATTTATCGGTAGATGAAACAAGAAGATGCTGAAGATTTGCAGAAAAGATCATGACCGCAAAATTTGACTTCAATGACTTCTTAAAGCAAACTCGTGCTGTTGCACGGATGGGTTCCATGTCTCGTGTTCTTGGAATGATTCCTGGAATGGGAAGGTACATACATTTTTCTGTTTCTTTATGCAAATATGTTCGCTGGTGATTGATAACGAGGAATACTCGTATTGATAGATTTAGCAGTATGGACTATTTACCTATGGATTGATTTGCGATTGTGCTCGATTTATAACGGGTCAAACGAAAACATAGCTAACACGGAACAGGTCTAATGAGTTGAAAGTCACCCAAAGTCTACTTCTAATGCATACCTCCTACATTGTCTTTTTTAAAGGCTCATATTGTAATTGTACTAAAGTTTATTTAATAATTATCTTTTTCAATGTACAAAGAAAGTGTTTGTCGGTCAAACCAGCCTGACAAGTGACATATTTAATCCCAACCCGCTTTTGACCTCTTACCCAACACGCACATCTTGCCACCATAATGTTATACATGTTGCTAAGACAACCCACACCATGATGCTTATATTGTTCCCATCTTTTACACAACATTCATATCTTGCCTGCACAATTACATAATTTCTTACAATCATTTTTAATGGACAGGTTACTCCTGCACAAATTCGAGAGGCAGAAAAGAGCTTACAAATAATGGAAGCAATGATTGAAGTGATGACACCAGGTTTTTCATCCTTCACATATATCAGATATATATATCTATTTTTTTCATTAATGTGAAAAACTTCATTCTTTATATTAATATATTTTTTTGTATTTTGGTGGTATTTTCAGAGGAAAGGGAGCAGCCTGAACTGCTTGCGGAATCACCTGCCAGGAGAAAGCGAATTGCCCAGGAATCTGGAAAAACCGAGCAACAAGTAGAAAAATAATTCCTTACTTTTGTGTTACTTCATAGCTTACTTCAAAATATAACACAAATTAGAAAAAAAAGGTTTATGGATATTACTTCTGTATTTCAGGTGAGCCAACTTGTTGCTCAGCTTTTCCAAATGCGTGTTAGGATGAAGAATTTGATGGGTGCAATGGAAGGTGGATCTGTTCCTGCACTTAGCAACCTCAAGAGGCAATGAACCAACAAAGGTGTTTTCTAATTCGCTTAGTTTCACAGTGTTAATCTTTCAGCATCAATTATGTTCATATTTAGGTTATTTGCATAAAATAGTACAAATACCAAGTACCTTTTCATACGTCCCGTTTTAATCATTATACGTACTATTTTTGACCCAATTGAGTCATTGAACTATGTCATTTCATCCATTTGAGTCCAGCATTTTTGGGCATCAATTTAAATTTTCTGTAGTAAAAAAGATTCCAGTTTTTGGAAGTGGGGTTTTTGGTTATAAAATGACTCAAAGGGGACACAGACGCATCTATAACGAATTGGTGAACTAAAATAGCTACAATGACCCAAAGGGGACTAGTGAAACAATATGTTGGTATGTTATGATAATAACCCTTGTTTGTCAACACAATTAACCTAATACTTGCTGGTTATTGTTTTGCTTGGAATTTCAGGCTCCTCCAGGTACTGCTAGGAGGAAGAGAAGATCAGTATCTAGGAAACAATTTGCAGGCTCATCAGGAGAGCCAGGCCCTCGTGGTTTCGGTGGTGGTAACTGAGAGTACCGGAGCCTATGGATTTGCTATTCATGTAGAATAATAATCTTGAGGAGTAGATAGATGATTGTAGCCTTGAAAAGAGAGAGGTGTAAAAGTAGCATGCAAATGGAGAGTTTTCGTGCATAGTTGTAAGACCAAAACTATATTTTCCCTTTGTTTGCTTTGAGACTTTATTATATTATTCTTGCACAGCTCTGTCAGCTCGTGTGAAATCCCAAGTGTGTTTTATATCCTAAAGTTAAGGTCTTAAGGAAGTATTATAACAAGCTGAATATACTGTTTGAATACTGTTTAAATAGTCCTGTCTATATGCGTGGTTGTGGAAAGGCGCGCCCATTTTCCAGAAGGCAGTTAGATTCACGTGAGTGGTTGTTTTGAAGCGGGTTTGGTAGTGACTCTTTCTGTTTGGATCCTTGCCAACTATATGAAGCAAGGCTGCAAAGGGTGTCTATGGTTGGTTAGCCAAACTAAAGTATAGTTGCAGTAAGCCCGGATGTGTCGGTTTGGCATTGTTTTAAACAGGAACCTAAACTGAGATAGCACTTTAACATAATCAGTTGAGTTATCTAAGCTAACCAATTAATCAGTCTCTAATTCAAATTCGACAGTGCTTCATTAGATATAAGCTTGACCTTATCGCCTACGGTTTATTATGTCTCTTAAGCAAATGTTATAGGAGCTTAATTTAAGCATTTGGTTTTTGGTAGGTTAACCATTGAGCATTTGTCATTTACTCTAAAAATAGAGATCACAAACTCATTTTGTTTTTTTTTTCATTTTCTCTCACTTTATTAGAGTAATTACTAAATCCAAGCACAATCACAAAGTATTTGTACATGACTTTAGAATATACAACTTCTTAAATGCGTCAGTTTATACTCTTCTGTACTTGGTTGTCTTCTATGATTTCAAATATTCAGTAATACTATACTCGGCATTCACTCTTATTTACATTTTTAAACTAGTCCTTTTGAGGGTACTTATTTATCATGATTGAGTATTCCCACAAGAAGAACATGTGCATAAAGATTTTAAAAACAAAAAGTTGTACAATGGACATTCGAAATCAGTATTAAACAAATAATTAAAATTATGGGAATGCCTTTTCTTAATCAACTTGCATAAAAGTACAATAAATGAAAATAAAAATTTGCTCATTTACATGTTCTGTTTAACCTTCAAAAAGTTCATGTTAGTATTATTTATCTATATTGCTGCATTTAAATTTTAGTTTTGACAAAATTGAGATCCTCTCATTTACGTGTTCTGTTTAACCTTCAAAAAGTTCATGTTTAGCCTAACTAGTCGCCTTTTCACATTAAAAAAAAAATAAACAAATAAATAAAAATGATGATTTAGATTTGAGTTGAAATAAGGAGCCCACTAATTATTTTTGTGAGACACAAAACATGAGGGTCAATTTTGCAGACAACTAGAGTACATGATAGCTTTACTTTAGTGAGTGGCCAATAAACCACAATTCACAAACCTTTTCATGAAGCATGCAACTTTTTAATATCTTCTTTTAAAATCAAATAAAAATAGAAAACTGAAAGTTGCCTTTAAAAACAGATATGATGCATCCCTCTTTACCATATCCATACACATAATTTAGCAATATAAGGTGTAATCTAAATCTAAATACCAATAAAATACACATAAATTTCCTAAAAAGAATTTCTTCAAATAATCATCCATAAGTTTACATTCAGTTTTATCGACTAATAAAAATCTAGAGAAGGATCTAACCAAACAAACTTAACCAGTTGAATTTGCAACATTTTCAACTCCAAATCCTGTTGACTAAAAAAGTCAAACAAAAAATCACATGAATTTAACACATTAACATTTAGGTATACAAACCAACCAAATCTTAACCCCCCCAAATTTCCTTAACTTAGGACCAAAATGGTCACAGTTTTAAGGTAAAAAAACACATGACTGTATTACTAACAACTAACCTTAACATTCATCATGTCCAAACTTGTAACTTCACAACAAACAGGACATTGAACCAACCCATTTTCATTACATTCTACACACTTGATGCTCCTCCTCCCATCGCCACCTATCAGCTTACAACTCCCGTTGCACACCGTGCACATCACGAAGCGTACTCCACCGCAACCCTTGCAACCCGCTGCCGAAACTTTCGGAATCCCGTCTAGTAGAATCCCTAATTTACCCTCCTCCTCTAACTTCATTATTTCCTCAAATCCACCAATTAATCTGCCTTTGACCAACACAATAGGAACTTTGACTTCTTTTTTCCCCAATAATTTCCTTAATTCTTCCTTAAACCCCGAATCCATCGATACGTCACGTTCGATCATACGAACGTGATGTGACTCGATTATCCCACGGACTTTATTACAGTCCTCAAATGTCTTCCGGATGCCTCTTAATGTGGTGGTGTAAATCACCACCACGTTTTCAGTATCCGGGAGACATTTTTTCTCAAAACCCTCTAGACTCGGGTTTCGTTTCTTTTGACTTGTGGGTGTCTCCGATACCATCTTTTTAATTTCTTCTTTTTCTAAAACCCTCTTTTTCGCATCCGGATCAAACAATAGGCCAAGATTCCTCCTTCGAGCCGTATTCAAACCCGAATCCACAGGCGATTCACACCCATTACCCTTATTCTTCGAAATCCTCAAATTCGGGGGCAAAGTCGACGCCTTAACAATCACACCATTACCCATAGGACTACAATTATCCAATCTATTCACCCCATTCTTTTTCCCATTATTCTCCTTACCCGAAAACCTCTTCGAATTCACTTTTGGCGAGGTACCCAATTGATTCAAGAACTTTTTCGGAGTTTTCACATCGATTTCCGCAAACCCTCGCCTCATTTTGGGGCTTTTTTTCGATGTTTCCTTAGCTTTCGCATCCTCTACTTGAGCCTCATCTTCAAGATCTTCCATAAGCTCCCAACAATTAATAATCTCAGGTGGGCCATTGTGGGACCTGCGTGGGGGCGAAATCTTAACCTCGGCTTTTACGGGTTGAACGGGCTTAACGGGTGGTGATAACTGTTGGTCTTTATCGAGTTTTAACGCGCCGTAAGTCGAAGAAGTGAGGGAAACAACATGGTTTGAAAGTTTGTTTTCTCTTTCGATTTCTTTTTTGATGTGTTTGGAAGATACACAACCCATTTGAGGTTAAGGTTTTTTAGTATGTGTGTGTGTGTGTGTATTTTTAAGGTTTGGGATATGATGTTGGATTTTTTAGGATTAAGGATGAATGTCTTGAAGTTTGTTTCTTAGTGTTTGTTGTTGTTGGGAGTAACCGTTGGTGGGATCAAACGGTCTGAATTTTCAAATCTGGGAATATTTACAGTTTTAGTCCCTTTTGCTTTGTAGGTTTTCCTTTTTTGTTAGTTGATACTAAAATGGAAAATGTATAATTTGCTACTATTTTTGTAAGATGATAAATTTATTTCCTAAAATATTTCTCTTGCTAAATATAATTAGTGATTATGATATTGATGAAAAATTAATTTGAAGGATGATAAATTTGTTCCCTGAAATATATGTCTTACTATAAATTAGAGGTGGCAATCACAACCCATTTAGAGAAAACGGGTTCATGTCAAAAATAACAACTTACGGTTGGATTAAAATTCCCATTTGAAAGAAACGATCAAATGGCCAACATATGACTTATGTGAATCAACAAATGGGTCGAATGGGCCAACAAATGGGTCGAATTGGTCACTTAAGGCTCGGACGATAACTCAACCATCATTAGATGTCGTGTTTTTTTTTATGTTTTAGACGCTTTTATATTTTTTCGCCGCTTTAACATTTTCATCCGCTTTTGCGCGCCGCCATTTTTACGCCGGCGTTTTTAATGTTTTCTGCTTTTTTACGCCATCCGCTTTTGCGTTCACCGCTTTTACGTTTTATCCGCTTTTACGCTTTCATCCATTTTGCTCGTTTTAAATCTGCTTTTTACGCCGTCCGCTTTTGCGTGTTTGATCGCTTTTTACGTTATTATCCGCTTTTACGTTTTCATCCGCTTTTGCGCGCTTTGGTCCGTATTTTTACGCTTTGGTTGTTTTACGTTTTCGCCATCCGCTTTTGCCGCCCGCTTTTCGCCGCCGCTTGATTTTACGTTGCGTCGCTTTTTTCACGTTTCATCCGCTTTTGCGCTTTTCATTTTATTTACGCTTTCTTCCACCTTTTGCCGTTTTCGTCGCTTTCATCAGTTTTCATGTTGTTTTTCCGCTTTTTACGTTTTCATCCGTTTTTTACGCGCTTTTACACGCCATTTTTCGTTTTGGCCGTTTTTACGCTTTCATCATGTTTTGCGTTTTTTTACGTTTTACGCTTTCACGCGAACTGCTTTGCGCTGTTTTCGTTTGTGCCGTCCGCTTTTTACGAAAAACGCGCAAAAACGGATGAAAAGGTAAAAACCGACGAAAACGTAAAAACGGACGAAAACGCGCAAAAACATATGAAAACGTAAAACGGACTAAAAAGAGCAAAACGGATGGAAACGAAAAACGGACGAAAACGCGCAAAACGGATGAAAACGTAAAAATTGACGAAAACGTAAAACGAACGAAAACGCCAAGAAACCGGATGAAAACGCGCAAACGGATGAAAACGTAAAAATGTATTTAAAACGCGCAAAAACATATGAAACGTAAAAATGGACGAAAAAGCGCAAAACGGATGAAAACGTAAAAACGGACGAAAACGCGCAAAAACGGACGAAAACGAAAAACGGATGAAAACGTAAAATACTGGACGAAAACGCCGAAAACGGATGAAAACGTAAAAGACTGGACGAAAACGCCGCAAAACGGATGAAAACGTAAAAAGGCGTAAAACGAAAAAATGACGAAACGTAAAAACGGATCAAACATACTATAGTAGATGATTACAGTGAAAATATAACGAATGACCCGACCCAACCTGCTTGACCCATGACCCATTCAACCCATTCTTATAGATGACCCGCTTGACCCACGACCCATTTGACCCATAAACCATTTGACCATGACCCAAACCGACCCAACCCGACCCATTTGCCACCCCTACTATAAATTAAAAAAATAATGATTATGGTATATTGGTATTGATAAATTTGTGAACTTTAATATATGTTTTGGAAAAAAGGTTATATGTGATTATTTTTATTTATAAATAGCTAATTGTTGAAATTATTATAGATCTGACCGTTATAAAAGATGTTTCACATGTATATTGTGTGATTGCAGATACTTAGATAATTATGTGAATTAAATCTGTATCTCATAACTTATCATTATTCTTAACTTTAATCATTCATGAAGTACTATGATTAGAAGTTAAAATATGTAGACATGGAATATATAAAAGAAATTTAATTTTGAGATTTGAAAAATAGATTTTTGAATGTTTTGTAATATAGTACAGATGTGTTTGAATCGGTAAATAAGCATGAGTGAAAAATTACTTTATGTTTGCATAAAAAAGATTTTATCAGCTAGTTTTGTCCCTTGGTTTATAAATAGTTCATACATGCAATAATACTTACACAACTTGTTTTTATAAAATTAACACAAACGATTTTTTTTTCCACAACACCCTAATTGCTTTAGCCATTTGAGTATTTTTTTTATTGTGAACTTTAATCATGCTGTTTTTACCTTCTTCTTGCTATGATTTTAAAATATTTCTTAGTCACCAAAACACTTATATAAACCGATATTGTCAATTTCAATATATAGCCATCCATATCACACGCACTAGTCAATTTATTTTTTCATTTGAGATACGTGGAGACGGTGGAGTAATTATAATGGAGCCAACCAATAAATCAAACTATCTGAAGTGGTCCTTCAAAATGTTTGCCTCATCTTAGATTGCTTTATTCGAAAGAAATTACCTTTCTTAATTTAATAATACTAGCGACCACTGTCGTAATGCATGAAGATCTACGCAATTAAAATATTCAACGATTTTTTTCGGGCTCTATATTTTACTATACAATGGATATACTGAAAGCGACAATTTAAGTTTTTAATAATTTTACGCAATAACAATATTTTTATATAAAACCTTGGATTATCCACGCTGACAAGCTGACAATATCGAGTTTGTAAGTGCATGTTAAAGTAGTTTACAATGGCCAGAATGTAAAGCTATTATTAAATAATAACACCATAAATAATTTTAAAAATCACTTACATTATACAAAGAAAATTTAGTTCTCTAAAACAACGTTTCATATATTCGTCCACATATACTGTTAATACAAGTAAAATAGACTTATAAAGATAAAGAAAACTAAATATTCATATGTGGGTTACTTTAAAGAGTATAAATATTATTATACAAATATATATAATAAATATTAAATATATAATTAAGACTTAAAGATTTTGCACATTTGCAATTGTCCGCTTTTAAGGTAAGTTTTATCAACAAATTTAAAAGACGATATGTTTGGCTCTATAAACACTCATGATTTAAAATATATTTTGAACATATGCAATTTATCGCATTAATAGTGTTTTGTAGATTATACATTAATTTTAAAGACTGTAGGTGTTTTAAAATTAAGATCATGAGAAAGTTCTACAATAGATCGTTGTGTATTGTACAATAGACATCAGATTTTGTAAGCCTAATTTTAAGGCCACTATAGAGATTCATTCATCCATTATACGTAGTATGACACGCTTCAACATCATGTTTAGTACACTTATGAAAAAAAAAGATTTGTTGACAAGTTTACATGTATTGAAATTTATTCTTTTCACTGCTTACAGAAATGGATTTGACTTTTCATTCATATATGTCTCATGTGTTCGTTGACTAAATAGAAACAAAACTTTAGAACAAAAATACTACCAAATGAAAGGCATAAAGATGTTACTACAAAATTTCATAGAGACTCACGCACACCAAAAGCTTGTGACTCTTCTCAAACTAGAAAAAGGCTAAACACTTTTGACGCATTCATTTGGATACCTACTCCACAAGTATCCAAACCAAACTTTAATCATGATTTGAATTTGCTTAATCTCTATCGCCCAACAAAATTTAAATATTAGGCCCTACTGTTCGTTAAAAGGTTATCCGTTATTGTGCTATACATATTCAATTATGTGAAAATTACATGGAAGACACCGCCTCGCTACGCTGTGTCTCTGCAGACGACCAAAAACATCTCATTTACCCAATGGATACGCTGGTCGCGAATGTAATAGCGTGACCACCCAACCCAACACGTGTCTCCTTCGAACAAAACTACAACCGAAAAAAAAAAAAAAAAAAAACATTAATATTGCATAGGTCGCGAAACATGTGACGTGACCAAAAAAAAAAATTCGCTACCAACCAAATTTGAATAAGCATATTTTACAAAATAACCCTAAACTTTTAATATTTACAATTTTTATATAACAAACTTTATTCATCAAATATTTAACAAATATCTCAAATAATTTGTTAACAAAAAAATACTATTACGAAGAACTCTAAATTACGAACAAAACGAGCCCAATATCGATATGCTGACGACGCGCATTTTTTTATAAAAATATTAAAGTTTGATATATATATATATAGGATTACAAATAAAACGAATCCAATATCGATATGATTATGATGACGTACTATTTTATAAAATGCTGAAGTTTTATATTAAAAAAAAAAAAAAAAGTCTTAAATCACGGACCAAAGATGTGCAATTCTATAAAAGAGTAAAATATTGAAATGACCAAATATCGTTTGAAAATAAAAACGTAAACATTTATAAACTAAAACGATATTCTTATTATTAATAAACTAAAACGCCTACTTTTTTTTTTGTATAAGCTAAACTTTTATTAATAAATTTATATAAAAGAAAGTTTTATTATTATTATCCTATATATATATATATATATATATATATATATATATATATATATATATATATATATATATATATATATATATATATATATATATATATAGACCTTTATTTCGGTAACCCCATGTTAATGTAGAATCATGGTAACCCCTTATGTACTCCTATTAATTCATATTGTGCAACATATCAATGCAACATAACATAATTGAATTATTAAACTTTTTATTTAATCCAAAAAGGTATAATAGTAAAAGTCAATTTTATATTATTTTTCATTTTTTTTTTTTTTTTTTTTTTTATGCTTTTTTTTTTCTTTTTTCCGAACATGCATGTTTTAAACCCGATTTAGTGCATATATGTTTTTATGAATTAATTTTATTATTTTGGTTTTAGAATAGCTTTTTTCGACATACATATTTTTCATTTGAAAAGGTGCATATGTATTTTTAGATCATATAAATTTATAACAACCAAGAATATAATGTTAAACACAAAATTGGACATAGATTGAAATACAATTAAAATACAAATTTATAATAAGAAGAAATACATGAATATAATCTATTTTTACACTCACAAGACTAACAATAATTAACGAACGGTTATATGTGCACAAAAACATATGCTTTGAAGTTTTCATCATATTATTTTGAACATATGTGCATGTCTTCCAAAACATACACGCATCGCCTTCCAAGAATATATGTATTTCCAAGATGTACAAGACGCTCTTCAAAGAACGCCACGCCTAAAAAATAATAGCCAAGATTAAATACTTTTAAAATAAAACTCAAGATAACATAACACACATTGACAAACTTAACTAACAAACACAAATCGAAAACTTTTTTATGTCTCAGCAAAACATATATATTCAATCACAAAACATATATGTTTTATAATTCATACACAAAACATATATGTTTTATACGTAAACATTTATGTATAACTCTCATTGACAATTGTAACATCATAGTCATTTTTTTCATGGCATCATTTTAACAAATACGAACTAACAAGATTTTGATTTTATATCACCCATCACAAGAGCAAGCTCCTTGTTTTATACATAAAGCTACGAAATTGATCAACAACGTAATCAAACTACATAAAGCAAATAACGTAGCAACAAGTGGTTGTATAACCATCATCAACATCAACTTATTTTACATTTCAAGGATATGATAAAGACTATACATCTGCAATTCATAACAGAAAAATAAACTTGCAAACAGATTGAACATGAACTTAACAAACTCAGTACACATACAGTAATTTAATACACATGTCTAAAACAAAACTTGCAACATTGCCCATATCCTAATAAGAACAGTAGCCAACTTAGATGCATTCATAACTAAGTTTTATAAATGAACGATGCTCCAAGTCAAATCGCAATAGATAAAATTTAGATGCGACAATCAAGATACATAACTATGAGATGTCAATTAATATACAAAATCCTTTCTAGGCCATTTATCACTTTAAGATATTTGTTTATTTACCAAACACATATTTGATATTCTTAAACATGTTAACCAAGAACCTTTAATTGTAGTTTATTTGTGTTGCCTCTAAATTCATGCCAAATCAGTTAGTAACTCGTAACCATAGTTATATTTATAAAATATTATAGGAACAGTTAGTATATATTAAACATAAATAATATTTATATTTATATCAATAACGTCGGCAACTTGTAACCATGCCAGATCAATTAGTAACTTTAACGTCGGGCCACATCAGTTAGGAAATAAATAACGTCGGCAACCTTAACCAAAAAAAAAAAAAAAAAAAAAACGTATGACTCACTAGTTATCATCAAGGTTCTGAAAATAATAACCAAATCTTTAGGAATGGAGATCCAAAAACGTAGGAGATCAAAAAAAACGTGGGTGGCGGCACTTAAGAATGGTGGAGGCGGCAGTTTTTGGGAGGAGGAGGAATGAACCGTGTTTTTTTTCTTTCTTTTTCTTTTACCTAATTATCATCATCAACTCCTTAATTAGTGGGACATTTAATATGAATATGTATGTTAAATACCCATAATGTCCCTACGAATTAATTATATTAATTTTAAAAATAAAGGGTTTACTAAATTCGACGGCCAATCGGAGTTCGCTAGCTTCTCCCACTTAATAAGTGCGCTCTAATAATAAAGATACACTATATATATATATATATATATATATATATATATATATATATATATATATATATATATATATATATATATATATATACACATCAAACTTTAATGTTTTATATAAAATCGCACGACGCCAAAAGATATCAATATTGCGCCATTTTGTTTGTAATTTGTAGCCTTCGTAATAAGATTTTTTTGTTAACAAATTGCCAGATATTCATTAAATATTCATTAATAAAGCTATATATAAAAAATCAGAATATTAAAAGGTTAGGGTTATTTTGTAAAATAGGCTTATTCAAATTTGGTTGGTAGCGAAATTTTTTTGGTCACGTCACATGTTTCATGACCCATGCAATATTAATGTTTTTTTTTTTTTTTTTTTTTTTTTTTTTTTTGCTTGTTCCAGCGAGACACGTGTTGGGCCGTGCACACGCTTATTCTCGCTCACACCAACACGTCCATTCGTAAATGAGATGTTTTTGTCCTTCAGAAGACATACCATGGTGACAACGCCCTCCCATGTAATTTTCACTTCAATTATCCTATGGTATTTTGATAGTTTTATATTGAAAAGATAGTAGTCCTATTTAGACCACAAACTTTATGCAATAATGATTTTAGCCAACTATTTCTTGAAAGTGTACATTTTAATGTTTGAGTAATCGCAAAATCATCCTCGTGGTTTTACAGAATTGTTAATCATCCCTATCTCAAACGTTCAAGATTATCATCCCAAGTCCACAAACGCTAGCAATAATCATCCCGAGCACTAACGCCGTTAGTTTTACCGCTATGTTAAATTATATTTTCCCGCTAGTCCTTCCGCTAACATTTGTTGCACCGTTAGTCCTCATTTTACATTTTCGCCACTTTTTCCGCTTTTGTCCGCTTTTACCGCTGCCGTCATGTCCGCTTTTGCCGCTTTTTATCCGCTTTCAACCGCTTTTTACGCTTATCTTTTTCGCCATTTTTACGCTACCGCTTTTTACGTTGTTGTCCGCTTTATCCGCCATCGCTTTACGCTTTATCCGCTTTTGTCCGTTTGTCGCTTTTTATCCGCCGACCGGTTTTTACGTTTTTATCCGCCGCCCGCTTTTTACGCCGCCTATTTTTACGTTGTTGTCGCTATCCGCTTTATCCGTTGCCTCGCTTTTTGCCGCTTTTTTTACGTTGTTGTTCGCTTTATCCGCCGACCGCTTTTTACGCTTTCTTCGCGCTGCTGGAAAAAATATTTTCAAAAAAATAAAAATTATGAATAAAAAAATACATTTTTCAAATATTTTTTTTAAAAATCTTATAATTTTTCAAAATTTTCAATATGTCGAATTTGAATAAAAAGAATATTTTTAAAATATTTTTATTAAAAATCTTTAAAAAATTTTTTTCCAATATTTTTGAAATTTGACATATTGTAAAAAATTTCCGAAAAATATTGACAAAAACGGACATTTTTGATTTTTTTTTCAAAATTTTCTTCGAAATATTTTTTTCCATTTTTTTTTTTGAAATTTTTTCCAATTTTTTTTTTTTGGAATAAATTTTCAATATGTTGAAATAGTACAAAACGAAAAAAACGGACAAAATGTAAGAAAATGGACAAAACGTAAAATACTAGCTAAAAAGATTAAAAAAAGCGAAACATCAAAATCGGCGAAACGTAAAAAACTGGACGAAACAGATAAAACGTAAAAAGGGTCAAAACGGATAAAACGGACCACAACGTAAAAGATCATGAAACGAAAAACGGATAAAATCGTAAAAAGGGTTGAAAACGGATAAAACCGACAAAAACGGACAACAACGTAAAACTCGCGAAACGTAAAAACCATTTAAAACGGATAAAACGAAAACGGTCGAAACGGATAAAAACGGATAAAACGGACAACAACGTAAAAACGGACGAAAACGGATAAAACGTAAAAAAAACTATCGAAACGGATAAAACCGACAAAACGGACAAAACCGACGAAAACGAGTGAAACGACAAAACGTAAAAAGTGACGAAAACGTAAAACGAGGACTAACGTGCAACAAATGTTAACGGAGGGACTAACGGGAAAATATAATTTAACACTTAATCGGTAAAACTAACGACGTTAGTGCTCGTGGATGATTATTGCTAAACGCTTGACTCGGGGATGATTAATGCCGAACGTTTGAGATAGTGATGATTCTCGCGAATTTACACAAACCACGTGGATGATTTTTGCGCTTACTCTTAATGTTTTGAAGAAATGTGTATTTTGTCATTTCTAGTGAACTTTTTTTTGATCGGCAAAAAACATTTCATTCCACCCGATATATGTACAAAGATCGGACTAGAAAGATTCTAGCCATTACATTTTATCGCCTAAACGCCACCTTATTAGTACATAAATTAAATTGTCATGTTAATGGATGTCAAAAGCACGCCACTTCTCCCAAGTCCATTCCTTTTTTCGCTTTGTGTTTCACCCATGCAAATGTGATTGCTTGACTTCCCGAATAGCCCTTGTAAGTTTACTCGCCCTCGAAAATCACTTCATTTCTCATCTTCCAAATGGTCCACGCTCCATTAGAATGATCATCTTCACCAAATCCTTTTGCCCACCGAATACCGATATGGATGTGAACATTGAACAAATCACGAACGGAGCGAGCATAAACCGTGGGATGCGACACCACGAATCGACTGCTTTGCAATACTCCAACCGCATACACGAGTTAAACAAGTGACCGCATCCTCTTCCCTTCTCCGCAAATTCTCGCAGCGATACGACCATTTAGAATCCTCCTCTCTTAAGTCCGTTGTATGTTGGTAGCCTATCTTGTTCACGCCTCCACGCGAAAACGGAGACCTTTCTAACCCACTTAAACCACGGTAAGGGTAAACGGCACCGCAGATTGAGCAAGCATGTTCCCGGTGACCCATCGAGAACGATCCATCCGCTACCGCCACCCATTTGTCACCAATGAAACAAGCGATTGTCAAACCAATAAACTGCAACCTTGCGGCCACCGACTCTCGACAGACAGAGGAGGCTCCTCCAATCCCAACCTCAGAATCCTTGCAAAGAATCAAACATTCTTTTGATTCTCCAATGCAAAAAGTGCGGGAAAACTTCCCATTAATGGGCCATCCCCAACCCACCAGTCTATCCAAAATCGAATATCTTGACCATCTCCACAGGACCCCTTAATAAGACATCTTATGTTCAAGTTCCTGATTGAGAATTCTTTGTCCAATTTGTTTATCATGTTCCACGAACCCGAGTAACCATTCTTAACAGGGAGATAGCCCCAAGAATTTTGATTGAGGTGAATGGCGTCAATAACGTTCCTCCAAACCGAATCTTTCTCAATTTTGTATCTCCACCACCACTTTGCCAAGAGGCCATCATTTAAATCCTTTAGTGACCCAAGACCGAGTCCACCTTTGTCGCATGATCCAATGACTCTTTCCCATGCCACCCAATTTGTTTTAGCCTTATCCTCGTCTCCCCCCCAGAAAAATCGCCGCCTTAGGGCTTCCAACTTATCAATGACACCCACGGGGGCCTTGAATAATGAGAAATAATACACTGGAAGGCTGTCCAAGGCCGCTTTCAACAAAGTGACCCTGCCTCCGAAAGATAGCTTTTTTGCCTTCCATTTTGACAATCTTCTTTTGAAACAATCCACCACGCAGTTCCAATTTCTAATAATATTCATGTTCACCCCACCGGTAAACCAAGATACTTACATGGAACTTGTCGAATCTGCACTGATGGAATCACCACCCTCGAGCGGTAATATTGTTTACTTTAATAGGATAAAGAGTAGTCTTATAGTGATTCATTTTAAGGCCGAATCAAGAAGAAACATCGCATTAATCGAACGATGTTTTTAATATTTTGATCGCCCCACTCTCCCATGAAGACAACATCATCTCGCGTACATAAGATGAGTCATGACAGTTCGTTATTAGGTACGAAGTCCCCGAATAAAGTCGAGTTCGGTTGCTTTGCCCATGAATCCGTTAAGGCCTCCATTGCAATTATAAATAAGAACGGGATAACGGGTCCCCTTGGACCCTCTCGAAACAAATCAAATTCAAAGTAGAGATCCGTTTATCAAGACGGAAGCTCTAGCCGACTCGAGGATCCCCCAAACCCAATGTCGCCACCTCTCGGGGAAGCCCATTTGTCTAAGAACTTCCAAGATGAACCTCCAACTGATAGAGTCGAAAGCCTTTTCCATATCGACTTTCAGCACAAACGCACCAGAAGGCTGTTTGCTAGCCCAAGATATGATTTCATTTAATATCAGAGGCCCATCTAATATGTTGCGATCATTCATGAAGCCAAACTGCAGGTCCGAAACCACTGAGTAGATCACCCTCTTCATACGGTTCGCCAATACTTTTGAAATAATCTTAGAAATGCAACCGATCAAACTAATTGGTCGGTAGTCGTTAAGCGATACCGGATCAGTGCCTTTGGGAATAAGTGCAAAAAAGGATGACCCGCACCCACGACTAATTCTGCCCCCATCATAGAATTCCTCCATAAATTTCATGATATCCATTTTCCACAGGTCCCAAAAGTGTTTTATGAATTTGAATGTGAAGCCGTCGGGTCCAGGGGCTTTATCTCCCCCGCAAGCCCATACAGCCGCTTTAACTTCATCGACTGAGAAGGGAGAAGTCATCTCTGCCACCTCCTCTGTGGACAAATGCTTCAAGTTAGGACAAGAAAAAACCGGTCGATTGCGATTGGGCTCTCGAAATTTGAAAGCGAAAAACTTTCTGGTTTCCTCCTTAATCTTTGTAGGATCCGTCACCCAACTGCCATTAACTAGGATACCATTTATTCGGCGAGATCCAATGTTGTTGTTTATGACCCCATGAAAGAAAGCGGAGTTTTCGTCACCTTCAACCAACCATTTAACCCTCGCCTTTTGCTTCAAGTCTTGTACTATCTCCCCGTTTACCTCTTCTAGTTTCTGTTTGCATTCGGCCCATTCTATCAACTCATCCGAAGTTAACGCCCGTTCCTCCATGAGTTGATCCAGGACCGAAATATTTCGTAACCTCGTGTTTCATCATGATTCACATGCCACGATTTACATTGAGCCACCCTTAAGCTTTTCTTTGACATGCTTTAATTTGAGGCGAAATGACATCAAGAGTCCTCGAATCGATCATCATTCACCACACTCAATACAAGCTCATCAAGGCCCGTTTTTCCAATGCAGGAGTTATAGAAGCGAAAGGGAGTGGGGCCGAAATTAAGTGATGTTGTAGACAGCGTTAAAGGGCTATGGTCTGAGATGATTCTCGGCAGTGCAGTGACTGCCGCATATGGCCAATTATTCCAGAAATGCCCACACACAAGAAACCTGTCGATTTTGCTCAGTTTGCCCCCCTCACCGACACGGGTAAACTTGCGTCCTCCCATTGGGTACTCGTGCAACCCGTTTTCATCAATGAAGGAGTTAAAGTCCTCTGCACAAGAGGGGTTGAACTCCGTGTTCAACCTCTCGTCCGGACCCCTAACAGCGTTAAAATCACCCATTAGGACCCAAGTGCCCCCCTTCGAACTAATTACATCAGTCAAAACGTTCCAGAGCTCTCTCTTCTGAACCACAGGTTGTGGAGCATATATGTTCCCGAAATTTATTACCTCGCCGTTTTGTTGGAGCATCCCCGTTACAACCAAGAAGTGGCGATGTCTTACAACATCTGTTCTTGAGAAGAAACCAGGGTCCCAGCAAAACAGTAAACCCCCAGATCTACCTTCCGAATTGACCCAATCAAAGTCTACTGCACGATTGCCCCAAAATTTACTAACCTGAATCATGGACCCGTCCCGCATCTTTGTTTCTTGAAGAGCCACCAAGTTCACCCTTTGGCTCCTAATCAATTCCCCAACCGCCTGGACTTTCCTATCATCCCCAATCCCATTAGCATTAAAAGAAAGTATCTTCATTGGGCCATGTGACACTCACCTTCATTTATAATTACTTCTTGTAAAACCGTGCCACAATCTTTGAGACTTATGCCAACGGAGGTACCCAGCTCAATGGGTCAACCGAGCTTCCAACTGCAATTTCATCCAAAGCGGGATGGTCGAGTTCGACCTCATCGGTGTGATGGAAACCGGGCAAAACAGAGGGAATTCCATCTGGTCTTGCGTATTAGATCGAGCGGATCTCCTCACCTTCACTGTGTTTCTATTCCTAGGAAATATGTTGAGACCGCTCCTAGAGGGAGTCAAAATATTAGGGAAACTGAAGCTGGGTCTAGTGGGGGGAGAGTTAAGGTCCAGGAGGTTTTCATTAAGACCATAATCTGGTCTGGGCCTTTTCCTAGCAATTGACCCAATAATATTAACGTTATCCGGGCCCAAAGTGGAAAACTGATTACTTTGGGAATTAACCTTAGTGGGGACCGCATGAGTTATATCATTAACTTGATTATGGGACGGCGGCTCCACGCTTTGTCCTGGGGACCCACACATATTTTGTTGGGAGGAGTTCCCATGCATGCATGGAAATGAAACGTTTCCACCCAAATTTGGACCCTCTGAATTCCTATCACCATCGGCAGCCTCTTCGTCTTCCCTGTTAGGTTCCAAGTCTTCACCGGACTCGTCGGCCATACCAACGTCCGAGTCATTGACCCTAATTTCACCATCCTCCAGTTCTTGTTCCAATGGCTCAGACCCACTTAGTGGTTTCGCAGAAACCGTAAATTCTCCGGTGTCAAGATTAAGCTCGAGTTCTTTATTCGGATCCGGAGTCACTTTAAGGAAATCCGGGCACCACGATTCTTCCGTCTCATCTACCCTAACCATAATGGAATGCCTACCCCACAGAAGTTTGACGGACTCAGAGATTCGGCCAGCTTCCTTCACAAGGACCGCCACCGTTTCAAAAGCTAAATTCCCGTCCATCGGACCTGCCACTGACTGTTGGACCACCGAGCCAAAACCTGCACTGATTAGGTTGAAAACCTCTTTATCCCAGAGTTGAACTGGGACACCTGATATTTTCAGCCAAGCAACTCTCTCAAAGTCGAGTTGTTGACCATTCCATCTAAATATCTCTGTGAACCACCCACCCCACAGATCCTCCTTGGACAAAAATTCTTCACCAATCCAAGGTAAGAAAAGTGAGTAACACCTTCATGCTCGAGATGTACTTCACCGTCACACGCTTTAACCTCATCGAGCTTCAAGAATTCGTTCATGCTGCATAACCTGATGACATCCTTTACTGTGCCCACCAAAGAGCATCTCCTTATAACGTTTTGGATTGAGAAGGTTTTGTTCGGTATGACAATAGTCTTGCAAGAGCTACTGCCACCACCCAAACCCGAAACAAATGCAGCCGGTTGGAGATTTTTACTCATCTTCCACGGGTTTGGATCAGTACGTTCAACCGCCCTTCTTACCTCCACAAATGGTTCCCTACCCCTACTCCTATCTTCACAATCAGGCCCATTTATGTTACCCCTTTTTGGATGCTCCCTTGGATCCTCCTTTCTGAATCTAGCAACATTGGCATGGATCTTATCCTGTCCCAGACGAACATTTGTGAGAGCTTTGACCATTGCATCATTGCTCCTGACGTTTTCGAATCTAATGAAAGCAAAGAATCTCCCAAACTTATCCTTTCTCCTTGGAAGGTAAGCATCAGTCATCTTACCACACAAGCGAAACTCCCTCCACAAAGTGCCCAAGGTGCAGTCGCCAGGAAGATTGGCAACGTAGAAAGTAGTAGACTCCTCACCGTGTTGATAGTTTTGTTTTTGATGGTTTTGTTGTTGTTGAAAAGCAGCCTGTGGTGGATTCCTTTTCCGGTGACGTGGCTGTTCCCATTCCTTGTCTTTCTCTCTCTCCATTTCTAGTGAACTCTATAGATGGTATATTTTGATGGCCATTTTTGTATATTTGTCTAATTAATTGAACCTTTGCATACTTTTTTGAAAACTGTGGTGGTTGAGTTATAATTATCCTCTAAGTTTTGATAGTGTATTGGTTGGTTATGAGCAAAGGATGTACCAATTACCAAAGGCACCATTATAAAACCATTAAAACAGTGCAAGACATTTGATACCATTCAATGTGTTTGACTTAATATTGACCAATTATCAAATAGGCATTTATTAATTTAAACGATTCAGACACTCAATATTTCGACGACACTCCAACTTATGATTAACCGGTTGTACTGCTTATATATTCAGCTTTAACTACTGTGACATATGAAACAGCAATCAAATCTCAATGTGTACAAATCATCACCCTTTATTAATATGTGTGACTTGCCAACAAGGTTGAGCAACTACGGAGTACTATCTTGTTGGGATCTTTGCAACAAACAACTCAGAGTGGAAGGCATATTAGATTACCTATAACCATGCGTCCAATCTTTGTTATATCATACACATCTCGATATATACGTACCGCGGCAAATTAACCTCTCAGAACAGACCCTAGTTAAATCCCGGCATTCCCGCCTATTGTCTGTGTAGCACGACGTGTAGGCTGATCAACATTGTCATTATTCAACATTTTACACAATTTGCGCAACATATTAGAGCAACAACAATTTAGTTGTAGCGCCATTACAATTTGAACAATAGTCATCACTTGTTCGTGTATTCAATTAGTCTTCAAACAGTTTATAGACTTTTTCTTCATCAGAGTCTGTCCCTCCATGAGCCTTTGGTGTAATAGTAGCCGATATAAGAGACTGGGCATCCTGACTTGATTTGGGGCTCGTCGCACATGTAATCGTGTTGCACATCATGTGGCGGGTATTGCTTTAAATCCGTTGCAAATTTTTTGGGATGTAAACTTTCTAACTTACCTCTACTATGAGGAGCGATTTGGAATGAATTTTAGCTTGTTAAAAAAATTGTAATTATGGATCAATTTTTTTTATTTTTATTTATTTATTTATTTATTTTATCGAAAGATCTACTTCAACAGATTAAAGAAAATGCTAATTCAACATGGCAAACCCGGTTTGGGGAATAAGAGCGTCAAACTTGACGTTTGACTTTACGAAAGAAGTTCAAACAGATAAAAATCAATCCAAAGCTAGAGATGAAAATGTAGCATTCTACCACAATCCGTTGACACTGATGATTGATAAAAACCTTCTATCGGGTACCACCTGGAATACGAATGCATTAACGAAGACTGCAGAGTAAAAAATCATCGGTTAACTATCCATATGGCATTCGTTTAGGTTTATATCTTTTACTATAATATAATGTATGTGGAAGGCTCCCACGTACTCAAGTATTAGAATTCTTTTTATCAAGGTTAAGTATGAATTTGGTTATCATTTTAAACGATTCCGAAAGTAAACATGCCAAGTATGACAAAAAAATGCCTTGTGAAGACAACAAAATACGGTTTAATAAGATGTCAAGTTGTTATAAGTTAAACTTAAAACTGTTAGTCTTTTTGAAAAGTTATATCAGAGAGTATTTTCGTCATCTGGCAGGTCAAACCCAATATGACCGATAACACTACCTACCGATTAAACCCATTTTGTCACCTCTACTCTAATGCATACCTAGTCGCGGTGTATTTTATTTTGAATAACAGTAGTTGATATCATTTTTGTTACCTATTCAGGTCGGTAAACTCTGTCCATTGTGTATATGAGTGTTTATTACCTCTTACATTGGCTTATTAAATGATATCGGATCATTACTATTAGTCCGGTTTCATTAGAGACTAGAGAACATATACCTCAAACAATTATTGCCCATCTCCAGTCCGTCAATTTTTCTTGCTTCGTCTTACACTGGATGCCCCAGAAGTGCTTGCACACGAGTCCTCAATATAGTTAACTTCTGACGCTATTAATCAAAGATGCAAAGTTGTCAGCCACTTGAGTAACGCAACAAAACAGATTGGTTTTTTGTTCCTTTAAAACTTTGTCTAGATAGAAAGAGTACCCACATTTCATTTGTGGGAACAGCAAACTCACAGACCAACGTCTCAAGTGACTTTTGGACACAAACGCAGGTTACGTAGCTAAACTTACACACTATGTTCCTATTAGTGGATGAGTTTCTTTAGATAACAGATTTTCTTAGTAAAAAAACTAACCCAAAAACCTAGCAAAACTTGAAATGTTGGTCTCTAGACAAACCTAGCTAAACTGATATTTTCTAATGTAGAAACTAGATTAAAAAAAGGAGAGGCATGACCTACATCAGCTCATTTATGGGTTGAAAACAAATATCCAGTTGGAACAAAAAAGAAAGTTCTTGATCCCTTACCAATTGGTTCGGGTAAAGTGGATAGTGTCGCCTCCTCTGTCGCATCTTCAACCTATTTAACAGATGGCAACATGACTTAGTATGTGTCAAATTTTGCAGAAAGGAGTAGCATCAAATGAGTCGATGAGGTCAACTGGGGTCAAAGTCGCCCAATGTCTAATTTTAATGTTTCTGAATCAATCATAATAAATGGCTGGACAATTAATTTTTCTTAGAAATAAAAAATATATTAAAAATGTGTTTTAAAGTAAACCAAATAGGGCAGGTTTCGACTCAAACCCATTCTGACCCAATACCCAACCACTAGAGTACTGGATTCATACAGTAAAAGGATTGGATCCACACCAAAATTATAAGGTTAAGTTCGAGGGTTAACCAAGACTAATTGCCAATAATCCTAATCATAATAAGAAGATATTGCTCACCAATAAGGGAAGGAAATCTTGAGCATCCTTTGCCCAATTTTGACAAATGCATCTATTAAGGCTTCGATGCATTTGGCAACATCCTTCTTAAAATTTAATTGAGCACATCTCCTCCTTCCCGCTCCCAAGAAAACCTCCTTCCATCTAAGAGTTGTATGCCATTAAGATCTCACGTACACGAGTCCAAAATGCACAACCACGAGATCTTCAAAGTGCTGCATATGCATGCATGCAACATTAGTTGTTACTACATTGAATAATCACACGCCCGCTCGCACACACGCACACACACACACACAATCTCCTTACCGTAGGTGGGTTGTTGATGGTATATACTATATACCATCAATAAAAGTGACCATGTTTTTATTATAAAACAAGGAAAACATTGGTGCATGGCTGCATGCGTATGGCCTTCTTCAGAAGTGAAGTAGGCTCGATGAGTAACCGGTCACTGTTCAAGAAAACGTCCCGTATTGAAATGTGAAGCAAATTGGAAGTGCTCGGCACCCACATATCCTCTAATTGTGAGCCACCATCACTAGTCATTTTGCCAAGCTTCAAGTAAGCTTCACCGTATATTGGGATTGATTTGAAAGCCATGAGAGTGATACCACAATGACTGAAATAATAAAAACAATTGGGAATTAAATAGATTAAATGAGTCATGTAGATTGCATCAGAGTTGAGGTGATGCTTTCTGACCATATACTTGTATTGTACTGTAAACCGGTCGATAAACGGGTCGATCTGGGTTATGTTTCTTCTATGACAAGTCGGGTAGACTAAGCAAAAAGGTTTAAATTAAAAGGGAAGGGGTCAAAAGTAATCTGACGGATTCAAATGCATAAAACCACCTAAATCATTTTATAAAGTTGGATTATTATTGTCTTAATGTAGTTTTCTTGAAATATGGTGTTATGTACAAGCTTATGTCTTGTGTAAGTTGAGGGACTAATGCTGACATTTTTCTATCTATTTTGCATCTTTGGTTTGTGTTTCGCAGGTTCTCTAAACTACAAGGAATAAAGTGGGATATAAGCACTTATCCGGATCTAGGGTTTGGTCAATCAATCATTCATCACTTTTCTCTCATTCTCCAAAGTTAACAAGTCTGATTCTCTGGTTCTCTTGTGATCATCTGGTCTGGTATAGTTAGTGTTAGTTATGAGTGTTTGTAGTGAGGTTCTTTGTATTTTATTTATTGTAGTGTGATAGATAGCATCTTGTTAAGGGGACTATCTCTTTCTCTTGTATTGTTTGGTGAGCACACAGTCATGACTCATCTTCTTGAATTATAAGTAATAAAAGATTTTCACCAAGGAATTGTTGCCACGCGAATTGTTAGTGCATAGGCAGGATTTGTGATCGCCAAAAGTTTTGCATGTTATCGAGACACGACTTTGATCTCCGGTTGTTCTTGATATCTTTAGGGTTTCTAGGGTTTCAAGAAGATTTTGGGGTTTCTTGGGTGAAAGCCGCCAAAACCAATTCGAACCGAAGCAAACCGAACCGAACAGTAAACCGAGGATGTAAAATATGAACCGAGACCGAACCGACGGGCCGCCGGTCGGCTTTGGTTTTTGTCGGTCGGTCCGGTCGGTTCCTCGGTTTGCAGCCTATGAGAACCGAGCAAACTTATAACCAAATCATTTGCCATTAACAATGGATTTTTTTGCAATTTAGTACTTCCAGATAGCTCACCCAATCCAAGAGTTAGCCCATACAATCATATATAAATGGGCTTCATAATGATAACAAGAAATGAAGCAAACAACAATTACTACAGGCATCAAACAACATATTACAGTTACACTATTACAAATTTACAATAGCTTTAACTTAAACCATGTTCTAATCAAAATGGGAACCAACAAAATGAAGCAAACAACATATATTTCAGAAACAAATGGGAACCAAGAACATGGTTTAAGTTCTAACTTCTAACCAATCACAAGAGTAAACAAAATAAGGAGCTAGCAACTTAGAAACCGCAGAGTGCTAGCAACAACCTTCTCATATGATGTGTTGATGATGATTATTTTGATTTTGTAGGGTTTTTGAAGATGATCATATGATGTGTTGATGATGATTATTTTGATTTTTGACTCTTGATGACTTAATGGAACTGGAAGTAGAAGATGATTAGGATTTTTTTTAGTTTAATGCTTTGGTAGCCGATGTTTTGTAGAATGGTATTGGTAGGTAAGTCTTTATCTTAGTTTGTTACTAGTTAGTATAATTTATATTTAGTGAAACTGACCATCGGGTTCCAACATCCAAGTCAAATAAAATATTAAATATCCAAGTGTTTCACCAAATAAAATATTAAATATCCAAGTGTTTCTTTTAGTTCGGTTCCATCATGTCTTTCTCGGTTTTAGTCGGTTTGACCGAATCGACCCAAACCGAAAATGCTAAAACTCGAATCGAGACCGAACCGACGGCCGGTCGGGTCGGCCGGCTTTTGGGGCCGGGTCCGGTTTGTAGGTCCGGTTCGGCTTGGCCCGCCCATGCTCAAATTTCTAGTTTCTTGATCCGTGGTGTTTTTTATTCAACCGAGGTCGTTATCAATGACTGTGGTGTTAATTGTTGATTTCGGGTATAGATCTGGTGGTTTCTTGGTAGATCTGTTAGAGTTTTTTCAAACCCTAAATTGTGGATTTGGGGATCTTAATTATGTTGGTGACTGATGGTGGTGTTGGGCTTATTTCTTGATTACTGACACTCTTGACTAAGTGAATCAAGAGTGTTGGTGGTTGTGTTATGTTCTTTCCGATGCGTTTTCTTTATAGCACTGTAAGGTTTATCTCTCTTCTTATAAATCAATGTGCATCTTAGTTAAATCACTTCAAACTTTGTGGGTAACATCTTGACCTACTTCTTGAGAAGTACGGAAACCTGGTCCTTCCCACACACATGTGTTAGACTGGGACTTCAGTCGATTTGGGTGTGTATTGCATTTTATTTATGGTTTTTTGTTTATTTGTTCTTGTTATTGAGTCTAGAGTGTTGGAGGTTAGGATTTTGGGCAGTCTTGAAAGTCTGGTGGTTGTCTTGAGGTTTATTGTTGTTATCTGTTTGTTGTTATTTGTCTGGTTTGTTATCTATCTGTTATTTATTGTTATTTTTTTTGTTATTTCTCTGTAATCATGACTGATGTTTTGATTAATGATTTGGATGCTGGTAATCTTTTGTATTTGCATTCTAATGATAACTCTAATGTGCCTATTGTGCATTTTAAATTACCTAGTTCTGATAATTACAAAATGTGGTCTACTGCTATGAAAATTGCCTTTAAGGGTAAGAATAAAATGGGGTTTGTTGATGGTTATTGTGTCAAACCTGGTCCTGTTTTAGCCTAGCAATGGGAAAGGTGTAATGCTATAATGCTTGGTTGGATTCTTGGATCTTTGTCCTCTGATTTGTATTTATGCCAGTTTTTTCTGAAATTGCTTCTGAGGTCTCGACTAAATTAGAGGAAACCTATGATAAGATGGATGGATATGTTATTTTCAATGTGATTCATAAGATTAAATTATTTAAAATAAGGTGGATTGTCTTTTCCTGACTGTTATCATAAGTTGAACTCTTTGTGAAGAGAATTTGATGCTTTGACTCTTTTACCTGCTTGTACTTGTGTTGCTCATGAGGGTGTTTTGAAAGATAATCAGTTAGTCAGACTCATGCAATTTTTAATGGGCTTAAATGATGTTTGATGTGTGTCATTTGTAGTGTGTATTTTTATTATCAAGTTTTAAATTTATATTTTTCCGGATTATACCTATAGACACACTCTAACGAGCAGTTGTACCCAGTTGGATGTAACTAGTGGGGTAAGTACGAGGTCATTCTCAGGAGTAGTGTTGTTTAGACTCACCTAATGTATTTTAGAGATTTCAAGGGGGTTTTGATTTTGAATAATTAAACTACTAAACAATAAATTAAACTAATTGACTAATTATACTACGGTTGTGATCAATTGGAGAATGTAGTACTAGCCATGTTACTTCTACTATATTATTTAGTTACTCGTTTACTCGTGCAATAATTTGATATAATGCATTAGTCATATGATAAATGTGTAGACAACACATATTTATCCAAGATGACTAAGCCATAATTCTCGACCACTTAGTCCTATGCATGTAACATGTATCCCTGAATCAATTTATTGGTCTACTCAGTTACAAGCATGTATTAAGATTTATCGACTAATTTATGTGATTTATCTATGGTACCTCATTGGTCCTGGCGATACCTAATCTTCTCACGCGGTTACTCTATTGAAGAGCACTATACTAACTTAAGTGTCTTGGCGTATCTCTCTAACCTCGGGTTCCTACTCCTTGACTCCTAAGGAAGGGCACTAATGAAACCCGATCAAGAGTACCGACCATAGTGATATGGATCACCACATAGCTCAAAGGCTACACTATGATGATCTAGACAATAAACATCTAGTGCTAAACATATAAACGAGTGTACTATTTGAATGATAAACACATAAACTATCTAAAAACATATATCATATCTTCATAAACGAAATAACATAAATGTAATAGTCATAACATAGCTAACACCCAAGGGTTGTTATCCCATAATGTATGTAAGCAAATACAAACGATAAACAAACGGAAATCATAATAAAATCAATATGAAAACCGAATGATTAAGCTAAGTGTGTTGATTCGGGACTTTCTCCTCTTGATCTTATCACATTTAGGACTGAAACTTGGGGTGTTGAAAGCTTGGAACTCGACTGTGGTGGAGTGGAATATATGTAAAACCCGAATTAGGGCTTGTATTTATAATGTTCTCTAATACGGCGACGAGAGAGGCATATCCAGATTTCTTGATTCCTTATCAACACAATATATTCCAAGCATATTCTCGTGATTCTAAATACAACATATTAATGAAGAGTGATACCGTATGAATTTAAAATTTTGATATACTTGACCGAGGATAAGATCTTCAATACGATGAATGGCCAGAGTTTCATATGATGTATACCTTCATAAGTTGACTTGGGATTTGACCGCAAAGCTTCCAATATGGCGTATTGCCAGAGTTTAATACGCCGTATACCTTTCTTTTCACCAGTACTTAGTGAATTCTTTCTGATACCAATATGTCGTATGACCAGAGTTTCATACGCCGTAGGCTCTTTGCAGGTTTCATACAAAATCATCAATTAAGCTCCAAATCATGTTTTTTTTTCGTATCTTTTCCAATAATGCTCTATAAACACTGAAAATAATATACTTAGGCTATTAAGTACCAAATAAGTTATAAACATATAATAAATGAGCAATAATCGCGGGATAAATGATATATAAATATAGTATACATTTAATGTTATCAAATATCCTCCCCACTTGACTTCTACTTGTCCTTAAGTAGACTATAGATTAAGTAATTATTAAAACATCTTAAACTTTGGTTCATGAATTAAGCATGAAAGTAATTAACTCAACCAATAGTGCATAATCATTACACCTCATGAATAAGAAAAGAAATTCGCTCAACTCTCGTAACTAATATAGGGTGTTTATTTAGTGGTACACTCAATTGCACAGTAGTAGTGAGTATTCTATCATAAGCTTGGCAAGGATTCATATCTCTACCACTAGATTCTGAGAACAATAAACAATTTCAAAGGCAAAGTGGATTAAAATGTAAAGGCTTAAGGGTTCGTTATTCTTTTTAATCTCTATCGATACCAATATTTCAGAAAAGGTGACAAAATCACAAATACACGACCAATTCCATGACCGCTATAGTCGTGATAGCTCACTCCTTAACTCAAATAAGCTAAAGACTTGGACTTAGTAATCTTCACCAATAATATTACACCAAAAAGGGCGACAAAACCATAAATGCTCATCCAAATCCATGAATGAGACACCCATGATTGCTCAATTCTCTAATTCGAGTAAGCTAGAGGCTCATATGAAGAATGAAAAAATGTAAGGCATGTGAAATATTTATAATTGGTTTAAAATGAAAATTGTCACACCCCAAAATACTGCTTTTGCAAATGAATGGAATTCGGGATGACTCCATAGCATCACAATTACGCTTATATTGAACGACCTAAAGTGTCGTTTGAAAACACATCGCTTGATATAATAAAACATTCGTAGTTTACAAAATATAGGTCCCAAAAGGTATTCAACATTTGCGGAAATAAGTTTGTTACAATCCAACGATGTTTTAAAGTGCATGAAATCCATGTGAGACGCCATCACCGCGACTCTATGATAAGTCCTTATGCATGCCATGAAGTATATGCCTTAGATATCCGAAAATACGCTGTTAAAAGTGTCAACACAAAGGTTGAGTGAGTTCAGAGTTTATGAAAAAATTATACGACTACCACAAGTATAGGCCATGTATGACAAATATGTCACATAAAATGTTACAATTACATAAGCACATGACAATCGGGTTAGACTCGATCATGATAAAACCGCTTCAACAGAAAGTGTTTTGCCAAACAACTCAAATTATGATATTAAATGAAATGCATCCGTTGACCACTGGGACCACCAACCCGATGGAGGAGTCACCTCAATAGATCTATTCACTCACCGCTTCTTCCGAATTAACGGTTCATGATTATGAAATGGGATATTCAATTGGCAATGAGGTAACTTAAGCAATGTAATGAATTTGATATACTTGGTATCGTGAATAAAATGATGTGCAATGTATTCTCCTCGTAGGTTTGAAATAATATATAAACTTGTAAAACGGGCTATGAAAACTCACCGATACAATGATTATGATGATATAATGGCACATCGAAATGAGGTGCAATCTCTATCCGAACCTAATATGAATGATATGATCTATTATAAATTATGAATATATATCGTATATGCAACCACATGTAATCTATACCACTTGTACATTTTTGAAAATAAAGTTTATCGTCGAATACACATTTATGACATCTCGTCATGTTATAAAATACTTTACAAGTACTTACGTTGAAACAACATCCCACGATAGTCGCTAGTGATTTATCAAGAAATTATAGTTTTCGTAGCAAAATAATGTACTTTGATAATTCGTGAAAGTGGCTAAATGGCCTCGAAAAGCTAGTCGCAAAATAGTGAATATCAAGTGTTAGGAAACAAACTCAATGGTTTTAGAAAGCTTGTAACATTATCTAAAAGTCGTAACACTGAACTTTTTTCCATACGAGTCTCGATCATAAAGAAAAATGATGGTGAAATGAGGTAGTTGGGCTAAAAATGCGCTTCGCGCTGGAAAGTTTGAGAGGTCATGTTACTCGTTATAAACTGCTTGACGAACGGGCGGACATTTTAGAAAATAGGCCAGGTGAACTAACTTTACTCATAGATACTATTTTACCAAACCAACTCGATCATTGAGAAAACGGCTCCAAACATGGGTACCGAAAAGACCGTTTCAACACTTAGAATATTTTAGTAAAAGTCAAGGAAAATAGTTATGATCGTCAGAATTCAAATACGATATCTTGAAAAGTTATAGGTCCGCTTTCACGCTCTATATATCCTCGTAATCGTGATAGTATGTACTAATATATTTCTAATAAGTCGACTCATTTAGATAAGGTTTAAAACTCATTTTTGCCCCTTAAATAACCCTTGACAGCATGTATATTTTCAGAAAAATGGTTTTCGTCGTTAAACTTGAAAATAGCATAACTTCTTCGTTATAGATCCGCTTTTAACCCGCTCAAGCGGCCACGGTTTCGCTTTTTAAATCTATTTTCTGAAAATATAAACCAAAATATCCTCGACCCACTGATGTTTCCAGATTTCACAAAATTGGACAGTCTTTATATATTTCATCGAAAACGATTTCTCTTGTTTGAAACTTGTTCTAAAACATTCCAATCAACACCAAAGCTATTCTAAACCTACCATACACCTTCTTAGGGTGTTATGGGTTCCTAAACTTTACCAAAATTGATAGGTTTCATAGGAATACTAATAGGATAATTTAAACCCATATTAAGAAATAAAAACATGTAAAAGTGGTATGGATCATAGTATATTTGCATGTTTTTCTAATAGAATCATAAAAATACATCAAGTAAAAGTATGAACGATTAGGAAAAATTATTAGAAGCTTACTTGAGTGATTGAAGAGTTTTTGAGCTAGAAACTTAATTAATCTTTAGGTTTTTATTTCAAAACCTTAAAATAGATTACTAATAGAACTTGTAAAACACTTGAAGCTTGAAAAAAAATATGGTTTCCCTTCTTGATCCTAGCTTGGCCGACCACCATGGATGAGAAAGGAGAGGTTTTCTTCACTTTACACCTTTTGAAATGTTTGCTATGTGTTTTGGATTTTTGAAACTCTTTCATACCACAAATATCTATACATAATAATGAATAGGTGTACACTTGGTCAAGATTTTTATAAAAAAATGGTGACTAATAAAAGGTGGTCGGCAAGGGGTATATAGGGGAGGGTTTTGATGTATTTTGATTACTTAAGGTATTTAATGTTTAAGTATAATGTGTATTTGGTAAATATAATTAATTATTTAGTGTAGCGTTAGCTAGAAATCGATTTTAACGGAACAAAATAAAATATATCAAAGTCATAAAAATTATAAAAATACTTTTCTCGCAAGAATTGAGTGAATAAATAATTATCGAAGTTGAATTTATTTAAACCGCATAAATATATATACATAACAATTTATATACAAAATAAATTCAAAACATCGGTAAACTAATAATATAATTTTATAGTCTTAAATGAGTATAAAATATATTAGGATAATTTTTGAAGTGTCGGATCAATTATTCAAAATAAATGATCGCATATAAAGCTTATTTAATAGAAAAATATATCGTTAATGAAATATGCAAACCCATGCATAAACTAATATGGAAATGATGTTATCGATGATATGTAGACTAATCCTAGTCTATATGAAATGTTCTCATGATTTTCATGAATACGCAACAAACCCTAAGGTTACGCCAGAGTTGATACTCAAACCTAGTTTACTAAAAGTGATGAATAGTGAATCATGAATAGTGATTTTCGGGGAATGAATAGTGTTTCGTGAATAGTAAAATTTTGAAATACCCTTTCAAAATATCTAACCGACTTCAAAAACGATGAATAGTAAAATGATGAATAGTAACCGATGAATAGGAAATTCCCGAGATGAATAGTGAAATTTTCAAAGTTTGTAAAATGACCTGAAATTACGAGTTGTCACAAAAATACACAAAACAAATAGATTAAGTCCGACACAACCAATTGCTACTAGCTACTACCTTGCCACAAACCCGAAAGAGACATTTATCATTAAGTAACTCACGCTTTAACATGAAAAACACACACTTTAGTGATACACGAATCAAACTCAAATATATCTCGACCAACATCATTGACATAACATAGCAAGTTGGTTATCCCTACTAACCAACTCCTTTTAAGATCCTAAATATACAATACAATACAATAGTGGCAAAATTACAACTATGTGTACACTAAAAATTAAGTGGTTTATATTACGTACCACTTAAACTACTAACTCATAATTTTGTATTTTTTTTTCTTTTTCGACGAAATAAAAAAAACAAGTAGAACTAATGGTACATTACTTTACCATTTCACCAATAATATCTCATGTGTGATACTCATTAATGCAAAAGAACTCGAATGAAATAAAAACTAGTGAAAGTAGTAGTATAATAGCATTACACAATATACATACTTTCACATTCCCATTGCAATATGTAATTTACCCGACCAATGTCTCTCTAGAAAAGAATCAATCGAAAAACTCACACGATGTTAGGAATTAGAAATTCCCGGTATTAAAGAGTCGGTCACCTCAAGTATATGTAATCATTAGAAAGCTCGTAGTCGTAGTAATTCTTAAGTTAGGTAGTATTTAGTTGGTAACACCGGAGGACTGGACGGTCTTTACCCATCAGATGCCCGATCCACACCCGATGTGTGGCGATTTATGTAAGATTATAAATACTCTCTACCTTCCAAGGTAGAGAGTTGAGCTCATAATAATATCTTTCACTTTCTCTCACTAAGTTCCCTAAACCTCTAACTTTCTCTCTAGAATTCCATCTATATGCTACTTGTGTTATGGTTTGATGTGTATGTGAAAAGTTATATCTACAATTGGTATCAAGAGCCATGGTTGGATCATATCTTGCACATCTTGGATTTCTAGTGGTTTTTAGGTGGTTTTTGAGTTTGAAAAAGTTTAGTGGTTTTTGCATCATTTGGTTGATTTCTTGTGTTAAAGTTTGAATTTTGTTAGTACTTTCATGTTTAGAATCATCACAAGTGTTTAGGTTTTCATTTGGTTAGCTTGAATCATCTTGGTTGGGTTGTTTTTGGATTGAAAAGTGATGTTTATAAGGTTTTTCTTGCTAGCGACTTAGCTCACGGTTTAGTTTTCTTCATAGCGACTTGCTTCACAAAATTGTAGCGAGTTACGCTTTAAACCCAGCGAGTTAGATCTAGCGAGTTAAAGCACAAGTAGGGACCTCCACCACGAGTAGCGACTTGGTGGTAGCGACTTGGTCCAGAGCGATTTGCTCTTTAGCGACTTGTATTTCTAGCGACTCTGTAGCGAATCATCGCCAAAATTTTGCTAATGACTGAGGGTAGAAGTTACTACTTAGCGACTTGCTTTGTGTTCAGCGACTGGGACTCTAGCGACTTAGTTGGCTAGCTTAATTAAGTTTAGCGACTTAGTGCATTATCTTCTAGCGACTTAGTGCATTATCTTCAGCGACTTAGTGTATTATCTTCAGCGACTGGAGTGATTGTTTACTGCTTTCTCTTGATTTAGTAAAACCCGTGAAAGAATCTATTTCCTGTTTAATCATAGAGTTATAAAACCCGTATAATCTGTTAACATGTCTACCAACGTCCCTACCGTCATCTCCATCATGTCGAGGATGTACAAGCACCGCTCGATACTCCTCCACCCATGCTCGATGAATCGACTACGATTCTTGGGCTCAACGAATCGGATTGTATTGCCTTGAAAGGAAAATGGTGTCAACATTCTCAAATCCATTGATGAAGGACAATATCGAGTTGAGACGACTAGAGACATACTTGATACTAATGAAGACTGTACTTCTGCTACGGAATGGATGTGACTCCAAGATGTATGATGAGCTTGATGATAAGGAGAAAAGAGATTCGATGCGTATATCGTGGCTTCAAACATTGTTCTTCAAGGTCTTCCTAAAGACATCTACAAGTCGATCAATCATAACACCGATGCAAAGGCGCTTTGGGATAATGTTAAGATGCTTCTCTCGTGTTCGTAATTAACTATGGAAGACAGAGAATCCCAACCTATGACCTAATTTGAGCACTTCAAGATGAAACCAGATGAGAGTGTCTATGAGTACTATGTGAGATTTCATAAGTTAGTGAATGACATGAGGAACATCGTAATGACTATGCCTAACATTCACCGAACTCAAAGTTTGTGAACAACATGAATCCCGAATGGCACAAGTTTGTCACAAATTGAAGCTCACTAAAGGATTGAAGAATACAAACTATGAGCAACTCTATGCCTTCCTCCTTCGTAATGAGAGACATGCTATGTTTGAAAATTGATTCTCAATCGCTCAAACCAACTGTGGAGAGACAAGCTCGCCTAATGACTCAACAGCCTTTCTACTCAAACATCGGAATCACAACCAAAGCATCACAAGTCATACCCTGGGTAATGGTAATCACAAACTCATCCCCGATCCTATGTTCAAACAAGTCGATGTTGATGCACACGCTGGTAACATCATTAATCAACTAGCTCTTCTCATTAGTCAAAACATGAATTCTTCCCACAAACCAACAACAACCTCGTAATCGCATCTAACCCACATAATCAAGCCACCGTTAAAGATGGAAGGATCGCAGTGCAACCAGCTCAGAAAGACAAGATGATCGTGGAAGAGTGGAGCCGGGAGAGGTTATGTTGGCAACCGTAATCGAGGAAGAAATGGTAACCAAGGTCAAGCTAAGCCAATCAAATGCTATAACCGTGGTGGTGAAGGACACATTGTAAGGAACCGCACATCTCCAAAGCGCCCATGTATCGCCGACATTTCGTAGATAAGATGTTGCCGCACAAGCTCGTGACAATGGTGCCAAGGCTGATGAAGAGGAATTGTTGTTTCGTCGAGGCAATGCTAAGACCTATGATGCGATGTGGATGAGCAAATTATTCAGAGATAGGTCACAATCATCGAACGCCTTCAAGTCGCCGAACGTGATGCATACGACTGGATGTAGATGATGGACCTACCGCACACACAATCTTTATGGCTAGCATCTCCAATGGTTTCTCCCAAGATCTCTCTTCACCACAAGTCGCCCATCCAAGGACAAACTCATCTCGTAGGTATTAAACTATACGATGATGTTGATGTGCAATGTATGCATGACAAAGTACAATCAATCAAACTTTGAATCAAATGTTGAAAATATGGGTAAACAATATTGTCCCATACGATCAATACGTGAAACAAAGTGAAAGTGAAGTTGTACCAAGTGATGCATCTTCCGCATCAACAATGACTATGTCTTTGATGAATACACCGCATGTTCTCCGATGATTCCATAATTTCAACTAAATGCCTATAAGGAACGTGGTTGCTATTTATGAACAACGCGCAAAATTTGAGTCGACCACCATGAGCGGTGAAATGGATGTCCAAGTGAGTACAAGAATTAGAAAAGTAAGTTTAGAGAAGAAGTATTGAAACAAGAATTAAATTCCTTGCAAGAAAAACTTTCTAAAACAAATAAACAAAACAAGAACTTCAAGAAATGAAAATGCTTACAAGAATTTAATGCAAAGGAATCAAACTCTTGAGAGATTTTTCTAATCAAAACTTTGAAAACAAACTTGAAAACAAGTTGTACATACAAGGAAACACCATTCAGATCGCTTCACATGGTCACCAAACATCGAGTCTTAAGCGATAAGCATAGCATTCCCTTGTTGAGGAACCGAATCCGAGGTAATTAAAAGGCTAGAAATGCTCATAAGGTGCTTTATGATGGTGATGAAACTTAAGCCTAGGCAAACCTAGTTGCTTGAGTGCACCGAGGAAGATAAGAAATCAAATGAAATCACTAGGAAAAGATGAATAAGAAACAAATGATCCCAAATGCAAAGAGAAAACATAAATATCACCTCATGATTACAAGAAGGAAAACGGATTTCTTAAACAAGTTTAAGCCTCGACATTGTTGACTCCCAACAAGTCTTCCGAAAAGGGATTTAGATAAGCGTAAAGCGGAAAATATTGTTGAAACTAACCTCCCTTTGAAAATGCCTAGAGCAACTGTGGTATCCTCCTAATACACCAATGCATCTTCACCCAGAACAATTGCCACTAAAAGCAAGACATTAATTAGCCAATACGTGATATTTCAACTATTTGTTGACTTTGAGAAAACTTGCAAGAAAAGGATCACACCCATGTGTATAATCAAGGAGAAAGGGTTTTGAAAAATGAAAGAATGTTATTCGATCGAGGTCATGCCTTCTTTAAACTTCTAAAAGATCACTTTGGAGTCTTAAAAGGGATAGAAACCGATATTAAGGGAATGGAAAAGGAATTTGATGCAATGGTTGTTGAAGTTAGTGACTATGAGCGCATCTAAATATAATGAGATTGAGAGAAAGAACTTGCATACATTAAATGAGAATCTTATTACCGAATGTTGCTCAAGATGTGTTTTTCAACGCTTCAAATTGCTCTATTAATGCTTCCAAATTTCATGAATTATCTCGCGCCCCGAAAGTCTCCCATGATCGTGTCATTGAGCTTGAAAACTAATTCTAAACTAAATGAGAAAATTGAATCGATGATCACGACAATTTCTAAACATTTTTCTAAACTAGAAGTCGAGTATTTTAATTTACAACCAAAATATCAACATCTTAAAGAAAATGTCAAACTTCAAATGTCAAGACATCTTCGATGCTCCAGAGTTTGATGCGCTTTTCAATTAACAAACGTGATGAATGATTCAAGCTCAGCAACACGATCGTAAAGTTGAAAGCCCAAATCTCTCAATTAAAGGGTCAAACGAACAATATGACAGTTCCAAATGCCTCCTCCTTTAGATTCTCGTAACTCAAACGCTTCATCTTCAAAACCTAGTAAATGCTTTACAAAAGGAAAACGAAAGTTTTCTAGAAGAAAATGAAAAGGTTAAACGCTATTTCAATGAGTTGTTTGAATCAATTAAAGTCACTGTAATAAAAACAACGAACAAATAGCTTCATTGCAAAGGAAATTGAGAATCAAGAGTCGTAAAAGGAAAATGCCAATGATCAATGAGAAGAATGTTGTATCAAAGGTTCACTCTTGTAATAAATATGCTTTATCCGCGACATATGTCCCCTCATCTATGGAACAACAAACTTGCCATTCAAACATATTTTCATCCCTTAAGGATTGCTTAGAATGCCTACGTGAGATTGTTGAAGAGGATAAGCTAGAGAAACCTCATGATAATGCAATTGGACATGCATGCTTATATGCCAAACGATCTCAAGAAATCTTAGAATGCTTGATCACAATATGCCCAAAGACATTAAAGTGAGAGAGTTAACCCTTGATTCCATGCTCAATGCCTAAGGCCAAATATGATATGCACTGATTCCCAATATGAGCCGAAGTAGTGTACCTTGAGTAGTCTGATTCTAGATCCACAATGCTAAGAAAGAGAACTCAAATGCCTTCTAGGAGTACAAATCTCAAGACTCTAGTTTGAAGAATGTGAACCATAGTGCACCGCATGTAGTTCAGATCCCAAAGACATCTAAACATGTGGTGCAAAGAGTAGTAAAACAAACTAATGTTCCCATTCCCTACAGAGTAATCAAAGCGACATTAAAGGAGCAGCAGTCAAAGTCTCAAGACAATACAAGGAATGATAGGACCTCGCAAGCTAAGAATGCGACCGAAAAGAGTAAAAGAACAATCTAGGAACTTTAAGTTTGAATCGAATAAAACGAATCGTGTTGATTCTAGTATTAGCCATAGGCGCATCGTAATTAATTCAATTCGATACTATTTGCAAACCTTGTACCGATGATCGCTTGAATTTCGCTTTCTAATCATGAATGTGATGTTAATGTTCGCTTAATGATGTTAATTGTCCAGCTAATATTGTTAATGCTAAAATTCATGCTAAGAAGGCTAAAAGGCATAAACGAATGAAAGTTAGAAAACAAAGGAAACCCACAGAAGAACATTCAAGAAAATAGGCTTCTATTGATACCGTTGGTCATAAGACTAATCGTAAAATGCCCACTAGAAAATGGATGCCATCGGTAGAACTATTCCTTTAAGTGATCACACCGTGAATGTGGCTAATATGTACACTAGTATCGCATCTATTCACAATGATTTCATTGCCTCACTTTCGATATGAATGCTTTATTTCGATGTGGGTGGTCCAACCATTGTAACTAACCAAATGGAACCCATTCTTGCATGGGGATCCCAATTATCCGCTTATCCATTCTGTCTGTGTTCAACCGCAGATCGCTCAAATCATTCTCCGGTACCGGACTCAGTCGCTCCAAGCATATGACCGAGACCGTCACGCTCATGAACCGCGAGCAAATTCATCGGATCTTAGATTTGGTAATGATCATTTCGTGCTATTATGGGTTATGGAGATTATGTTGTTGGTGATAGTGTCATCTCTAGAGTGTATTATGGAAGGTTTAGGTCACAACTGCTCTCTCGTTGGTCAATTTCGTGATTCTCGATCTAGAAGTAGCCTTCGTAAAACATACCGCTTTGTTAGAGATCTTAATGGTAAGAACTGCTGAAAGGAACTCGTGGCTCAAACCTTTACACCATCTCTATCGATGACATGATGAGAGCCTCCAATCGCTTGTTATCTAAAGCTTCAAAACAAAGTCATGGTTATGGCATCGTCGCCTCAATCACTTGAACTTCGCACCATCAACCATCTTTCCGTAAAGGACTTAGTTGTAGGTTTACCTAGACTAAAGTATGAAAATATCATCTTTGTTCAAAGATGTCAATCGGGAAAAGCAAGAAGTATGCCCATAAACCCAAACCTACTAACTCGCTACAAGTTCTTCATATGATTCATATGGATTTATGCGACCAATGAGGGTGCGTAATATCTTGGGAAGAAATATGTGTTAGTTGTGGTCGATGATTACCTAGATTCACCGGTCAAGTTCTTAGGACAAAGGATGAAACTCCGATATCATCATCAAACTCATCAAACAACCGCAGTTCGACTAAACAAAACCGCTGTAATTATCGTAATGCATAATGGAACCGAGTTTGTCAACAAACAACTTAGTGAATTCTATGAAAGCGTTGAATCACCATCAAAGAAGTGTTCCACGAACCCCTCAATGTAACGGTGTAGTTGAAAGACGAAATCGCATTCTTGTTGAAGTCAGAACAATGCCGATCTACTCAAAGGTTCCAATGTTTCTCCGGGTCAAGCAATTGCCACCGATGCTACACACAAAATCGCTCCTCGATTCACACTATTCATGGAAAACTCCATATGAACTTGTCCACAACAAAAACCTAATCTATCTTTCCTTCGTGTTTTGGTGCATTGTGCTATCCAACTAATGAGGTCAAGACTTGGGCAAACTTAGGGCTAAAGTCGACATTGAGTATTTGTAGGATATGCACCAAACAAAAAGGGATACCGAATCTACAACAAAAGAACCCAAATATCATGGAAACAATTCACGCTACGCTTGAGAGTCGACCGTCAAATGGCTCCTCGGACACTCCAAATGTGACCCGACTTCAAAATAGTCCCATTGGTCCATCCTTGTTCCAAACTCCTCTCAAGAAACTCCATATGTACCTCCATCCAAGATGATGTAAAGAAATTGTTTGATCCTATGTTTGATGAACTCAGATGATTCAATTACTAACGAGGTGTCGATTCCTACAACAGAGGATGCTCATATTCCAAAGAATGAAGTCAATCCTCGCCAATATCGCAAGTCAAGAAGCACCCACGATCCTTCGCCTCATCAACAAATCATCATTCTTCAAATGTACATCATGGAAATGTTTCGCATCAATGATGAAGTTAATCCTTTGCAACCCCTCAAGATGCTCCATTTGAAAACATATTTGCTACCCCGAATCATCATCGTAACCATCTTCTTCAGAGACATCGACCACCTACCTCGCCTCAACAACCGCCACATGAACACCTCGTAAAATGGACTCACGATCATCCATTAGACAACATCATTGGTAATCCTCTCGTCCCCGATCAACCCGAAACAACTCGCAATCGATGCCTTATGGTGCTTCTTCAACTCAGTATTATCTAAGATCGAACCAAAAGATGTTAAATCCGCAATGAATGAAGATAGTCGGTTCAATGCCATGCAAGATGAAATTCATGAGTTTGATCGCCTTGATGTACGGGAGTTAGTACCGCCCGCATCAAGCAATGATTATAGCTCTAAAATGGATCTTCAAAGTAAAACTTGATGAGCATGGTGATGTGTCAAGAACAAGGCTCGATTAGTTGCTAAAGGATATCGCCAAGAGGAGGTATAGACTTTGAAGAATCTTTGCTCCAGCTTGCTCGAATCGAGGCAATCGTAATCTTTCCGCTAACGTCGCTAGTAAGAACATGGTAGTTTATCGATGGATGTAAAGACGGCATTTCGAACGGAGATCTTAAAGAAGTCGCTCACGCCGCCAACCAAGGATTTGTGAATCAAGAGCATCCTACTCACGCTTATCGCTCGAAGGGCTCTTTACGGTTTAAAGCAAGCTCCAAGGCATGGTATGATACATCACAAAGTTTCTTCTATCAACCGGATTCATCAAAGGAGCAGCTGATCCTACATTGTTCACCGTAAAGTCGTGCAAACATTTAATTCATGTTCAAATTTATGTTGATGATATTATTTTTGCCTCGATGAACCAATGGAATGTGATCGCTTTTCAAATGAAATGAGTTCAAAGTTTCAAATGTCAATGATGGGACAAATGTCATTTTTTCGGATTACAAATTTCACAAAGTCCCGAGGCATTTTCATAAATCAATCTAAATATGCAATGAGATTTTAAAGAAATTTGATTTGATTCATGTGACCTGACACACCCCCATGATCGACCGAACCAAACTAGATGAGGACCTCTCGTGGATCATGATCGACCAAACTAAATATCGGGTATGATTGATCCCCGATGTATCTCATCGCTAGTAGACCGCACATCTTGTTCATTGTTTGCATGTGTGCTAGATACCGTGCTGTTTACCAAAAAGCACCTTGAAGCGCTTAAACGGGTCTTCGGCATTCCAAGGAACCATCAATATGGGACTATGGCACCAAGGACACCGGTATGTCACTAACGGCCCATGCAGATGCCGATCATGCAGTGTTGTCAAGATACACGCCGGCACGCCGTGAGGTGCTCAGCCAAGGTGATAAGCTTATGAGTCGGTCTTCAAAGAAGCAAATGAGTATTTTATTTCCTCTACAGAGGTGAATACATAGCCATGTCATCTTGTTGTGCTCAAATCTTATGGATGAGATCTCAATTATCCGACTATGGCTTTGAATTCAACAAAACCTCTCGCATCGATAATAAAGTGCTATTGCTCTCATGCAACAACGCTCAACACTCAAGAGCAAAGCATATCGACATTCGACATCATTTCATCGTGAACAAGTGGAAAAGGTGTGGTGGAACTATATTTTGTGAGGTCTCGAATACCGCTAGCGTACATCTTCACCAAAGCTCTTCCAAGAGAACGCTTGAGTTTATTCTTCCACGACTTGGTTTGAAAAGCCTTCAACCGTAACTCTCAAACGCCTTCGTGAGGAAGACGAGGAGTAAAGGTCTATCTTCATCTATCTCTTGTAAATATTTATTTGAAAACAAAATACAAAATTATAAAACCTTCAAAAATCAAATAGAAAATATAAAACTCTCAAAATCCATAAAATTTGAAAAATTCAAAAATCTTCAAAAATTATTGTCATTTTGTCATGTTTTTTCCGTTCGATAATATCTACGGTTTTATGTCATCATTCAAAGAATGACACGGACTTTAGATGTTGTTCAATCCTTAAAAAAAAAAAAAAAAAAAAAAAAAAAAAAAAAAAAAAATTGGAGAAAGAGAAAATGGTTTATTGTCATTTTCGTGCAATAACCGGTTTTAAAAGAAAGAACAGAGCCATGTTTTATCATGTTTTCAAATTCCATGCTCGATTCTATAAACATTTATCTCGAAAACTAAATGCTTTGAAAATAACTCGATCTCTATTTTTGATAATCATCGTGACTTATTTGTCAAAATTCTATCTCTCAATCACCAACCTATGTCATTGATTGAGGGGAGAATGATTTCAATTAAATTAAAAAGTTATTTGGCATTAAATTGTTTTCAAAAGATGTACATGCATGTTTTATCAATGGAGTCGATCCTTATCGCTCAAACGCTTTCATAATCAAGTCACAATTCTCCTTAAAAGCTTTCAAAATCAATTTAATCTATAAGAGATCACAAATCTCAAATGATTTGATAATTGTGATCGGGGAGAATGTGTGATTTAAATTGGATTTAAACCGATAATTCGGTAAATGGTTTTATAAGGATGTACATGCTATCCCGCCCACATGTGACAAACGATTTCAATTTTTCCATGCACATGTTGAGAGGAGCATCTATCTTAAACCTATGATTTGAAATGTGATCAACTCGCCTCATGTGCAGTTCCTCTAGTATGTGCAAACTCTTCAAACCCCGAGGCACATATCGAGGGGAGCAAATTTATGGAAACCTCATCCTTCCCTAAATACTCCACCTACTTGACTTGATGTGGAAGTGATGTTGATATCTTTAGAAAATGGTAATCAAAGAAGTTAATTTTTCTCTTGCCTCCGTGCAAAACATTTTCAAATACTTGATGCACATGTTGAGGGGGAGTTCTCGCTCTAAAAATATCAAAACAATTCGTGTACAAAATGCTTTGATAATATATCGTAAGTTCTTGAATTGACTTTCAAATGGTTTTCAATTGATCCAATGGCGATGAACAATACCAAATTGACCGACCAACTTTATCAGATGTACGGTGATATAAGGATGATAAGGTTAGGTTTTGTTCCATGATCCGCCGAATCGTGGAGGGATCACCTGTGACAATCCACTAGTTAGTGTAGAAGTCCTTAGGTATGATGACAAAAGGAGAAAAATGAGATATGGGAAGAGTGCGACTAAGACCGAAAGCTAGTATCGAATAAACCCAACAAGGTTCTAGCTATGAAGTCTCGTAAGCACCGGGCGGGGTTGAAGAATTAAAAAGAATTGAATGAGAAAGGGTGAAAACAAATAGCCTCCATTTATTCAACCTTAGGCGTAAACCGGTTCAATTCATATGCTACCATGGTAACATCGGTATTGAAGACAAGACGCTATGGACCCGGGACGCATCGCACTTCAACTTTCCAAACCACTCAAGTTCCTCTTAAAAGGACTTGTTTCATTCTCACGGGAACCGACATTATCTATCATCGACTTTCTCTAGAGATGGTTGATATCAAGCAGGAGACCTCTCCTAGTCTCCCAAGACGTGATCCAAATATGCACTAATTGAGTCTAGAGCCACGAGATCATCAATAAATCTCATTAGACACTTTCAATGAAGACTCTGCTTCACACAATGTGGAAAGAGATTATATCTTGAGTCCCACGATTATCCTTGTGGTATTGCTGTAACATCCGAGTGTGATGTGTACATATTCACAATGAAGATGGAAAGCCTTCGAGCCAACATCAAACAAGCTCCTCGGTAGGTGGCATGTGAGATCTATTTTATAGATTAACCATGTGACAACCGAATGTAAACAATGGGCGATTCAATCTCTTGAATCAATCTCGTTCAGTTATGGATTGACGAATACCTTTGAAAACCGGTCATTGTGCTTAAAAACTCTTTTCTTTAGCACATCGACCGTGTACTAATTTTTCAAACCAAAGGTGTGTTTATGATTGATAATTGATTTTCAATAAACCTTCGCTGTATTGCAAAACAATTTCTATTGAGCAATACACGATTGTTTTTCAAATCTCTTTCATCAATCGCTGGACTTAAAATTGGCCGGTTCACTCACTCCGTGTTGTCTTCTTTGAGATGTTCCGGTTTGAGAACAAGAACAATTCGCGAAACCCCGTCAAGGAGATTCTTAGAATCCTACCGATCACAGCAAAGATTTGTAATCGATCAATCTGGGAACCGCGGGCCGTACCTAATTCAACGAAAGTGATCAAAGACACTTTCGCGATTTATTGCTAACTGTGAATGCGTACACCCGACGCTTGCAAACATCGTAATGAAGCGGTCAATCCATAGCCACATGCTCACACTCACACATTCATCTCAAAAGAAATCATGATAAGTGCATCAATGACTCGATATTTTCACTCCATGCTTCGCTACGCCGCCAATATCATGATTCAACAAATGCTTCCGCTACTCTGATGAGAAGATATCATGATCCAGAATGTGAGCATGTCGGTCCTAATGTCACAACATCACATAATACCAACACCACAAAGGATGTCACAGAGATTCTTGACAGCTGATGATCTCAAATGATGGCTCAAAATTATTATCACATGGATCAGTAAAAGACCTCCACTTGAAGTAACCAAACATGCAATGTGAAGGATCAATGACTACGAGCTTAGAAGCAAAGGACTACATCAAGAATGCAAGAACAATTTTTAATGTAATATCTAGTTGTATTCAATGTAATTTTGGTACATGATTGAGGTGACCTCCTTGGGAGATTGTTAGGAATTAGAAATTCCGGTATTAAAGAGTCGGTCACCTCAAGTATATGTAATCATTAGAAAGCTCGTGAGTCGTAGTAATTCTTAAGTTAGGTAGTATTTAGTTAAGTAACACCGTGGAGGACGGACGGGTCTTTACCCACTGTATGCCCGATCCACGACCCGATGTGTGCGATTTATGTAAGACTATAAATACTCTCTACCTTCCAAGGTAGAGTTGGAGCTCATAATAATATCTTTCACTTTCTCTCACTAAGTTCCCTAAACCTCTAACTTTCTCTCTAGAATTCCATCTATATGCTACTTTGTGTTATGGTTTGATGTGTATGTGAAAAGTTATATCTACACACGAACACATAAAATACACGAGACATATGTAGCAACTAGCAACCAAACATAGACTTTAATCTACTCGGTACGCTAAGGTGTAAGAGTGTAATGAAACGTAAATATTTAGTGGAAGTAACAAACGAAAGACAGACTCAACAGATAATACTAGGGGTATATTACTCTAAAGATGAGAGTAACAAAGGGTTTATACGGGTGGTTAATTAATCAGTGTAGTTAGTTTATAAACAAACATATATAAATGACATGGGCTATTTGGGTTTATCCTAATAATTTGCCTTTTAAGTTGATTAAAGTCGATTACACCAGATTTCCCTAATGAAATGCTCATTATGATGGTTTCGAATAGATATTGTAAGATTTCCCTAAAGGAATGAATACTTAGTTTGGTCTTGGCTTGTGTTTTGGTCGTTCGATGTGGTCACAGAAAAGGTGGTATCAAGGTTTGATATTTCATTTACATGGTATGCAAAAATTCACCTTGTGGGCTTGGTATTTCGACTAGACGACCCAAGGAAGAAATCAAATGGTTCGGTTGGGCTTGGGAGGGTGAACGAGGCCCACTAATGACTTTGGGTTGGGTGGTAATCGAAATTCCAAGAATATATAGTAAGGTTGGGCTTGATAAAAGTCCGGTTATGGCCCAATGAAACTCGTTGGGTTAGGCTCGACATGGTAACAAGGCCCAATTGAAATGAAATGGTAAGTTGGACTCGACTTGAGGCCCAATAAGGTTTCTAGGCCCGATCCAATATTAGTGTATTTTTATTTTCATTTATTTTATATTTTATAAAATTTTATATATATATATATATATATATATATATATATATATATATTAAGTATTTTAAGAATATCGGGATCGTGGAAAATTTCATTCTGATCACAATGGTATATTTATGAACGCTCAAGCTGTGTTGATCATGCATATGCAAAATGATATGCAAATGTGATAAGTAGAAAATTTCATGATGATGTAAATCGTGCTTTATTTCTGATTAAATTCTTAAGTACAATGAAATTTTCCGGGAGCTTACATAACAAACCATTAAGAATACTTGTTAGAGTCGTTTAAACATATTTGTGTCTAAAACATTTTTAGTATAAAATTTTACATAAAATCATTTTTATAATACTTACAAGTAACACTTTTACTTGTTACTTACATTTTACAAAATATATTTAAACTAAAAAAAAATAAAAAAAAAATAAAAATAAAAACTTACTTCATGCTTGACATCATGTTGGGTTTCCATGACCCATGACCCAAAATGTCCTTTACATTATGCAAGACATCATATTGAGTACCCATGACCCAAAACCCATTACCCTGACCCAAAATCCAAAACCTATTACCCAAGACCCAGAATTTATAACCCAAAACCTGGAGTTTTTACACAGCTATGCCGGATCTCACAGAGCCCTTTGGGTTAGGCAGTCGGATCTCTTTTCAAAGGGATCCTTAGGGTCAGAAACATTTTTGGATTTTTTACCTATAAATAAAAACCTTTGCATATCCGTTATCACACACAGAAACACTTCACTTTCACTATATTTTAGCATATATTAGTATCCATTAGATCTACCATTAACATCAATCATTCACAATGTAAAACCCTTGATTATAATGCTTCTAACCTTCATTTTGTTGTAAGCATACTTCCATGATGATCCACTAAAGCAAGTCTTAGAAGATCTTGCCACTTCCATCCACTACAAGCATATACATATAAAGATCTATAAGATTGGTGATCTTATCATCTTTATCCATTTGAAGGCTTCCTGTCATAAGAAGGTCATTTAGATTAGGCATCCATATCCACTAGAGATTTTGTCTTGGATCTATGTTATACATTTGTAACATCATCTTGTATCATTAAACTGGATTAGATGGTTTATGTATTTGTACTATAAAACACAAGGTTTGTTATATTGGGCCATAAAATATAACGGGTTTGGTTGTACCCAAAGAAGGACTCGATATTTAGATTTCTACCAGAAAAAGTGTAAGCGACGATTGGTTGGTTCTACCGGTGTTAGAACTCGGTATTTAACTTTTTAATGTATAAAACGTAAGCAACGTTGTGTAATGTTTTCTCCGCCGAGAAGGGAGTTTGTTGATCTATTGAAGTAACTCTCTAGTTGGGTACTCAGGGAGTGGAGTAGGGTGAAGAGGAGCTTCGTGACTGGACCACTATAAATCTCCATGTCCGGTTTGCAATCTCTTTTACTTATCACTTTGTCTTTACATAATGCTTATGATTATGTTGTGGCTTGATGTTTATGTTTAGGTTGTGACAATGCGTTTTACTTCATGCTCTCTATTATATTGCTAAAGTATTATTTTCACATTTCATATTACGTCAAACTTGATCGGACAGTTTAACACAAAAGTTTTAAGTTTTAAATAGAAACGTATTCAACCCCCCGAGTTTCCACAAGATATATTTAATATCTTCGATTTGGATGGTTGCTTAAAGGGTTTCTATGTTGCTGTCAAGGGATGTTTGGATGACTGTTGTAAGAGGGTGTTTGGTTGCTAACATGGGATGTTTTTGATGGTTTGTAAGGGTTCCACATGCTTGTCATGTAGGGGTTTCTTTGTTATTTTCAAGGGGTTTTTGTGAATTCCATTAACTTCATCAAGTTTTTTGGCACAAGTGACAATAACACAGCTTAATATGAAAGTATATATACCATAATGAGTACCACAAAAACAAAATTAAATATCCCACATTTTAGCACTCCATATCAAGTGTATGAAATGATAAACTAATATAACCTGAATGAGAAGATCATCACATGCACTATCAATCAATCATCCCCTTCCAAGAAAACCATTGGTAATACCCTTAGGCAATTATTATAAAAAATAAGTTGCATATAAAGTATGAACATTACATATCATTAAAGCCTTCCATAGCACCACCAACAACATGCATGGGCTACAATATCGTATACATGACGTGTTATTGTAGTATGCCCAATACCCAATCTACGTGCAAAAAAGATGAGATTAAGCATGTCAGTCGTACCCGAGACTCGGATGTAACAGAAAGCTGAAAAGAATTCTTACAATGTTATTGAAAAAAGTTCTTACAGTATCAGTAGTTTTTGAAAAAGCTAAAAAGAATTCTTACAATATTATGATTATGATGTTTAATAGAACTTTTAACTGTTAGGCTAGAAGACAAGGTGCCTCTTCACTCACCTTACACATCAGCACCACGTCAGCTTTCTCTCTCCTCTCTCTTCCACTCACTTACACTCACTTTTATGCGGACAAGAGACTCACTTCCACTCACCTTAACTATTTTTTTTTAATAATCACTAATAAAAACGTAAAACGTAAACATATAAACACGAAAACATAACTGCACGAAATAGAAAAACTTTTCATAAACTAAAACCATTACACAGACTTGAGAAATTAAAAATATTACAATAAAACATGAAATTAAATATTACGAGACAAATGTTGTACTAAATCGGCACGAAGTTTTTGATGTATTTGATGTGATCTGATGTACCTCATAACTTTTTCTTCATCGGATCGTATGTAGTCATTCGGATGATGTGCTTCCGTCAGGTACCATTCGGGAGATATTGCCTTTTTTTGTCTTTTCGTATCATATTATGTAATATGATACATGTATACATCATATTCCGGATTCTTTCTTTTGTCAATATCTTTGTGGGATTGGCAAGTACCGCCCATTTCTTCTCAAAACATCAAACGCCCTTTCTACATCTTTCCTTGTCGATTCCTGCATTTGCTTATACCCTATTCTCTTCTAGTCATCATCTGCTGGTTCTGGAATCGTCTTAACAAGTGTTGCCAATTCCGAATATATCCCGTCAACAAGATAGTAATCAAATGGGTAAGTTACCCCGTTAGCAACAAACGGAATCTCTAGTGCTATCCCCTGTTTAAAATCGTTAAATAAAGGGGACTGATCAAGAACGTTGATGCCGTTGTTCGACCCTGAAACACCAAAGAAAGCATGACATATCCATAAGTCTTGAGACGCCACACGCTTTCCAAAGAAATGAATGGATTCAACCATGATCACGCCTAACATATTGCCCTTTTGTGCATTCGACAACCAAACCACTCCCAATCAGCATAACAAGGCTTCCTAACATACCGAAACCCGTGTTCTTCGTGATGTCGATAAAGCTTTGACATCACCATAGTTGGTTTCAAATATTCGGGCCAAAATTTCCATAATGTACTTACAAAAGAAATCAACAAATGACGAGATGTTTTTCACTTATCTTTAGATATTCATCTAAAGCGTCCGGTTCATACCAGATGCCAATTGACGATTATGAGGTGCACTTCATCAAAGTCGAAATGCCTTCTTTTCCGTGCAATCAATATTATCACTAAAAACGAACAATGAAGAGTTACCTCCCGAACTATCCAGTTGAAAAGAGATTGACTCATTCGGAACCTCTTTCAGAATGTACGTTCATCGTACAAAGGGTCGTCAGAAAAATATGCGGCGACTAAACGGTCGTGAGTACCATAATGATCACGATTAATCCGTTTTATTGCCTGCCGATTTGGTTTTCGGCTATTTCTAATAAACGAAACCGCTTTTGCAATAAAAGTCAAATTCCGACTTTCAATTTCTTGTTCTTCTTCAGAGTCGGTAACATAAACGTTTCAAAATTCATTTGAAAATTAAAGGAATGAGATATAAGGAGATGTGTTTATAGAGAGTTTAAAGTTAGTTTTGTAAAATGAATTTGGTGGGTATTTATATAGAAAAAAAATGGGGTAGTGGAGAATTTTTTAAAAAAATAAATAAATAAATAAATAAATAAAAAAGACGACCGATTTTTAAAGTGGGCACGTTTATCAACTAGGTGAACCACTCACCTTAATTTGCATTGAACCGTGTGACTCGCGTGTCACTGGTTTGGCTGGGCATGGAGGCTCACTCGTGACTGGAGGTAAGGTGAGCCACTCACGCTCCCTTGCCTTCCAGTCTTAACATGGAATTACATGATCTGATATTTCCTTGTGATAATTTGTATATGATCCGACATCTACTTTTTTGTATGTACACCTCTTATATATTAATGATGATGAACCTGCAAATTTTTTAAAAAAAAATCAAAAACGAATTTGAAACTAGAAAACATTAGATCAAAATTATTTCAATATGAAACCATAAAATTGACATGAAATTCAAGTTATAAAGTCATAATCAATAAACGCATATGAATATTCTGATGATCATTTATGATATACATTGTGCCAATCTAACAAACGTGATTCTCATCTCAATAATCAATTTAAACGGATCAAAATATTGTAAGTGAAAAAATTAACATTATTACTTTATTTTCTGAATCAGATAAAATAATAATTCAAAATATTGTAACTGATCAATAGATTCAGTTGCAACATCATGTAAATAATAATTAAAATCGAATTTGAAATTAAACAAACCAGTTTGAAGATCGTAGATTTTCAATTGCATCATCAAAACCCTAATTTTAATTTATCAAAATGGGATGGATTGAGATTTATAGGGATTGTGTGAAGTCAAATCATAATCAAAACCCTAGACGATAATAACGGGGTCTTGTTCGATCATCAGTCCTAGTCCTATAAATCAAATCAAAGAAACATAGAAAAAACAATTAAAAAGTGTAATCTTGAAATCGAAACATTAATGTGTTATTGTGTGTGCATTTTTGAATTAGGGAAGAAATGATCATATTTGTTGATTGATTTCATGTTAATGACGATTGATTTGGTGCGTGTATAAATTAGAAATTTCGTTAACAAAATTTCAAAATAATGGAAGATAATTAGTGAGAAAAGTTAAGGATTTTAGGTTAACTAAGGTGTGATGAAATTAGGGAGTGAGGAGCAATTTAAGCATGACATTATTGTTTTGAAATGTCTATCACAAAAAACTAGGTGGGTCCAGTGGTTGGAGTGTTTTGTTTGTGGATGTACAGACCGATGTTCAAATTTTGCTGTTGACATATTTTTAAAATATGGCCGAATAATTCATGAATGGTGTATGCCATGTCATTATTGAGGTGTCATATCATATCACATCTACACACTCATACTTAGAGTGCTAAGTACAGCGTGGTGCAACATCAGCTTTTTTTGTTTATGGCACCAAAACACCCTTTTCTGGCATTACTCCAGTTTTCATGCAATTTTATTTTATTTTTTTTTTATTTTTTTTCATTTTTTTAAATAAAACAATATATATACTTAACATTCAATCAAAAATAAAATTCACATATGTCTAAACCGAATTAAAGTAATGAAATTTAACATTCAATCAAAAATAAAAATTCACATATGTTGTGCTATTCTTTTGATGATAATAAAAAGGTTATAAAAGAAATTAAATACTGTAAATAATAGATGGATTAAAGTGAGAGGGCACACAGCACAGCTCTAGTGGAGGAAAAATTGATGGGGTAAGCTTGTAATTACCAACCGAGAGACGATAATACGAGGTCCAATATGATGGTTTGTGTGGATTCTTTTTGTGGTTCTATCAAAATTCATTATATTTTATGTTCCATGTTTTGCTCTACTTTTATGATTTTTAAAGTATAATACATATGATCTAACTGTCATGCATCACATGTGACTCCATGATACATTTCTGATTCCATATTATATCTCCAGTATATAACATACACAATCAGGCTGCCATATCAACTAGCTTTTAAATATAGATATCGCCATTTCTAATTTTAGACATTCTCATTTTTAAACTTCTGACACAAATTTCATTCTTTCTAATTTTAATTTTGTGTGACTATTAGATTGTGCAACTTAACTATTTTTTGTGTTAAATATCACATTTTGTATATATATATCTATACATTATATATAAGAGGAGGCATGCCACATAAAATGCCACTTGGCATCCCATAAAGCCAAGTCATATTTCCATGTCATCATTATACTTATGTGGCATTTTTTATACTTATGGCATTTTTTATTTAATAAATGACATGTAGCATTTAATTAATATATGTACATTTTTTTTTAAATAAATTGTAAATTTCGTTTTTTTTTTTGTTATTTTCGAATTTTAAATTTTTTTACTAAAAAGAAGACATTAGTTGGAGTTGAACTTGGGTCATTCATGTGTTTTGTAAACAACTTACCACTAGGGTAGATTGTTTTTTGATTTATAGTTTTCAAATCAATATATATAAGGATATTATAAAAAATTCTGTAAATTTTATTTTAGTTATGTATTTTTTGAAGATAACAACTAAAATAAATTATGATATATATTACTTAAAAGATAAATATACCATATATATTTTTAACCTATTTTTTTTTTGTATAAATACACCCTAATATCTTAATCCCCTAATTATCCCTAAAACTATAATCGACTATTGAGTATAATAGGTGAGAATATCGTTTTTTTGGTTTTACAGGTGTAGATTTTTTTTTATTTTTTTGTCGAGTTTGAGTTTTACAGAATTTTTTATCAGATATCATATAGTGTTTTTTGTTTGTTAACAGATATCTGATACAAGAATGAATTCCCAAAAATGTTCAACACAATGGTAGGTTTTTATATTCTCATCAACAGGTTTAGTTTTTTTTTTAAATTATTATGTTTTATGTTAATTTTATGCATGTAATTAAACTTCAGTATGTTTATAATATTCGTGAATGAACATTGAAGGTAAGAAAATATCAATGTGTTTTTTTTTTTTTTTAAATTATGATGTTATATATTAACAGCTTATTTATATATATTAACAGATCATGTGTTATTTTAAGTTTCTAATGATGCTATTGTGATGATAGTCTCAGACCGTGAGCTTGGATTGTAACCGCACCTTCAGCCCCTCACCTTGATTCAATGATATTGGATTTTGCGATGGGGGTCGTTCGTAAACCTGACGGGCGTTGCTTTAGAGTGCATTTGCGCCTGCTGCAGCTACTTCGTGTTGAAACGGATTCTGTTGCGTATGCTCAAGGTTCAAACGGTAAGCTGGATAGTCTGGCGCATAGTTATTGCTATGATTTGGATTTAAGTGACACAGGGATTATCGTTTGACCGGATTGCAGTACATGTAGCTGGACAACCTTCTGTTATCTCATTCAAAAGGAATAAACGAAGGAGATGTGTCGATGAAGGTAATACAATGGAATATTGTTGCTCCTATTCAATAGTTCAACTGGAGTCCACACGAACTGAAATGTGTTTTTTCATAGACCAATCAAATATTTTCAACCTAAATGTTATGACCCGTCAGGTTGTCACACAAATTGCCTCTTAGGCTAGGTACTGATTGTTGTTGATTGATCACATTTAAGTTTAACAGTTTACCATCAACTTGTGGCTAAAAATAGGTTAGATGTGCCCTCAAAGTTTTCCATCAACGGAGGCTGTAAAGGAAGTCCTCTCACCAATGTTGGTGATGGAACTGTCATTATGAACAATATCCTACAGGTTTTGTTCAAGTTGTAGCATCTCTCTTCATATCTATTACCCTTCATTCTATGACAATTACAGTATCTCATTGATTCATTAGACTTATCTATTTTTTTTTCAGAGAGCAACATTTGAAAGAAAAGAATGATCCAGTTATGGAAAGAGTGTTGCTGGATATGGAAAACATGCTGGCTCGTGGCAGGATAGACTTGCCCCTAAGTCATCTAATAAAGCAACTCTTGAAGAGTTGATTGTTAAATACGGGTGAAAATGGCTCACTGATTAGTATGCATGATAAGTACCCTGTTTTAAATAATGTGCCCATACCACTACTAAATCACAATGCTAAAGATAAATCGGTTAGGATTGCAAATGAGGAAAGGTATTGAGATTCTCATTAAAAGGTTGTTTTTTTTTTTTATTATAATTTTTTTTTTAATTTTTTTTATAAGTTTGAATTGAATGCTTTCTTTGATAGATTTGTTTTACTTTCAACAAAAGACACTTCAACAAATAACAAAGAAAACATATTTAGTATGCGTGTTAACTCAGACCATTAGTAAGGAAAACGTTTGCGCATGCATCATTGCTATTTATGAAATTGACGGGTAGATTAAATAGAGTGGTTATTTTGTGTAGTCGGGTTTGATGGGTTTCGTTAGTTGTATCAGACTAAACATGACAGTGGGTATATATAAACCCGTTTGTTTGGGTTCAAACTTAATGGTAATACATGCCCTATTAGCAGGTATGAAGAAGAGGATAGGGAGAGATCAATTGCCATACACTGAAAGAGGGACACAAACTTGCTTCTCAAGCGCAAATGTTTCTAATAAAGGTATGCATATATCTCCAAGTAATATATTGTATAATCAAATAAAACATGGAATAATTCTCGGCAACAGAAAGGGGTGTGTTTGGATATTGTATTTTTCAGCTTCTTTGCAAGCTTGTGGACTTATTTGATAGAAGTCGCTAGCATATGCTTGGTTTTTTCTTTCAAGGTAAATAGTATATTACTACGTATGTGTTAATCCTTCACCGCAACTAGGTGTTTTACGTGGTAAACAGAATAAAAACTTGGTCTTTTGGATGGTTGTTTGGTTGGGTGAATCTATTGTATTGAAAAGAGATATAAAGCTCTTTGGATGGTTGAAAATAATCACAGTTAGCGAACAAATTAAATGATGCTTGAAAGTGTGTAGTGATTTAGTAAAAATGACTTGCGTAATAATAAGATACAGTTATATAGTCAAAACTGTGAATGTAGGATCTATTGTAAAAAAAATGTGAATGTAGGATCTAAAAAAACAAAACAAAACATTGCACTGTTTATATAGTCAAAAACTTTGTACAAAGATTATCATAATGCAATTTTAGTTGCTAACTCAGAAATTTTTTCCTTTATGCATCATAATCAACCTTATTATCTACCTTTTTAAGTGCCTTAAATTGTTATTATGCCAATGTTTATGTTGGAAGTCTTGGGATAATATTCTCAACACCAAACAATTCAACAATGGCTATGAGAGGTTATGTTAAATCTAAAATTTCTATAATGTTTCTCCACTTACTTGGGTATTTCACTTATCTGCACATAAAATTACATTTAAACCCAATCTCAACTATATCATCATTTTTGTATTACATGTGTCACGGTCAAAGGTTTTGTTATATTATGGGTAATGTCAACTAAGATAGTAGTATGTACCCATTAGAGGTGTAGATATAATGTTCAACATATATATTGATAGGTATGTCAATGAGATAAACTATATGGATAGGTATGTTAATGATATCGCTACTCTTACAAGAGGCAAGTTTTGGTTTTTTTAATATGTGGCTCTTTGGATCCATTTACTTGTGATTAGGTCAATTTGGGTTCTGTCTTTTCTAATGGGTCTTCAAAATAAATAGCTCAAATTCGCACAAAGTGTATCTGTAACGCCATTATTTTAGAAATTTAGCTTATTAATTAAATAATGTTGTATAACTTTCTAATCATACACATATGCTAAATTTATGTTAATAAATATCTAAAATAATTTATTTCCTCTGCTAAGTTACTGTGTGTTCTTTTATAATCTTCTTCTTCCGTATTTATTCAGGAACTATAATAAGAGAGGAGGTAGGGTTAACCCTTGAGAATGCTGGGAGTGAGGTTTTAGGACTTGCTGCAAAGGTGGTACTCACCAAGGTTTTAGAATTTTCTTATGAGCTTAACCATGAGAGGGAGATCATTTAAATAACTCCAAAAGTCCACAAAGTAAGCTTATCCAAACATCCCTTTAGGTTATAGTTTATTTCTACTTATAATGTTAACCGTTAGCCTGAACTTAATCATTGGTTGCTTTGGTGGCCGTTAGTCCTTTCATTATGTTTTTTTTTATCTTTGAGGAAGTCTTGGGGGATTTAAATGCATGTATGGAGTTCTCATATTCCAATAATGATTAAGATAATTGGTACTTTGGACAGTTTGTTGCAGAAAATTAATAGTGATGTATTTGGGGTTGTACCATATATTAATAGAAACTTTTGTATTGTTACTTTCCTTTTTGTGATTTTAGATATTTATTTTTAGCTAGACAACCTTTAATTTGTTCTTGATGGCTTATCTTATAAAAAATGTTTTTTTCTCCTTTTGTATCTGAAGTCTTAAACATTCGTACAATATGATTAATAATTTGTTGCTGGAAACGAGTTACTGCCCTAAAAATTATTAATATGCTGTTGTCACTAAAGGTCATGTGAAGCTGTGAATTGTCTCTGATCTTCTGTTTGCTTATCCATATTCTTCGAATAAACAAAGATTATTAAAACTGGTATCACTCTTATAATTGGGTTTGTTGCCTACTAGACAATCAATTAATCAAAGTCACACATACAAGAATTATTTGTTTAACTTATGCGATATAAAATGATGAAATAGAGAGGATGTCCAAATGGATGTTAATGTTACGTGTAAACATGATTTGATGCAATAATGTATTATAAGGAATACTCTTGTGTTCATTTCATACATTTTTACAACATGGCCTATATATGAAAAATCATCAGAGGACCTGACTTATTCACGGTTGGTCTTTGTAACGAATAGATTAAATCATTTAGTCATGTACTGTATTATTATGCGTTGAGAAGACACTTTGTACGAACTCTGTAATTTAGGAAAAAGAAACTGTAGTTAAGGCAAATCATGGCATCAGTTTGGGCATTAGTAGCTCATGACAACAATTTTGGCATTTGTAGATAACATTCCTATTGAATTTCGTTGTTTTAGTTGCACCTTGGTTAACCCACTTTGTTGTGGTTGTTGAGAGTGATTTTAGCCTCTTTAGGTCACTTTTCTTAATGTCTATAGATACAATAACCTACATTGAACTGATTGTGTGTCTTTTGTTTTTGAAAGTCTAAGCAGTTAGAAATTGAAACAGAAAGATACGCTAACCTGGAACAAGAAAAGTTAAGGAATTATATACCACTCAACATATTGTTAGATGTAGATCCGGATACTCAAATGGGGAGTGGACACGAATCTGTGATCAGATTGTTGATGTTCAGGTATGCTTCATGATATTTTACTGTGAGGCTCGTGATTCTTTCACTACTAAAGTTAGTACTGGATAATACCAAACCTGATCCATCGCCTCCTTCACCAGTCACACGTACCTAATATCTATTTGCAGTATACTTCTGCAACCATAAGTTTATGTTTTTTATACTTTTGTTTAGCTCGAAATGATGAGTTTGTTGGAAACTTAATTGCTAAAGCAATTGATAGGATTGGGCGTCAACTCAGCCTGGTTTGAGCTTTGACCCGTTTTTTAAATTATCCGTTTTGATCCGTTAACCAACCCGCTCAGTTTGCCACTTCTAGCATGCATGCATCGAATTGATCATACATTATAAGGATGTTCCAAAGCCTACAACCAATATATTCAACCACCAATGACAATGTCACCCGATCCTTCAATTGTAGAATGAAAATAATCGAATAAAGGATAAAATCAAATGAATCGCACCATCGAGTAACCTCCTAAAGCCTAATCAACGATGTGAAGTTATGCACATTAATTAAATAGACCATTTAATGTAATTGTTCTTATATTCTATAAAATATTTAAAGTTAATTACTCAAGGGTGTTTTTTATCTTTTATGGGGCTTATTAGCTTATATAGCCTAAAAGATCCATTGAAGTGTTAGGGTGAGCTTATAAGCATAGGCTTTTTGTGGCTTATGGGCTTAAATAAGTTGATAAGCCTTTTCTCCGACCTTTTCATCATAAGCCATAAGCTACTTATTGAGCATGCTTATAGCCAAAATATAAGCTTAGACAAACTACCTTTACATATAGTCGATTTTAGATTAATTTCAACATAACCTCTTCCCAGTTAAGCAAAAATTTTAAGAGACGATCAAGAATTACAAAACACTAACTTTCTTAATTTTGATGAGATTAAGGCATGAGATGGAGAATTACGAGTATATCATAGTTGAAGGAAAAATCATGCACCTTCAAACCCAACTACCCCTTAATACAAACAATGGGGAAAAGTGGATTTTTGTTACGAGTGCATCTAATAGACTTTATGCTGGTGAGGTGAGATTTAGAATGTTTGCTAGACCCTCTTAATATTAGTTTGCTATGGGGCTAGAAAATGTTAAACCTATGATTCAAATTTGTATTGACAGAAAAAGAAAGGAAAGTTTCATCATTCAAGTTTTCTCCCTGGAGGAGCAACTTTAGCTGTTGGAAGGCTTGATGTAGATAATGAGACACTTAAGGTATAACGCTTATGCTATATGTGACATTAGAGTCTTAAAAGTTTGGACAATTTGCACATGAACAGTTAGATATGGCTTGATGTGGATATGGGTTGAACTTTACAAATATTCGGATGAAGAGCTACTTGACACATTATTAAGGAAAATGAAGTCGAAAAGTTGTCATTCCAGACTCCAAGAAAAGCTTTAGATAAGCTTGATAACGGAAATATAGCCTCATAGTTTAAACTTTATGGTCCGTATAAGTGTTTCTTTTGTATTTGTTGGTGTGTGGAGCGGACATAGAGGTCATCGGATCAATCGCGTTCACAAGACCGTATGGTGAACCAAAGCGGTCGTGAGATTCAAGAAATGTGGACTCGAGATCGCAATCGTTTGAACAATACATGCCGATAAAGATGCTAAAAATCTCGAAACCACATCACTCATCCGCATGGAAAATGAATGGGATGATGAACATACGAATACATGTACTTGAACTAATTGTTTTATTTTGGTCGTTGGATAATTTAGTTAATATAAAGCATTACCGTGTGTACTCATCAAGGTTTGTGCATTTTCGAATGGGTTTTAATTATTTAAAGACATTGAGAATTACAAACCTTTGTTTCATCAAATTATATTGTAGCCGAATAATGATAAACAATACCTCAATCGAATTTGGACATGTTTCCTAAGCATGAATGAGTTATATTGGATATAGACTAAAAGGTAATATTAACTATAAATAATTTTATAAAGGTGACAAATATCAATTTCTTCTCACAATGACACAAGCATTCTATAGACTGTGGCTCATAACATCCTAGAAAGGGTTTATCATTGTCCATATGGAGCACAAAATGTTTAGAAATCGAAAAATTCCTAATTTAAAATTTCTAAAATCAACCTCAATGTAGGAGGTAAGAAATGATCAAGCCAAGATAGCTAATGTCAAACAACTATTTTAAAGTATCATAAGAAAATGTTTATTTGAAAGGTTTGAAGATTGACATAAACGACAATTAAAAAGATTTAAGCAACTATATAATCAAACTTCTACACAGATCTTCAACTTAAATGAATTTGCTCATGGTACGATGTGGCTATATGGTACAGTTAGTGATGCGTAATTGAATTCTTATGCATTCATACTATATATTAATAATCTATAATGAAGAAGACGGAGGAGAAGAAGTATCATCAGTAACTAACAATTGCAAATCCGACAAACGACTTGAAAATCGTTTGGCTCTAAAGCTGGAAATAGTGGTTTTGCTTCTGGAATTATTAGGTAAGTTTTAAAACTCAAGCAAATGTTGCGTGAAACCCCGTAGTATGGCTATTTAATTTAAAATAATATATAGACAATACCAGCATAAAGAAGTTTTATTTCAGATTTGACTTAAATCTTCGATTTCTTTATTTAGTGGGCACCTTCAAAAGTCGAGTTTGTCATTGATAGTATGTTGTTTTATCCGTAGATTTTTTCTTCCACTTTTACCCTATTCACCTTTTAGAGATTACCATGTTGTTCGGATTACAATGTTGAATCAAGGGGAGCAAGACGCAACCGTAAACCAACCTCATTAGTAAATTAAATCATTCTCAAGGCAAAGATTAAAACGTTTTGGCGGGATCATTCAGAAGTTCGATGGTTCTAACGACATTGTAACCGCACCTTCATCCTCACATTGATTCAATGATATTGGATTTTGCTATGGTGGTCGTTTGTGAACTCGACGGCAAGTTGGCATTAAATGTTAAAACCACAAATCGACAAGCTAGAGATTATAGTATGCGATCGTTCTTTAGCTTATATTTAGAGATTATAACATGCTCGCACGGCATTAAATGTTAAGCGTTAAAGGATTTTTACATGCATACATGTACGGATTTGATCCAGAAGTTCTGTTAGCGGCTGGAATAGGCCATAATGACTTTGTTGAAAAGTTGCTCAACTTTATACAATACGGAGAAGATATTGAAAGCAAAAATTCAGATGGTCGCACAACGATACACATTGCTGCAATAGTTGGCAATAAATACGCAACTGAACTTCTGGTTAAGAAAAGGAAAGAATTGTTAGGAATTTCAGACCATATAGCATACATACCATTGCTTTTGGAAGACGGATACAACCATTAATAATACTAAATTCGTCTATTACCAATGAATACATCAAAGTCACTTTAAAACCTAAAAATAACTTTTTAGTATATATTTGTTCAAATAAATCCTAAAAAGAAAAACCACAAATCAAAGTACTTACCCGCTTAGCGCTTTATGGATTATGGTAACATCAATTATAGATCTTAACCGCTTACTTTAACTTTTAATTACATTTTAGTATATATTTGTTCTACTAAATCCTAAAATAAAACCCACAAGTCATACCGTCCATCGGACGGTTTTATTACACTATATATATATATATATATATATATATATATATATATATATATATATATATATATAGGGGCCTTTATTCGGAACCTCATAAGCTATGAACTATGAGAACCCTTCTAAACCAATGAGATTTTTTAAATATTAAAATTTATTATTAATCCAAAAGGGTATTATAGTAAAATACAATTTTTATATATTTTATTTTTTATTAAACCTGATTTTAATCATTCCTAAATTTTCGGATTTTTTTTTTTTTTTTTTTTTTTTTTAGCATATGTATTTTTTAGTGAAGTACATGTATGTTTTTTTGCATGATTTTTTAGTGAAGTACATGTATGTTTTTGCATGTTTTTAACCATGATTTTTTTAGTGAAGTACATGTATATTTTTTTAACCATGATTTTTTTAGTGAAGTACATGTATGTTTTTGCTAGCATTATTATTATTTTTGAAGTTTGAAGCATAAATTAAAAACATGAACCATTATAAAAGAAAACAAGATTCATATACTTAAATGTTACATTTCATTTAATTACAAGTACAAAAACACATATGTAATAATCGATATCTTCAAAAGTCGCAAATTATCTTCATGTATATTTGTATTCATCCACTTCTCGGTCTTCAATGATATCGTTATTTTCATCAATCTGAAACAAGCATGAACAAAAACAATTAAAACATATATGTTTGATAACACAAGTTTTTTTTATAACATACATGTTTTTAAAACATACAAGTTGTAAAACATATATGTTTTTAGCATACATGTTTAGAGTGACTCTTATTTAAATTAGCATTTACCACGTTTCTACTTAAAACTATGTCAAAATCAGACTTTGGCACGTAAGTGTTTTGAAACATGCATGTTTTGAACCATAATTGTATTGAAGCATAATTGTATTGAAAATTAGATATGAATGAAGATATAATATAGTGAATAGCAATAGTATTCTTCACTTAAGGTATAGTTACTCAGTTGGATAACTTTAGTCTAATTTATATATGATAGGCGTGGCTGGCAATATGTTTCCAAACTCATATGATTTTAGTTCATTCAACGGCCCATATACACAAAACAAATGACATCAGGAGGCAAAATGTTGAATTCGCCCCTTCTAACCAGCTTGACAACAATGTTTCTTCTATAGATGCAGAAAAGGATGTTGACGTGGGCGTAGAAACTGCAGAAGAGGACATCATAGAAGCGCCTAATTGGTGGTCATAATGATGTAAGCAACCAACTATTAATAAAGGGGTGTTTGGGTTTGTGTTTGCAAAATAAGCTTTTGACTTAATAATTGATGGTGTATGTGAATACAGGTTTTGGAATTAGCTGGAAACTCAGCAAGAGACAAGAAGACGAGAACTATCCCAAGGTATGTTCTATTGGCAAATGATGACGAGGTTGGAAAGTTGTTATCCGGAGTGGTAATAATTTGACAGCGATATTGGTTTTCATATTGATTATAATTGTTTATTTATTTATATAAAGATCGATCTTTGGAGGGTGGAAAAGATCTGAGCCGAGTAACCAATTCAAGAGAATGAGCCTGTAATGAGTAAATTTTTGGTGATATAGAAAAACTTGGTGAGCTTTTATTTTGTGTTTCTTATAGTGCAAATGTTGTATGCTTTTGCTAATTTCCTAATAGATGGGTCGGTTTGGATTTTTTTCCATGGTGTTGGATCTTATGCGAGGGTGAACACGAGCAGTTTGAGGTTAGCTTTCAACTTTTAAAATATTTGAAGTTTCAATTCTGAGTATTTTGTTAATGGGGTTGACTTTCAACAAATTAAAATATTATGGCGGGATCTTATGCTCTTGGATCAGTTGTTATTCTTTGGGATTGTGGATATTCAGGATAGCATGGGGATATGAGGCTTGATATCATAACTTTAATATTACCAACACTACAATCTCCTTATTTTCACAAATGGCACAATTCGGGATAGTTTTCAGGCAAGTTTACGCTCAATTCGGTGTTACTCCTCAAAACTTTTTATTGAGAACTAGAGGCGAATCCTTATGTAGATAAACCATGTTATACAAGAGGCCTTGACATGGCTTTAATTTAAATTCTACTACAGCTTATTCTTCGCTTTCAATTTGTCATCATATGAGAATCTCTCTTTCTATCATATATAATACGTGTGTGACTAAAGTAAATTTGCAAATCATATGAGTTTGATGCATCGGGTATGAAATTATTCTTCTAAAACATTAGTTGATCCTTGACTAAATTTAACATCAAGTGATAACCCTAAATAAGTAGCACAATTTACAAAACCTTTTCTCGAAAAGTTTTTGCTGCTCACTAGGCCTTTGATTGGTCTTTTGTTTACTTGAGATTTGTGGCTAAAATTTTAACATATTATATTTAAGATGTTTTCATTTGTTATCAGAACAGCCTTTCAGTTTTCCTAAACATATTATATCCTGCAGGTGGTGCGACTTGAACATGTACCACTTGAAAATGCTTTCAAAGCAGCCAACATGAGCCACAAGAGAGGTAATGAAGCACCTACTGATATGAATTTGATAATAAGGATATAGGATTGATTGATTTCCTGTAATGATCAACATACTACGTATAATGCACTTTGCTTATACAATGTATGTTTATGTAGTTGCAGCAGTATCACGAGGTGCACAGTGAGACCTTAATATATCGTCTTTTAGCTAGACTTTGAGACTATTGAGTTAAAGATATTTTTCCTTCTGAAATGAGGTATGGAGTTTCTATTATTTATTGTATACTCTTTACAAGCATTAAAAATTTATTTTCCCACCTCCATATTCTTTGCTGAAGTAGCTGAATCAAAACCCATGGGATATCCCATCTTTTGACTCAGTCTATCAGGTACTGATAATGAGGTTTATTACAACAGTAATTCTTCTGGAAATGGAAGCTCGATTGATTATGTTAAAGGTCTTAAGAGTATGGTTTTTGTCAAGACCTTTGAAGGTGTAAACAATGATTTTTATGAGAAGAGTTATTGTGATGTGATTTTAGCATTTAAGGACACAGAGAAGAGCGAGGTTCGAGAAGAAATTGTGTTGTGTGGTAAAATAGATTAGAAGTGATGGCAATGAGGGAAGGTGGTGAAAATGGTGAAAATGTGTTAGGATCATATTGAGCTTAGAAAACATATTGTTCAGGCTGCCAAGAAAGAGGCTTAACGTCCATGGGTCATTGGCGGGGTCTTAGCAAACCCATATGACCAGGTGTATTATAATTCGGGTTTAGGCCGAATGGGGCAAAAAAAGGGACCAGGAGTAGTATCTCAAACAAGTACAATGAGCCTACCAAAATTATTTGGGAGGAGAAAAGATTAAGGAAATGAGTTCAGCTGACAAAGATAAGGTCAAATTAGGCAAAGAAGAAGGAAATGTATGCAATCTCTCAAAGTGAGTTCAATTTCCCATTGGAAGCATTTACTCTTCAGGCAAAGTAGCAACTCATTGTTAATAGCAAAAAGGTTGATCAATAAAAATTTGTTTTATTTTGTTTAGGAATCAGGATTCAGCCGTTAAGTATATCTCAATTGAAGAGTACAAGAACTTAGTTGCTAATGGAGACCCTCTTTATGCACCCTATAATGTTGATGGACGTATGGTCAACTATTTGATATAATCACGAAAAGGTACATCCTGACCATATATATAAGCACTATTATGTCATCCTTTATTTCACTTTAGTGAATCGTGAACGTTCAAATCATAAGGTACACTTATTGTATATCCATATAAAGTAGATGTCTCAACTTTTATAGGTACCGAAAGGAACAAAGAGTTTGCTTCTGCAACAAAGCTTGCTCATTATGCTCGATCTCACTTACAGCATAGGTTTTCTTTTCCCACTTATATCTGTTAACAATAACTGTTAAAAGATATAAAGGAATTTAACTAAACGTTCTATGACAGTTGACCGGTCTGTTAGAGGAGGACAAGGAAGTTCTGCCATTCAAACCCGAAAATAATGGATGATATTTTTACAAGCAAGTATATTTAATGAACTTCTAGAAACATATGGATTAATATTGTTTTAAAGTTTTATATGCTTGTGATTACTTTACTGAATGATGATTTCTATTCTTTTCCCCATTGAATTAGGTTTGGTACAACAACGCATCTTTAAGGGGATGGTTAAATGAACATTACCAATTTTATGTAGACAAGTAAAAGCTTATTTGATCAAAAGCCTGAAGAACCAGTACTACAAGTGTCCACCTCGACCAGCAGCATACCACCACTATCAGCTGCAACACCTCACATCTCTCACTTTGATGATACAGATAGTTCGAAACTATGGAAACAGGTCCTGGGCGTGAATAAACTTAGTCAAGGGCATCAGTCCTATCACGGATTTTGTGACTCATACCGCCATCTTAGCAATGGCACCAGCATTGTTACTGAATATATTTCCATGTGATTATGATTTCGATTAGCTTATTTCTTATCTTATGGGTTTAGATATAGGTATCTAATGCGTCACATATACAAACCTTGAACTGACTTCCTTTTGCCGAAAATGCTATGAAACTATATGATATCACAGTATGCATCTGCTGAAACACTTCTTATTGGCTATATACATTGAATGAATGTTTCCATTTGTTTGTCCATATTAAAGGTGATTACGGTTGCTTAGATTATTCTTATTAGCGAAATTGGAAGTGTCAGCATTTAGCCTTTGTGAATCCTAAAGCTATGCTGAATTTTACTCTATGTGAACCTATATCATTTGTGCTTCTTAATGTTATCCACTCATTTTCTTTGCTTCAGCAATAATGCGTTTATGTGTCTTCAGTTTGTGGCATTCCAGATTTGAAAATATTTTGGGAAATTGTGGTTCCTTGATTTGATCAGACCGAGTTTCAAGTCAGCCAGGTACACATTTTAAATCTTTAGATGTTTTATAAAGCGTACGTTTGCATTTTGTTGTGGTTCACTCTTGATATGTTTTATAAAAGCGTGTGTTGGTCCTTCAAGTCGATAAATATACTCCGTATAGAGGTGGTAAGAGGGCATGTTATTCAATGTGTAATTGGGCTATTCCTTTTTGGGTAAAATGACCGTACTAGGTCATTACAATGAACCGACTGAATAGCGATATGAAATATAAACTCAATTAGGATCATTTATGTTAAATTAAAACATGTATGAAGCTGTGATCGGGCCGCGCACAATCACTTTTGGTAAACCTGACGTTGAGCTTGGCCAATGAAGGGTATCTGCTTAATGACTGAGTTTGGATCAAATGCCTAAAGGTTAGTCAAATAAGCAAGCAACACAAGCTAAAACATAAAAATGATAGCAGATGTTTTTATTTTTGGTTAATTGTTTTGATGTTTGGATATATTACTGGAAAATCATAATATGAAATCGAGGTATAAAGTGCTATGCTCATTACAATGCCTCGACACATATTCATAACTATACATTGAACTATGCTCATTACAATGCTAAATTTCTAAGGTCATGCGGTGCAACCATGCATTTAGTTACTAATGTATTAACCATCAGGATTAACTTTTTTGTGCGACTTTAAGTTAGCAGATTTTGCATTGCCATCCAACTTTAAACTCTAAAAGCGCATCCAAACGCCCCTTATTATATAATAATGTATTGGTTTTTGGTTAAATTGATTGCAATGGGTCTAAAGTCAGGGCTAAAATGGGTGCGTTTGAGTGCTGAAATAGGCCATGAAGTGGGTGCGTTTGGGGCTGAAATGGATGTGTTAGGGTGATGAAGCGAACCTGAATTGGGTAGACACAGGGATGTCTCGCTACCTAGATGATACGTGTACATATACAGTCTTTAGTTGTCGGTGGTTACAACAGTGTTTGCGTATGTAACATTTAAAAGCCTGATAGCTTGGTGCTTATTTCTTCCATTTTTTTGCAGTTGAATTGCGCTGACTTACAAAATTGTCTTCATGCCTATTAATTTGGGAGTCGTGTTGAGCAATATTTCGGTCGACTTGGTTCCTCTAAGACGTGCTCGGGACAGGGCCATTCGATGATTCGAACAATTTTGTTGTTATGGCTGTGATCAAAAGCGAGTTTGAATCAGAGGCAGATGTTTATGAAAGTGGTCCTAATTTTTCTGTGCAAAAGACTTTTGGCAGGTATGGTCTTCGTTTGTAGCAATTTAACACCAAAGAAAGTTGATATTTTTCATATGTACGATAACCATACACCACTTTCTAATAGCTATGTGCGCTAGATAAATGGTGTGGATCACCTATTTATGTAAAAACTTCCAACTGCTTAAATGCATATTTATGTCAATATAATGGTGTGTCTCTCAACTTCTTAAGTGATCAAAAGTTATGGTGAAATATATTTTTTACAAGTTAAGCGAACCATTGTAAAGATATAAAGAATTAACATCATTATTTTTATATCTTATTTGCATCTTGTCTCTATATTGGTTAATTTTAGACAATAGGTGGTGCTTGATGACTGTCAACTATATAATTTATGATGTTGCTTATACTGTTGTAATCCTGCATAATACAATTACTTAAGAAGACACGATATGAGTTGTACACGTCAAACCCCATCTTGTCTGGTGCTGACTATCTAAATGTTGTGACACAGACAAAATCATAAGAACAGAACCTTGATATGGTAATAGTCATATCTGGGGCGTTTCAAATGAAAATAATTAGGTTTAGATAAGCCATGTATTAGGTTACTAAAAGAAGCGGTAGCAACAACAAGAAGCATAACTACTTTTTATGTCTCAGATCTAAGTTACTTAATAAGCTCTCTACCTAGGAGCTTTTGCTGATTATATTATATTCATAGATTTAAGTAGTGAATTTCAAACTCTATAGGATTATAGGCTCTATTTTCTATTTACTGGAGTATTTAAGTAACTGTATAGTTGCATAATTATACATTTTTGATAGATTCTGTCATTCAGATAGTCACTTTTGAACTTTAAAGTACAGTATAGAAATATTTCTTTGTGTTAATGCTATGATATCACATGCTTTGTTAATAACTGAATATGCAAGTGATGCCACCTTTCTAACCAAAGAGAATCATCCTGCATGACCATGTTAATTTTGCATGAGTTAATCGAAAGTGCTCCATTTAAGAACTATTGGCCGAGAAGGCTGCAACCGCTGAACATGCTACTGGCATATCGAACTCGGAGCATGTTCTCTCTCCCTCTCTCTCCTATCATGTTATCATCAATTGTTCCATATATTATTATTAACATAAGTTGTTCTATCTACGGATGTTTGCATCACCAAATGTTTTCAAAATCTGGATTATTTTAATTTCTGCATTGGCAGTTGATTAATCGAGGGGGGAAACGAGTTTATGATTTTAGTGGTGCTGCCTTAGTGGTATGAACAAGGGTTGACAAAATGAAGGCTTTTGTATACTACTAATTCAGGATGATAATATAGGTGGCACAAAATGCAAATCGATTATGGGAAGTATAATGACGTTATTTAACATTTCAGGATTGAAAGTGAACAATGGCCAAGATCATCAACAAGCCAAACAGGTTGAAACAAAGTTACCAATGGAGCTCAATATATGCACAAAGATTATCTGAATCAATTGAACGAAACAAAATTGAAATTGATGTAAAAATGATAAGGAAATGAAGCTTTTAATGAATATTAACATTTTAACTTGACAACTAGAGAATTTATCGTCCGATTATTCAAATTTCAGAATGGCTGCAACAACACTTAATGGATGTATTGGTACTATCAAGTCTCACGGGTACATCAACAATTACGCACTTCATCAAGAAGTTGGAAATAGTTCTCCGGTGGACCTCAAACGGCTTCAAGATTGATCTTGGAGTGTCACGAAATGAGTGTTGTAGAAAGAAGGGTGCAGTGGTTATTCAATCATCTTCTTTTCAGACAACAACTACAGTTTCGGATCAAGTGTCGACTCCATTAAACACCAAAGTGGACTCACCTAAGAAAAGAAGTATGGTATCTCCTTTAGTTAACGGGCGTTTGGCATTTTGATCTTGGAACTGATTATTACATCAGTAAGACTTGAGGTCACACTAATCAGTTTCTAATGTTTGTACATTCTGCATCTAATTAGCGTTTGAGTTTTAACCTTCTTTGTGAAACTTTTGTAACATGTGTTTTATAAAAAAACCCATGTGCTAATTATATGCATGTGTATGGTGGAGACATTCCATACTATTGTACTTTCGGCAAACAAGACTAACACATAAATACACCAACATCATCATTAGCAAGAACCATCAAAACTCCAACTTTTAATAAATATTGTTATTGTCTGTTGGATAAATGAATTTTAAATGGTGGTTGTGTTACATCTGTATTTTGAGGAATGCTAATTTTGTTTTGTATAAGTAATAATAAGGCCGATGGTTTTGTTGGAGTCTTCCTGGTAAGCGTTTGATACTCCTTACTATGGCAATGGGCGGCGGCAACGGTAAAATGAGTATTTTTTCACCACCTTTAAATTATTTTATAGTTGAAACTTTTAGCGTGACTGTAATGTAGAACATAAATATGAGATCTTGAATAAACTCCAGGAGAAACATATCTGTGGTATGACATGAGATGTTGTGAAAGAAAGTGTAATTGTTAGCGCAGTTTAGACCAGTAGAGCCATCTTCAAAGGATGAAAAATACACCATTTATGATGTCACCATCACCATCTGTATTGTACCCGGGTTCGTGTTAATTGCTCTTAACTAGAAATTTGCTTCATGGTAATAGATTATAAAGCTTAAAGTTTAATGTATTTGTGCACTTGATTCATTAAAACTGAAGGAGAAACAAAGATATGGATTCGACGATAAAGGCTACAAAACACAAGGAGAAATCATGGGTAACATGAGTATATCAAGGGAGATGGTTAAGAGGAATAAAGTTAAAGCTCTGATGAAGCTCAAACATCCGATTCAAGTCGAATATTGCGCCACTATCTCTTGTGAAGCAATCAACAAACCGCATTTTCTGCATATATAAATAAGTGTGTATTTGCAAGTGGCATATATCTTAGTTATGATCTAAAATGAAAATAAAAAACACCGTACATTGTATACAAACGTTGTATACAAATAATCTTTATTTCAAATTTGCGTTTATTTGGTTGTATACTTTGTTCTTTTGTATCGCTTTGTAACTTTTTTTTACTTGATAAACATTGCTTTATTTTCGCTTCTTAATGCATTCAATAAATACTTTGGTATGTATATAACTTATTTTATAAACTTAATTTTCCGATCGCCCACCCATCATAAGGGCTATGCTACAAATGTTATAAGGAAGCGTTATTGCATTTGAGTTTAAATCATATACTATGTTGTTGCAAAGAACATTATAACAAACACAAATAATTTGACAAACAATGGTATTATTCTTTAAAAATCTTTGTATAATAAACAATTTTTAACACCAATATTTAGCAAAACAAAAAATGTACATCGATAAGAGCACGGCCCGTCCTCGTAAATCCCCCAACAATGAGGGGAACTCGAGGATCGAAGATCGAAATCAACGACTACAAAGTCACCGAAGTGGAACTTTCCTACTTTCACGAATACATCTCGGCAATGCCGAGAGGACGCGAGATAGAACGATCCGCAAGCTCGAGAGTCATGCGGTAGGAATAAGTTCGGAAGAGCAAATGCCTTCCACCTTGAATAAGGCATCAGTTGATGCTTGCACCAAGATCGGCAAGGCAAAGCATTCAATCATCCTGGAAAAATACAAGGAAGAAGAAATTTTCGGGATCTCAAGCTTCTCGGAAGCTTTTTCAACAAGATCACCGAGCAATTCTCATTCAAAGGAGTTTTAGCCATTTCAAATGCTTTTTCTTTGTTGCTCAAAGATATGTTTCAGTAGATGCAAACTTTGGCATTAACATGATGGCATCCGCGAAGCTTATGTCAAAGTGAAGTTCTTGGAAAATCTGAAAGAACTTTTCCATCGATGACTAGCTTTCTCATGAGCTTTGCTCATGTAACCGTGAGGGGTAAGGAATAGAAGTTTTGGATTTAGGTCAACAAGCGAGGTTCAAAACAACCTGTGTTTGGATTTGGGACAACCCGAGGATGGACATTATTGGCACCTCCGTTATTAGTAGGAAGTTCCTTGTCCTTTGTCGCCTCGGGTTCGCTTTCCTTACCTTCGGAGAGAGGAAGAAGAGGTAGTAGGGCAATGGGTCCGAATAAGAAGCACCACTGGTTGTGATCGCTTTAGCATCGCTTCTCGGATTAGCGATCGTGTTGCTAGGTAAAGTACCGAGCCGGGTCGATCATTTAAAGACTTCTTGATCTCGTAATCTGGTGACCAACAACCGATTCATTTCTTCACGGGACTTCATGAACTGCTTCAAAAGCTCATCGGAAGATGGTCCAGTTGGAACAATGGCTCGAGTTTGAGCAGGGAAATTCGCCCTATTGTTAGGATTAGGGCCTTGATTCGAAAATTCCACGGATTATTGCCATGATAATACCCTTGGTTGAAATTTCCCACTGGTTTCTATTGTAATTTCCTTGATGTTGGAAATTTTGATTACGATTTTGAAAACCGTTGTTTTGATTGAATTGACCTTGGTTTTGAAAACCTTGGTTCGGTCTATTCGATTCGTTACGGTTTTGATTCGATTGAACCGGGAGGTCGAGTAGTGGTTAGGGACGGTGGTTCGAGTCTCTGAGAGCACGATATTGGTTGCCTCCTGATTAGACATCCCGCCCACATTGGCTTGAAGGGGTTACCATCGGTGGCCATACAGCTATAGTAAGCATGGGGCCACCACAGTAACACAGACTTCCACTTTCTTAACTTCAGCAGGAGGTGAAGTTTGTGAAAAGACTTTCTTTTGATTGGAGAGACCAAAGCTTGGATAGCTTCCGTGAGTTTATCAATCTTAGCATCGGTGCTAGGCGGCTCACGGCGATGAAGAAGAAGAAGACCAACACCGACTTGAGAAACAACCGGTTTGCTTCGTGCGGTCACGGACCTTGGACTTGTTTTCGATTATCGCCAAAGCTTCTTTAGTTTTGCTAAGGAAATTTCCTCCATGGAGGAATTGAGAGAATCTTGATCGATTGACTCACTCCATTGTAGAAAGTGTCGAGTTGCATCAACTCGGAGAAACCGTGGTGAGGACATTTCGAAGCAATTCCTTGAAACGATCCCACGATTCATCAAGGATTCATCAAACTTACGAGTGAACTTGATGATTTCATTTTAAGACTCGTGGTCTTGGAAGGTGGATAGAATTCATTCACAAATTTCTTCACCGGATCTTCCCATGTCTCTATCGACCGGGGTTTGTTTTCAAGCCAAATCCGGGCTTGCCCTCGAGAAAGCAGGGAGCGTTAAGAAGCAACAACCTCGGAAGGGACATTCTTATACTTGATGGTAGATGCAATCTTGTTAAACCATCGAATATGAGCATGAGGATCGTCCCTCCAAAACCAAAGAATTGATTAGAGGTTACAAGATTGATAACCGGCCTTGAGCTCAAAGTTTTCACCACGATGGTCGGCACTACGATAGCATCTCCATACCGTCGATGGGTGCAGGAGAAGCTTCATAGGAATCTCATCCGCCATGATAACGGGATGAGTGCGAGCGATCCGGATCTCGGATCCGATCAAGGAAGAGCAGAACGTCGCGAACACGCCTTCTGGAATCTTGACAAGCTCACGAAATGGGCTTACAGATCTAGAAGAGCGAGCGCGCGCACTAGAGTTAACTCTAAGGAAACTGTGAGTTAAGGAGAAATGGAATTATGAAAATCTTCGGATGAGAATGAGAATTATGAAGACGGTTTGTAAAAATCGAAGTTGAGAAGAATCTTTATGGGTTTTCCGGTTCAAAGCGTCGATATCACAACAAAATCAATTAACACAAAATCGAGGCAAAACAATGATGAACTTAACCAATAATCCAAGGTGAATGGCTTTTTTGAAAAGGTACACCAATCACAATGGACACAAAGGCAAGTTTTATATCTTTAGTTCGGGAACTTATTATGGTCGCACCCCGCTAGGTAGTGCATCGCCTTGGTTTTCGGTGGTAATCTTTAAGTTGTTAATTATTAGAAAGCACGATTCTTTTGTATTTTTATTTTTGATACATATAGAAACAAAAGAAAAATATTTTTGTGTTTTATCGCTTTTAATTGTTTTTGGGTTTTGGATTTTTAGAAGAAAATATGGATATATATATATACGAGAATGATGATATAAACAATGAGTGAGGATTCAAACAACTAATCTGCTAAAACGGAGATAAATCAAGATGACTCCGGCGGTGGCGTAAAATTTTGATCGGTGCTAAGCGGTCAAGTCTAAAAGACTAAAAACCGCCAAACACCGATGCAATTAAGATCCGAGGAGTACAATGTTTCCCGGTCGTTATGTCCCAAATGAATATGCAATGGATCAATCAACGATAGTGATCGGTAAGCTCGAGCGAAAAAGGATTATGATTAGGAGATTATAACTACAGAAATATCAAACAAATACAAAGGCTAAAATGCAAATGAGAGGAAATTAAAAAGATAAAACCTATTAAATAAACGCTATCACTATATTTAAAGTGATGAACGTTTAAAACCTAAAACGTACGTTTAAATCAAAATCTATGTGACGTACAAAATAAAAAAGTGAAACTAAATCAATTTTAACCCTAAAAATATGAAAATGAAGTTTTTACAACCCTAATGATATAAGAAACTTTTCAGAAAAATAAAATTATTTTTAAAACTAATTATCTAATTAAAAACTATTTTTAACTAATAATTAATTACCTAAAATACAAGAAAATAGGAAATTGAGCTAGAAAAATAAGATTAACACTTGGAAAAGTCTAAAATATCAAAATAGACTTTTCAAAACTATTTTTGTATTTTTATGACTATTTTTCTATTTTCTATGAATTTTAAACTATTGAAAACTAATTAAATCACTAAAAATTACCAAATGAACTATGAAAAATATGGAAAATTACTTTTTTGCCTTTTTATATTTATCTAAGCCTAAGAAAAATGAAAACTTATTTTTTTGAACCTTTTTCTAATTTTTTGTATTAAATGCTATTTAAAAAGTATTAAAAACTAATTAAGAATAGGAAAATAGCAAAGCAAATTATAAAAATCTGAAAAATTGTGGAAACTCTAAAATAATGATAAGAAGCTATGAAAATTAGAAAAACAGTACTTGTGTACAAGATTATGGAGTCGATGTGAGTGCTTATTGAAATAAGCACAAAATAAGCCAAATGATTAAAATGAGCTACCACACTGAATGTAAGCTATGATTAACTAAAAGTGACCAAATTAGATTCAAATCAACAAGCTACAAACACCGATTAACAAGATTTCACAGCTTTGATGATTTTGATTTAAAGCTAAAAAAGAAAATGGGATCAATTTGCGGACGAAAATAAGCACCAAAATAAGCTACAAACCTAAAACCAATTATCAAATATTGAACTAGACCTAGGTGCCTCTGTTAACCAAAATATTAGACCTAGAAAAGCTTCAACAAGCTCTGTGCAAGCTTGTGTAAAGTCGAGAAAAACACTCACCGACAACCGAGTCCCGAGCGAGGCAAAGGGACCTAATTTGAGCTTATGCGAGGAGCTTATTGAGCAAACCAAAGGTAAACCGGATAAGAGGTGTTAAAGACCACATGTTGAACTACTTATATCCCAAAATCGGACCACAAGGTTCTAATGAGACACATGCATCACCGCACTTCTGCGTAAAACCATTTTTTCGCATGTTTTGACTTTTAAAGCAGACACTGAACTTTGACTTTGGTGAAGTTTTGGATCCAGTTTAATGACCGATATTGGTTTGTTATGATGTATTGAACACAATTTAAGCAATGTCTAACACTTTTGAACACAAAACAAGATTTTACAAATCCAATTCTTAACAGTCTATCGGTGAGGACAGTTAAGAACAAATTTTGACTTTTGATGTTGCTAGTGCAAATTTTATGATTCAAGTGAACTCAAATGAACTTAATAGGCATGAACCAACAGAATAGACTCACGCATACCCTCCGGAGCGAGATATGACAAGAAACAAACACCCCTATATTGACTGTTATGAACTTTTAAATGGACCAACAATGAACCAAACCTTTTTTAATAATCCAACTAAGTTTAACTAGCCTAAATGTTGCCTAATGAACAGAATTAAACTACCTCAAACCACAATTACCAAGTTTACAATGATCTTTAAAAATCACTTACAATTTGTCCAGTGGCCACTATGGCCTGCCAAATGAAACAAGGAACACTATCCTACTAATTTCAACCCACTGTTTCCATTACAACCCATTTCACTTTCTGAATCACCCAATGCCATCTCTGTACCCATTTTGCTTGGCTTTGACTTTTGTTGACCAAGTTTCACTTTTGCTCAATACTTAAACACAAGCTTATAAAAAGCTATGATAAGCTAATATAACTGCTTTAACTAGGAAAGAAGCTAATTGAAGCTTGATATTCAAAGTTTGAAATTAGGAAATCCAACGATTAACCATGAAATTGAAATCACAAACATGAATGAATTTGAGACTTAAAGAGTTGCATTACATTAAAATTACTATCTTTGATACAAAACAACTGGAAATTTCAATTAAGAGCTAGCTAAGAAAAGTTAAACTTTAAAACGACATACAAAATTAAAAAACTAAGACTAACTCTCTTCTAGCTTCATCTTGTCTCCTTTTATGCTCCAAAGGCTTTCTCTCTCTTCCGACCAAATCCCAAATAGATGTGAGCCATTGGATAGCTAGAATCCATCCCAGCCATTAATCCTGTTTTGGCGGGAAAGTTGGTTTAGCTATCCGGGACAAGGAAGGACTTTGCATTTAATGTGGTGGGAAGGGTAGGTGAGGTGGAGGGACAATGGGTGGTGTAGAGTGGCTATGGGAGGAGTTTGAGGAGGGGTGGTAGCGTACAAAATGGTCGGGAGACAAACTAGGGGCGGGTTTTTTGTTATTTAAATGGTGGGTAGTGGGTTGGGTAAGCGGATCGGGTAAAGTATTTGGGCCAAGGGTATTTTGTTGGGCTTGGGTAACTATTTGAGTCCGTTTGGTTTGTTTTATTAATATACCAAGGACCAAAGTTGTAAAGTTCCAATTTCCAAGGACCAAACGTGTAACTCATGAAAAGAGATCCAAGGGTTTGTATTGCCAACATTTAATAGTCCAAGGGTTGAGTTTTTGACATTTTTGAAATTCCCGAGGACTAAATTTGACCAATTTGGATTTTCAGGGACTAAATTGCAATTTTCTCAAAACTTTTAGATTTCTCACCAAAGGACTAAATATGACAATTAATGATTTTAAAAAGACCTTTGGTGATTTATACTTTTGAAATTCAGGCTCAGGGACTATTTTTGACAATTCTTGAAACTTGGGGGTCGAAACGCAATTTTGCAAAATTGATATGTTTTTCATCGATTTTGATATTTTTGAATTTAAACACAAAACAATCGATTTGTGATATTTTGATCGTTTGATGTGTTTCGGTGTTTTCAGATGATTTTGCAGTTTATTTTGTATAAAAATGATGAGTATTTACACACTCATCACACGTCATTATTCCAATATAATGACACCTAAGCATAATTTTTATCATTAATAAAATCCGGATTTAATTTTTTAAAAAATACATTATGCTGGATTCGAACATGGGTCTTTACATCCACAAGCAAGTGTTTTCAACCAGTGGATCAGACAGGTTTTTGTGTTAGACATTTGGAAACAATAATGACATTGGGTTAAATTCGTATCCACATAATAATAAACAAGCTAAACTATTTATACAAATCGAATTATCATTCAACCCCAAAACCCTAAAACAAAATCAAAACGATCATATATCTTTTCCTCAGCCATATCCTCTACTGATCGTGACTTTTTTTGTTGTGTATGGTGTTTAGAAGAAGTTAAGAATGCAAGGTATACATCTCCGCTCAATAATATTCAGCCTAAGTATGTCTTTTTAGTTTTTTTTCTTTGATATTTCACTCATAAACTTGCATCAATGTATCATATAATGGTTTTGTAGTCATGTTAAGTAATTTTTTATGCTATTATGAACAAAAAAATCAAAACCCTAACCCACAACATATTATGGTCGACAATCTCTGCTCCCATCCTTTCATCTATGGTCGATGTTCTTTTCCAAAACCCTATTTTTTATGTAATCATTAATAATTATGTTGGTATTGGTGTATAGGTTTAGCTTCTACTTTCTATTTTGGATACTCTTCATGCTTCTATTCTTATGTGACCTTGTTTGTGCTATATTAATTGTTGTAGCAAAAGCTGGCTCAGATGCTCTCCGATTAACCAAGAATGTTGAAGAATTAAACGTTGCAGTGTATATGAGAAACCAAGGTGTGGCTTCTGTGTTGACATTAGAACTATAATGGCCTTATGCTTAACATTAACTCAATGTGATATTTGTCAATTTTTGTTTCAGTGACAACCAATATGCTTAAAATCTCTTCTGCAAGACCCTGATCATTCAACTATTCTGGAATAGCAATAGTATTCTTCACTTAAGGTATAATTACTCAGTTTGATAAATTTAGTCCAAGTTATATATGACAAGTGTGGCTGGCAATATGTTTCCAAACTCATCTGATTTTAGTTCATTCAACGGCCCATATACACAAAACAAATGACATCAGGAGGCAAAATGTTGAATTCGCCCCTTCTAACCAGCTTGACAACAATGTTTCTTCTATAGATGCAGAAAAGGATGTTGACGTGGGCGTAGAAACTGCAGAAGAGGACATCATAGAAGCGCCTAATTGGTGGTCATAATGATGTAAGCAACCAACTATTAATAAAGGGGTGTTTGGGTTTGTGTTTGGAAAATAAGCTTTTGACTAAATAAATGATGGTGTATGTGTATACAGGTTTTGGAATTAGCTGGAAACTCAGCAAGAGACAAGAAGACGAGAACTATCCCAAGGCATGTTCTATTGGCAAATGATGACGAGGTTGGAAAGTTGTTATCTGGAGTGGTAATAATTTGACCGCGATATTGGTTTTCATATTGATTATAATTGTTTATTTATTTATATAAAGATCGATCTTTGGAGGGTGGAAAAGATACGAGCAGTAACCAATTCAAGAGAATGAGCCTGTAATGAGTAAATTTTTGGTGATATAGAAAAACTTGGTGAGCTTTTATTTTGTGTTTCTTATAGTGCAAATGTTGTATGCTTTTGCTAATTTCCTAATAGATGGGTCGGTTTGGATTTTTTTCCATGGTGTTGGATCTTATGCGCAGGGGTGAACACGAGCAGTTTGAGGTTAGCTTTCAACTTTTAAAATATTTGAAGTTTCAATTCTGAGTATTTTGTTAATGGGGTTGACTTTCAACAAATTAAAATATTATGGCGGGATCTTATGCTCTTGGATCAGTTGTTATTCTTTGGGATTGTGGATATTCAGGATAGCATGGGGATATGAGGCTTGATATCATAACTTTAATATTACCAACACACTACAATCTCCTTATTTTCACAAATGGCACACGAATTCGGGATAGTTTTCAGGCAAGTTTACGCTCAATTCGGCGTTGTTACTCCTCAAAACTTTTTATTGAGAACTAGAGGGCTTAATCCTTATGTAGATAAACCATGTTATACAAGAGGCCTTGACATGGCGGCTTTAATTTAAAATTCTACTACAGCTTATTCTTCGCTTTCAATTTGTCATCATATATGAGAATCTCTCTTTTCTATCATATATAATGTATTACGTGTGTGACTAAAGTAAATTTGCAAATCATATGAGTTTGATGCATCGGTATGAAATTATTCTTCTAAAACATTAGTTGATCCTTGACTAAATTTAACATCAAGTGATAACCCTAAATAAGTAGCACAATTTACAAAACCTTTTCTCGAAAAGTTTTTGCTGCTCACTAGGCCTTTGATTGGTCTTTTGTTTACTTGAGATTTGTGGCTAAAATTTTAACATATTATATTTAAGATGTTTTCATTTGTTATCAGAACAGCCTTTCAGTTTTCCTAAATATATTATATCCTGCAGGTGGTGCGACTTGAACATGTACCACTTGAAAATGCTCTAAAAGCAGCCAACATGAGCCACAAGAGAGGTAATGAAGCACCTACTGATATGAATATGATAGTAAGGGATGTAGGATTGATTGATTGCCTGTAATGATCAACTGACTACGTATAATGCACTTTCAACGCTTATACAATGTATGCTTATGTAGGTTGCAGCAGTATCACGAGGTGCACGTTGAGACCTTAATATATATCGCCTTTTAGCTAGACTTGGAGACTATTGAGTTAAAGATATTTTTCCTTCTGAAATGAGGTATGGAGTTTCTATTATTTATTGTATACTCTTTACAAGCATTAAAAAATTTATTTTCCCACCTCCATATTCTTTGCTGAAGTAGCTGAATCAAAACCCATGGGATATCCCATCTTTTGACTCAGTCTATCAGGGTACTGATAATGAGGTTTATTACAACAGTAATTCTTCTGGAAATGGAAGCTCGATTGATTATGTTAAAGGTCTTAAGAGTATGGTTTTTGTCAAGACCTTTGAAGGTGTAAACAATGATTTTTATGAGAAGAGTTATTGTGATGTGATTTTAGCATTTAAGGACACAGAGAAGAGCGAGGTTCGAGAAGAAATTGTGTTGTGTGGTAAAATAGATTAGAAGTGATGGCAATGAGGGAAGGTGGTGAAAATGGTGAAAATGTGTTAGGATCATATTATTGAGCTTAGAAAACATATTGTTCAGGCTGCCAAGAAAGAGGCTTAACCCGTCCATGGGTCATTGGCGGGGGTCTTAGCAAACCCATATGACCAGGTGTATTATAATTCCGGGTTTAGGCCGAATTGGGGCAAAAAAAAAGGGACCAGGGAGTAGTATCTCAAACAAGTACAATGAGCCTACCAAAATTATTTGGGAGGAGAAAAGATTAAGGAAATGAGTTCAGCTGACAAAGATAAGGTCAAATTAGGCAAGAAGAAGGAAATATGTATGCAATCTCCTCAAAGTGAGTTCAATTTCCCATTGGAAGCATTTACTCTTCAGGCAAAGTAGCAACTCATTGTTAATAGCAAAAAGGTTGATCAATAAAAATTTGTTTTTATTTTGTTTAGGAATCAGGATTCAGCCGTTAAGTATATCTCAATTGAAGAGTACAAGAACTTAGTTGCTAATGGAGACCCTCTTTATGCACCCTATAATGTTGATGGACGATGGTCAACTATTTGATATAATCACGAAAAGGTACATCCTGACCATATATATAAGCACTATTATGTCATCCTTTATTTCACTTTAGTGAATCGTGAACTGTTCAAATCATAAGGTACACTTATTGTATATCCATATAAAGTAGATGTCTCAACTTTTATAGGTACCGAAAACGCGAAACAAAGAGTTTGCTTCTGCAACAAAGCTTGCTCATTATGCTCCGATCTCACTTACAGCATAGGTTTTCTTTTCCCACTTATATCTGTTAACAATAACTGTTAAAAGATATAAAGGAATTTAACTAAACGTTCTATGACAGTTGACCGGTCTGTTAGAGGAGGACAAGGAAGTTCTGGCCATTCAAACCGCGAAAATAATGGATGATATTTTTTACAAGCAAGTATATTTAATGAACTTCTAGAAACATATGGATTAATATTGTTTTAAAGTTTTATATGCTTGTGATTACTTTACTGAATGATGATTTCTATTCTTTTCCCCCATTGAATTAGGTTTGGTACAACAACGCATCTTTAAGGGGATGGTTAAATGAACATTACCAATTTTATGTAGACAAGTAAAAGCTTATTTGATCAAAAGCCTGAAGAACCAGTACTACAAGTGTCCACCTCGACCAGCAGCATACCACCACTATCAGCTGCAACACCTCACATCTCTCACTTTGATGATACAGATAGTTCCGAAACTATGGAAACAGGTCCTGGAGGCGTGAATAAACTTAGTCAAGGGCATCAGTCCTATCACGGATTTTGTGACTCATACCCGCCATCTTAGCAATGGCACCAGCATTGTTACTGAATATATTTCCATGACGATTATGATTTCGATTAGCTTATTTCTTATCTTATGGGTTTAGATATAGGTATCTAATGCGTCACATATATACAAACCTTGAACTGACTTCCTTTTGCCAAAATGCTATGAAACTATATGATATCACAGTATGCATCTGCTGAAACACTTCTTATTGGCTATATACATTGAATGAATGTTTCCATTTGTTTGTCCATATTAAAGGTGATTACGGTTGCTTAGATTATTCTTATTAGGCGAAATTGGAAGTGTCAGCATTTAGCCTTTGTGAATCCTAAGAAGCTATGCTGAATTTTACTCCTATGTGAACCTATATCATTTGTGCTTCTTAATGTTATCCACTCATTTTCTTTGCTTCAGCAATAATGCGTTTGTGTGTCTTCAGTTTGTGGCATTCCAGATTTGAAAATATTTTGGGAAATTGTGGTTCCTTGATTTGATCAGACCGAGTTTCAAGTCAGCCAGGTACACATTTTAAATCTTTAGATGTTTTATAAAAGCGTCACGCTTTGCATTTTGTTGTGGTTCACTCTTCAGATATGTTTTATAAAAGCGTGTGTGTTGGTCCTTCAAGTCGATAAATATACTCCGTATAGAGGTGGTAAGAGGGCATGTTATTCAATGTGTAATTGGGCTATTCCTTTTTGGGTAAAATGACCCGTACTAGGTCATTACAATGAACCGACTGAATAGCGATATGAAATATAAACTCAATTAGGATCATTTATGTTAAATTAAAACATGTATGAAGTTGTGATCGGGCGCGCACAATCACTTTTGGTAAACCTGACGTTGAGCTTGGCCAATGAAGGGTATCTGCTTAATGACTGAGTTTGGATCAAATGCCTAAAGGTTAGTCAAATAAGCAAGCAACACAAGCTAAAACATAAAAATGATAGCAGATGTTTTATTTTTGGTTAATTGTTTTGATGTTTGGATATATTACTGGAAAATCATAATATGAAATCGAGGTATAAAGTGCTATGCTCATTACAATGCCTCGACACATATTCATAACTATACATTGAACTATGCTCATTACAATGCTAAATTTCTAAGGTCATGCGGTGCAACCATGCATTTAGTTACTAATGTATTAACCATCAGGATTAACTTTTTGTGCGACTTTAAGTTAGCAGATTTTGCATTGCCATCCAACTTTAAACTCTAAAAGCGCATCCAAACGCCTTATTATATAATAATGTATTGGTTTTGGTTAAATTGATTGCAATGGGTCTAAAGTCAGGGCTAAAATGGGTGCGTTTGAGTGCTGAAATAGGCCATGAAGTGGGTGCGTTTAGGGCTGAAATGGATGTGTTAGGGTGATGAAACGAACCTGAATTGGGTAGACACAGGGATGTCTCGCTACCTAGATGATACGTGTACATATACAGTCTTTAGTTGTCGGTGGTTACAACAGTGTTTGCGTATGTAACATTTAAAAGCCTGATAGCTTGGTGCTTATTTCTTCCATTTTTTGCAGTTGAATTGCGCTGACTTACAAAATTGTCTTCATGCCTATTAATTTGGGAGTCGTGTTGAGCAATATTTCGGTCGACTTGGTTCCTCTAAGACGTGCTCGGGACAGGGCCATTCGATGATTCGAACAATTTTGTTGTTATGGCTGTGATCAAAAGCGAGTTTGAATCAGAGGCAGATGTTTATGAAAGTGGTCCTAATTTTTCTGTGCAAAAAGACTTTTGGCAGGTATGGTCTTCGTTTGTAGCAATTTAACACCAAAGAAAGTTGATATTTTCATATATGTACGATAACCATACACCACTTTCTAATAGCTATGTGCTAGATAAATGGTGTGGATCACCTATTTATGTAAAAACTTCCAACTGCTTAAATGCATATTTATGTCAATATAATGGTGTGTCTCTCAACTTCTTAAGTGATCAAAAGTTATGGTGAAATATATTTTTACAAGTTGCGAACCATTGTAAAGATATAAAGAATTAACATCATTATTTTTATATCTTATTTGCATCTTGTCTCTATATTGGTTAATTTTAGACAATAGGTGGTGCTTGATGACTGTCAACTATATAATTTATGATGTTGCTTATACTGTTGTAATCCTGCATAATACAATTACTTAAGAAGACACGATATGAGTTGTACACGTCAAACCCCATCTTGTCTGGTGCACTGACTATCTAAATGTTGTGACACAGACAAAATCATAAGGAACAGAACCTTGATATGGTAATAGTCATATCTGGGGCGTTTCAAATGAAAATAATTAGGTTTAGATAAGCCATGTATTAGGTTACTAAAAGAAACGCGGTAGCAACAACTGAGAAGCATAACTACTTTTTATGTCTCAGATCTAAGTTACTTAATAAGCTCTCTACCTAGGAGCTTTTGCTGATTATATTATATTCATAGATTTAAGTAGTGAATTTCAAACTCTATAGGATTATAGGCTCTATTTTCTATTTACTGGAGTATTTAAGTAACTGTATAGTTGCATAATTATACATTTTTGTTGATAGATTCTGTCATTCAGATAGTCACTTTTTGAACTTTAAAGTACAGTATAGGAAATATTTCTTTGTGTTAATGCTATGATATCACATGCTTTGTTAATAACTGAATATGCAAGTGATGCCACCTTTCTAACCAAAGAGAATCATCCTGCATGACCATGTTAATTTTGCATGAGTTAATCGAAAGTGCTCCATTTAAGAACTATTGGCCGAGAAGGCTGCAACCGCTGAACATGCTACTGGCATATCGAACTCGGAGCATGTTCTCTCCCTCTCTCCTATCATGTTATCATCAATTGTTCCATATATTATTATTAACATAAGTTGTTCTATCTACGGATGTTTGCATCACCAAATGTTTTCAAAATCTGGATTATTTTAATTTCTGCATTGGCAGTTGATTAATCGAGGGGGGAAACGAGTTTATGATTTTAGTGGTGCTGCCTTAGTGGTATGAACAAGGGTTGACAAAATGAAGGCTTTTGTTATACTACTAATTCAGGATGATAATATAGGTGGCACAAAATGCAAATCGACGTATGGAAGTGCTATAATGACGTTATTTAACATTTCAGGATTGAAAGTGAACAATGGCCAAGATCATCAACAAGCCAAACAGGTTGAAACAAAGTTACCAATGGAGCTCAATATATGCACAAAGATTATCTGAATCAATTGAACGAAACAAAATTGAAATTGATGTAAAAATGATAAGGAAATGAAGCTTTTAATGAATATTAACATTTTAACTTGACAACTAGAGAATTTATACGTCCGATTATTCAAATTTCAGAATGGCTGCAACAACACTTAATGGATGTATTGGTACTATCAAGTCTCACGGGTACATCAACAATTACGCACTTCATCAAGAAGTTGGAAATAGTTCTCCGGTGGACCTCAAACGGCTTCAAGATTGATCTTGGAGTGTCACGAAATGAGTGTTGTAGAAAGAAGGGTGCAGTGGTTATTCAATCATCTTCTTTTCAGACAACAACTACAGTTTCGGATCAAGTGTCGACTCCATTAAACACCAAAGTGGACTCACCTAAGAAAAGAAGTATGGTATCTCCTTTAGTTAACGGGCGTTTGGCATTTTGATCTTGGAACTGATTATTACATCAGTAAGACTTGAGGTCACACTAATCAGTTTCTAATGTTTGTATATACATTCTGCATCTAATTAGCGTTTGAGTTTTAACCTTCTTTGTGAAACTTTTGTAACATGTGTTTTTATAAAAACCCCATGTGCTAATTATATGCATGTGTATGGTGGAGACATTCCATACTATTGTACTTTCGGCAAACAAGACTAACACATAAAATACACCAACATCATCATTAGCAAGAACCATCAAAACTCCAACTTTTAATAAATATTGTTATTGTCTGTTGGATAAATGAATTTTAAATGGTGGTTGTGTTACATCTGTATTTTGAGGAATGCTAATTTTGTTTTGTATAAGTAATAATAAGGCCGATGGTTTTGTTGGAGTCTTCCCTGGTAAGCGTTTGATACTCCCTTACTATGGCAATGGGCGGCCGGGCAACGGGTAAAATGAGTATTTTTTTCACCCACCTTTAAATTATTTTATAGTTGAAACTTTTAGCGTGACTGTAATGTAGAACATAAATATGAGATCTTGAATAAACTCCAGGAGAGGAAACATATCTGTGGTATGACATGAGATGTTGTGAAAGAAAGTGTAATTGTTAGCGCAGTTTAGACCAGTAGAGCCATCTTCCAAAGGATGAAAAAAATACACCATTTATGATGTCACCATCACCATCTGTATTGTACCCGGGTTCGTGTTAATTGCTCTTAACTAGAAATTTGCTTCATGGTAATAGATTATAAAGCTTAAAGTTTAATGTATTTGTGCACTTGATTCATTAAAACTGAAGGAGAAACAAAGATATGGATTCGACGATAAAGGCTACAAAACACAAGGAGAAATCATGGGTAACATGAGTATATCAAGGGAGATGGTTAAGAGGAATAAAGTTAAAGCTCTGATGAAGCTCAAACATCCGATTCAAGTCGAATATTTGCGCCACTATCTCTTGTGAAGCAATCAACAAACCGCATTTTCTGCATATATAAATAAGTGTGTATTTGCAAGTGGCATGTATCTTAGTTATGATCTAAAATGAAAAATAAAAAACACCGTACATTGTATACAAACGTTGTATACAAATAATCTTTATTTCAAATTTGCGTTTATTTGGTTGTATACTTTGTTCTTTTGTATCGCTTTGTAACTTTTTTTACTTGATAAACATTGCTTTATTTTCGCTTCTTAATGCATTCAATAAATACTTTGGTATGTATATAACTTATTTTATAAACTTAATTTTCCGATCGCCCACCCATCATAAGGGCTATGCTACTACAAATGTTATAAGGAAGCGTTATTTCGCATTTGAGTTTAAATCATATACTATGTTGTTGCAAAGAACATTATAACAAACACAAATAATTTGACAAACAGTGGTATTATTCTTTAAAATCTTTGTATAATAAACAATTTTTAACACCAATATTTAGCAAAACAAAAAATGTAAACAAAATTATAAGTCATACTACCATCCATGGCTTTGAAATCTAGTATATATATATATATATATATATATATATATATATATATATATATATATATATATATATATATATATATATATATATATATATATATATATATATATATATATATATATATATATATAGGGAGGGTTAATGTGAGATCAAGCTTAAAGTTGTAAAATAAGATCAAATCTAAAAACCACTAAAACATTTATAAATAACAATTTTAGCAATCATACACAAAAAATAATATTTTAATACAAATTAACATTTTAGCAACTAATAACCAAATGATACATGAGTTTGGATTAGTGATACATCCGATACACATTACACTAATAAATATTCCAAAACCGATACACATTAAACTACTAATCAAAGTGTATCACCTAGGTTTCAGAATTTTAAAAGAAATCTATCGAAACTTTAATAATTTTAGTTGTAGTAAATAAAAAATTATTTTTATCAGAAGGAGAGATCTCTTGTCAAATTTTAGTTCGATCTCATTTTAACAACTTTAAGTATGATCTTATTTGATCTAGATTCTATATATATATATATATATATATATATATATAGAGTGTTATCGCTACAGACACTTTAAAATAGATAACAATAGGCACTAATCTTGACCATTGGATGTTTAAATGATGATGTCATTAAAGTAAAATTAATTGAATGGCATTTTAGTAAATAACATGAACTTGATGGCAAATGTAAAAGCACCATTTCTTGAGTAAATGTGCAACTTGTACGTTGTTTCTATTTTCAAAATCCTTATACAAATTCAATAGATTATTAAATGAATATTTCACGTTAAAAAAATGGCCTTTGGGGTCGGATTGAATCTGATGATGGTGGCGTTAATTCGACTCAAAACCGTGAGATGTTGGTGGGTTTAGAATGAATGAAAACCCGGGAGATCAAGGCATTTGGGAGGTTTGTATGAGAGAAAAAAATAGATCCACATTTTTAGTTTTGAGGTGGATGATATAGATTGATAAGGATTGTGAATTTGTAATACGGTTAATTGAGTAGAAAATTAGAAAATTACCGGAATACCCTTTTGAATTAATTAGACATTTAAGTTTAATTCTTTTGCTCTTTAATAACTAATGACACATGGCATATTATTATTGGTTCCTATTATATTTCATTTTAAAGTGTTCACTATATGAACATAAATATATATATATATATATATATATATATATATATATATATATATATATATATATATATATATATATATATATATATATATATATATATATATATAAAGATCAAATAAAAGACAAATATCCGTAAAAGATAAAAATATTTTTTTCAAAAAAGTTCTCGAAAATTCCAAAAAATTCCACAAGATCGGGTATGATGGTGCATGAAAAGTTGTGAAAAACTTTTCTAAAAGTGGATATTTTTTCCAAAAAAATTATGAAAAAATGCGCAAACGCATTAAATCGTTTTTTGTGCATCAAAATTGATTTTGCACCCAACTTCTTTCGACTTTTTCATCAAAATAACATCACAAGATCTAACTAAAACAAGTTGAAAATTTTGTGCATCAAAATTTTTTTGATCAAAATTGCTTTTGTGCATTAAAAGACGATCAAAACTCAAAATTATAAAAATGTTTTCACAAAGTTTTATGCACCAACATACCCGATCTTGTGAAATTTTTTTGAAATTTTGGAGAATTTTTTAAAAAAAATATTTTTATTCTTTTACTTGATATTTGTCTTTTTATTTTAACTTTACCTATATATATATATATATATATATATATATATATATATATATATATATATATATATATATATATATATATATATATATATATATATATATATATTTATTCGATTACGTTGTTGTCAAGTGTCCATTACCTTTTGCCAAATTTTGTTTTATGAAAAGTGAGATCATGATTGAACTTTTTGCTAAACCGATGGTTATAATGTTTGTGCAACTCAAGGGTGAGAAGTTGTTTTGTGCAAGACAAAAAAAAAAAAAAAAAAAAAGATTGGATTTTTTTTTTTTTTCCGATAAGTTTTTGTCTTCAAAAAATACAAAACACGGCACAAAAACAAATGTATCTAGATTTCAACCACAAATGTACCCGCAATATCAAAACTCGCAAATGTATGATCCGTCAAATATTAGCAGTTCTTCACAACAAAATAATAGCACTTCTTCATCACCACCGCCACTTATGTCTCCCATTCATCCATTTAGTGTTGAGGATTTGCCAATGTATGAACCTTTATTTTCTCCGTCTATGCCTAACACCATTGGTGAGGACATTCCCCGTCGAAGAAGTCCCGCCCCCAAAGAAGAAGCCGTCAAAAGAAGACATCTAAAACTGACGATGAAGGTATCCGTAACATTCCATGGATCATTGAAGAAGAAATTGAATTGTGCAAAGTATGGGTTCGTATATCCGTAGATAGCGTCAAAGGTAATACGAGGAATGGAAAAGGGGTTTGGAGAGAGGTTTTAGGTCACGTTGAGCAAGCAATAAAGGTATCTGGTGTTCGAACCTACGACTTGTTAAACACGAAATAGAAATAGGAGGGTTTGTGTCCTAAAGTGGCTCAATTTTGTGGATTGTATGATGATGTCATTTAAAGAAACGAGACATGAAAAGTTCAAGAGATATAAGTTATCAGGGTCTATTTCATTCAATACAACGCAGCCAGCAGAGGGTAGTTTTAATCTCAATAATATGGCTAAGATGAGGAGGTAGATGATGTGCAGTAAGTTCGACAAATGGACAAGGACAGAGCGAAGTAGAAATGGACGACGTCATCCATTACATCGGCATCGTCAGCAGCTGGTAGTAATGAAACGTTTGCTAGGTTGTTGGTTAATGAATAAGCAACTTACAACTACTCATTTATGACACTGATGCAGTCAGACCGCGAACATGTTTGGAGATCAAGAGGCAGGAAATGGAAATTCAAAAAAAGAAGCTCGAACTAAAGTAACAAATGTTCGTTATGCAATAACAATAACAACGACAAAAGACGAACTCTTCTATATGAGTCCTACTGATCACTTGAGTGGATTCCGCCTCAAAAGGGTGTGGCAGATGAAGTAGGCGATCAAGGAGAACTAAAATGTACAATTTTAGTTTACGTTTTTTTATTTCGTATGTTTTTGTTTTTAATTATCAGCGGAAAGTTTAATTTAGTTTTTAATTAAATTTGTTAAAGAAAAGTAGTTCAAATGTGATGGGTTAAGTGATGATCATAGAAGATAAAAGTGGTAGATTTTGGGAGATTTTGTGATATGTTGAATGATGATGTGACGCTAATATAGAATATCCGGCTTAACACTTTGCACACCCTCGATAACGGCCTTGCTCGACGCGTCTTATATATAAATGCATTGACACATATTCCAGTACATACGCAGTGTATGGACCATTTAGTTAATTATTGAATAATATTATAAAAAGATATCGATATTACGTGTGTTCTTCTATTTAAACTCACCTTTGCGCTTGTATAATGCATTATTTCTTCCAATAATCATCATCAACGACCTGATTGCAAGCATTTAAAGTTCTACTCCATGCCAAATATGTCTAAAGTTGTACCAAGGTAACCTTTAACTTTTTATTTAGGGGGAATTTCATATATACTTAACGAAACTTCAAAAATTACACATATATACCTAAGGGCACAAGTTAGAAAAACCCTTTCTTAAAATACAAGTTTTCAATGCATAATGTATAATGCTATTAAAGCATGTTTTGAGAAAATATGTAATTATTGAAGTTTCCTTGAGGATATATGTAAATGCCCATTTTATTTATTACCATTATAAATTGTAAATTTCTTCGGACCTATTTACGAACTAACGTAATCTAGTACGGTGAATACTAAGGGCCCGTTTGGTTCGGCGGAATCCTAAGGATTCTGGTGGAATTGGAATCCAATTCCATTTCATAACGTGTTTGGTTGAAAAATTTAAATAATTTGGAATCTGAATTTCATTCTTTACTGTGTTTGGTTGGCAAACGGAATGGAATGAAATTCCTTCAAAATCCCATATATATGTAATTCAACATTCCATAGCAATATGAGAAGGATTGTTTATAATTCCATTGAATTCATATTATCTTTATCATTGTCATTATTATTATTATTATTATTATTATTATTATTATTATTATTATTATTATTATTATTATTATTATTATTATTATTATTATATTTATTTTTATTTTTATTATTATTTTTATTTATTTATTTATTTTTATTTATTTATTTTTATTTATTTTTTATTTTATTATTATTATTATTATTATTATTATTATTATTATTATTATTAAAACGATCATTTAATTATTATTGTTATTATTATTATTATTATTTATAAATAACCATGTTATTAAGATTTAAAAATTATTATTTATTTAAATTTTTTATTGTTATTATATTTAAAAATATTTTTTTAAATTAAATATAATTTATTTATAGCTTACTTTTTAATTTATACTTTAAAAAAACACAATTGTATTTTATATAAAAAATTATTTATTTAATATATTAGTTTATTTAATATTATTTAAAAAATTACTATTATAATTTGATAAGTAATTTATTTATTAAATAATATTTAGTTTAATTAATCTTAAACTAAAATTAAATTTTAAATATTTAAATATAATTGTTTTTTCTCATTTCATTCTTCCATCCAAACATGCACTAGTATTTGCAAATTTCAATTCCGTCAGATTTTAAATCCTAAGGATTTCAATTTCTAACATTCAATTTCTTCACATTCCAATTCCTTAAACAGATTCCAATTCCGTCAAAAACATTTTGCGAACCAAACGAGCCCTAAGTTTTTACTATGCGAAAGGAAATATTGTAAAAGATTACACTTCTCATTTTTATAGGCAAAATGTTATGTTTTACAACAAGTAGGTGCGACTGATTTTTGCATTGGACATTTTCATTCTTCAAGTTACATTTTTATTAAATAATATTTTACTCGCTAAAAAGAAGGAAAAAAATTATTATACGACTCACAAATTATGAATGATGAATTAAAAATGGTAATTTAAATTCCTAAAGTTCTATAACCTAGCTTGCTTGTTGTTAGGTTGACAATGAAAGTTGCAATAATCATCGGCGGGCTCAAGGATCGAGAGACAACAGCGAGGCTATTCGTCAAACATGGAGCCAAATTCGTCATTGCTGATATCCAAGACGAGTTAGGTCAACATGTGTGTGAAGACATCGATCTTGATAACGCTTCATTTGTCCATTGTGATGTGACTATCGAATCAGATGTTGAAAATTCAATTAACACAACACTTGCTAAATATGATAAGTTGGACATAATGATCAACAATGCAGCCATTGTAGATGATGTAAAGTCGAATATCCTTGATAATGAACTTCGCCTTCAAAGAGTCATGAGCGTCAATGTAATCGTGTGTTCTTAGGAACCAAGCATGCACTCGAGCCATGATCCCCTGACGTGGTGGAAACATCATTATGATGGGAAGTGTTTCGGTAGCATTGGCGGGGTAATTCTCATTCTTATTCAAGTTCAAAACATGCAATTGTTGGTCTCACCAAGAACACTGCGGCTGAGCTTGGCCAATATGGGATTCGTGTTAATTGTCTCACCAAGACTACTAATATGATAAGTGATTATCCTGAGAAATACTCTAACGTTTATTCAAACCTCAAAGGGATTACTCTTGCGAAAGATGATGTTGCAGAAGTTGCTCTATTCATGGCTAGCGACGATTCCAGGTACATCAGTGGGCATAATCTAGTACTTGATGGAGGGTTTACGATCATAAATCCAGCTTTTGGCCTATTTGCGCGAGCTTCACCCATCGAGTATTAAGATATGATGTCTTCAGCCTTTGTTTCATTTTGGTCCGATTTAAAAACGTTATATGTTTTTGGTCTAGGTTAAATCCAGCTTTTGAATAACAATGTTGAATTTGTTTGCTCTACTTTGTGTTTAATGCTAATCATGATGTTTGTGTTTCTCAATTTTTGAATGATGTGAATTCTCGTGCTAAATCACCATTTGTAAATACTACAACCCATAACAAATTATTTAAAAGGAAAGCACTGCAAGGAAAAGTAACAGGCGGATTCCTACAGGAGGTACATTTGCTATTAGTGAGTTATATCCTAGATCTTGCCTTAGGTGGAAACTCGCAAGTAGAATATTCAAATTAGCTGGTCTTAGATGGAAACCTACAGGAAAATTCCTTGATACTTGTGCTAAATTAGTTGATAGTATGATACCGGAACTTAGGCCCCAAACCAAGTTTAGTAAAACCTCCCTTACTAGGAACACTTGGACCACCATTCCTACCCTTATTCTTGTTATTAACAGTTTGAAAACCATCAATAACGCTCTGTTTAGGCTGAGTAGGCGGTGGAACAGATTTAGGACAGTCAAGCAACGTATGACCAAACCGTTTACACCTATCACACCTTGGCGGTTTCCATTCATATTCAACCCGCATCTTTTCAATAGTAGAACCTGATCCATCCAATAAGGGTATCTCAACAGTGAGGCTTTCCGAAGAGCCTTATCCGCACGAACTTCAATCAAGCACCTAGCAAAACCATCGCGCCCCTGTGAATCCAAGCACATTTTAGTGTAAGAATCGGTATTTTCACACTAATCAATGTAGCAAGGAGACCGAGACCATCATCGAGAACATAGCAAAGGAACATCATGAAATTTAACCCACACGGAATGTTAGTCAAATCCTCTTTAAGCATATTAGTATTCAACGTCCAAGTTTTAAGAATAATTGGCACATTCCTAATCATCCACGGTCCGTTTTCAAGAAACCCTAACCCCAAGCAGGTGGATAATTCTAAGAAGAAAGCCACTGAAGTGGCTAGTACGAGTAGGACGACGCTTACTACATCTAACCCGTTTGATGCACTTAATATGATTGATACTGATGAATGTGGTACTCCTACAGATGTAGTGGATTCTGGTAGTTCAATGGATGCTAAGGAGGTTGGGGCTTTTAAGACCGGGAATGTATCACCAGAATCGCTGGTGATTGATTCAATGGAAGTTAATGAGGTTGGACCTACCCCTATTGTTGAGAAAATTTGGGAGCTTGAAAAGCTTCTTATTGATGGGAAAGCTACTCTTGTTGATGATGCTGGTAATCCTATTAAAAATGTTGATTATCCATGTAATAAAAAGGATTTTCCGTCTACTTCATCTATTAAGAGGGTTAACCCATTCTCTAATATGGGAGAGATTGTTGACTCCGATAGTGATGAATAGGAGGTTGTGGATACTTTTGATGAGTCAATGAACCTCTTTGGTGGTGGTCATGATCGTGAAGATGATTATGATGTCTATGATTATGATGGCTATGCGGATCAAGTTTACGATCTTCTAGAGAATTTGGATACTTATTATGAAAAGTATGGTATCAAGCTCCAAGGCCTTGGTAGGAAGTAATTTTGTTTTCATAGGAGTCAAATGTTATCTTTTGAGTAGTGGTTTATTTTCTTATATAGAGAATACGAAGTATCTTGTTATGTAAGCTTTCCGCCTATGTAACGGGCTGAGATATGAGATTCACCAATATCCTTTGTACTTAAACGTTTTTTTGGAGTAATACATTTACCGGGTCTTTGACCTTTTACCCAAAAAATTAGTTGATAGTAAACAACATGTATGTATGATTGCAAGTACTTCTAACCATCATAAACCAACTTCCACTCGGTTTCCATATTCTACTTCTCTTCTTGGTAGGTTATTCAGATTTTTTTTAGGTACGTCGACTCGGGATGCTGAAAACATATGGCCGGGAACCTCAAGTTTCTCTTTAATTTCGTCGAGAAGTTTATATGAACAATAATTTTTAGGAACGATCAATTTGCAACTATTCTGGGTTACGGTGATCTTAGGCATGGAAATATCTTAATCATGCGGGTGTATTAAGTTGAAGGACTGGGACAAAATCTGTTTTCGGTTGGTAAATTATGTGATGAAGATTTAGAGGTCGCTTTTCGGAAGAACACTTGTTTTGTACGGAATTTGGAAGGCGTGGATCTTTTGTCAGGATCTCGCAAGACAAATTTTTACACTATCTCTCTTTCCGATATGGTCTCTTCATCTCTAATATGTCTCATATCCAAAGCATCTTCGACAAAGTCTTGGTTATGGCATCTTCATCTCTCTCATTTGAACTTTCACACTATTAACAAGCTTGCTAAAAACAACATCATCGTCGGTCTTCCAAAATTGAAGTATTCAAAGGATCATTTGTGTTCAACTTGTGAGTTGGGAAAAAGTAAGGCTGGACGCAGTCATTGTTTTAAATCGGTCGGTCACCCCCAAAAAGTCTTCGACGACCGACTTTAAAGTCGGTCAAAATCAATGGGGAGCATTGGTCATGAAGTTGATCGAGGCCACAAATTTTGAGTATCTGTCACTTTTTCGACCGATAGTGTACACACCAAAATATGTCTCATTTTATATTAAAAAAAAATAATAAAAAAAAAATAAAAAAAAAAAATAAATTGATCATCGACTGTGACAACTTGGTCGTGTCTGATCGCCGAAAAGAGAAAGCTGATGTGGTAGGGGGTGACCTGAGTCACGAGTGTGCCCAGCCTAATAGGTTACATTAATTGCACATGGATTTATGTGGACTGATGAAAGTGAAAATTATTCATGGAAAGCAGTATGTTTTGGTCATGCAAATGTATTCTAAATGTGGACAATAGTGTCCTCGGATTGCTGCTCTCACACAAGACAAGATTTTCAAAGATGGTAAGCATGTTATTTAATTGGGCGAATGACAAAAAATCGATCGAACTCGACACTTTATGTGATTGTGTGTTAACTATTTTTTTCTTATTGTATGTCTTGAACTTTCAAATTTCGATCATTATGTGTATTTTGTGACTATTTTGTCACGTAAATGACCAATTTACCTTTGAAATTAAAAAAATTAAGGGTAAAATGGTCACAAAATACACACATAATCGAATTTTGAAAGTTCAAGATACACAATAAGAAAAAAAATAGTTAATACACACAATTATAAAAAGTGTCAAGTTCAATGCATTTTTTTGTTATTTGCCCTATTTAATTTCCTTTTATAGAATTTTACTTAGAATTTATTCAGTTTATTAATAATAGGATATGCACCATTGTTAAAGCACTAGGTATGGTGTTATCCGATAACACGTTATTGATATGCCACATCAGCGTCATCTCATCTCCATCCAATAACACACCAATAACTAAAACACCCCTCTCTCATAACACACCACTAATATGTTATTGGATCCCACAAAATACCTCACTAAAAATACTCACTCACTCACAATACACAAAATAAAAAATAAGAAAAAACACAAAAGTTACCAATGGCTTGAGCCATTTCACTAACTCAAATTCATTTGGCTCAACTTTGGCATGTTGGCCGGTATGGTGGCTCACGAATGACACGACGAATGGCATGTTAAATGGCTACCATACCTTGTGCTCTTATAGGAGATGGAGTTAGAAAGTGACTTAACAGATGAGTTTCTTTCAAATACATGTCAACACATATTATTTAGGAGATACTGATAATTGACATATTGTATATCGGTATATCCTTCAATAGATATCAATATATAAAATTAATACAGTATATATTAAAACTTCAAAAGACCACCTTCTGATAAGTAATCACTAGAACAGATGCTCATTGTTTAAAATCAAATTCGTAGGAAATGGTCCGATTGGCATTTTTAAAATGCATGAAAACAGAGTAATCTCATCGTTCATCGTCTTTTAAGGAAAACTTCAAAAAAAAACCTTGCCTAAAATAGATTTTAAAAAAAAAGAACATAGATCTTTATATTTAGTGAGATATGATATTTTATGTCCATGTTCTACTCTACTTTTATAAAGTGCATACGGTCACGCATAGCATGTTACTTCATGATACATTTCTGATTGGGCCAATAATCTTTTAAAGCACTGTACTTGTCAAAAATGGTAGTTTTGCGTAGCGAACTAAAAAAATAACTCTTTTGAACATTAATGTTGACATTTTTGTCTTTCTTTAAGTATTATGACCATTTTACCCTTTCTAAATTTTTTCCGAAGTACTTTTTTTTTCGAAATTTTTTGAATTTTTTTTCGAATTTCTAAAAAAAATTTTGAATTTTTTTTTTTTTTTGAAATATTTTTCAAGGGTAAAATTGTCATAATATGGTCAAAATACTTAAAAAGACAAAATGTCAAGATTAATGTTTAAAGAGTTATTTTTTATTATTCGTAACTGTCTATTTTGACAAATATAGTAATTTAATAGGTTATTAGCCCTTTCTGATTCCATATCCTATATCCAATAATATACAATTATACACAAAAAGGCTGCCGTATCAACTAGCTTTTGAAAAAAGATGTAAAAAATACAAAGGGCCATTCCTAACTTAACGAAGTCACACTTTGAAACATCCCAAAACAAGACACAAATTTTATTTTTTTCACTTCTATTTTTGTGCGACTGTTAAACCGTGCGACTTTAACACTTTTTTGTCAAGTGTTCTATTTAGTAGGTGTTGCGACTTCACCATCTTATTACCAAGTGTTTACTACATTTTTGCCAAGTTTTGTTTTTTTTTATAAAAAGTGAGACTATGATCACTACAATAAATTGATCATTTGCTCACACTTTTTTCTTCACACTTTTTAAACCGCGAACTTTTCTTTTAATATCTTCACACTTATAAGTGTGCAAAAATCATTCACACTTAAAAGTGTGAAAAGTTGTTTTAAAATCATATTGTTACAAAATCTTCACCTTTGAAAGTGTGAGCTTTTATATAAATCGTCACACTTACAAGTGTGAATTTATATGCTACACCCAATTGGTTCACACAAACTAAGTGTGAACTTTTCAAATCCACACACTTTAAAATGCGAGCACATGCCTAGATAAATGTGAAAAATTAACTATTTTGTTGTAGTGGATGGAACTTTTTTTTGCTATACCAACGGTTGTAGTTTTTGTGCAACTGGCGGCTGTGAAAATTTTGTGCGAATATTTTGTCTTTTTGGAAAAAGACAAAAAAATTCTTGAAAAAATAAAAAATAATTTTTTATTTTTTCAATTTTTTCTCTTTTTCTAAAAATAAAAAACAGTTGCAAAAAAAACATCTACTTACAAAAATAGACACTTGGCAATAATATAGTGAAATCGCACAGTCAAATAGTCGCACAAATATAAAATTGAAACTTGGAGTCGGATAGTCTATATAAAGCAAATTGAAAGGGCGACTAGCATGTTTTTAGGATTGATGCAAATATAAATGGGTTTATTACTTGAAAATGTATGATACTTGTCACTTTTCGTTATTGTGTGTACTGAACATTTGTTTTCCTCTTATTGTGTACAGAACTTTCGAATTACGATTATTGTGTGTATTTTGCGACTATTCAGCCATGTAAATGACCATTTTACTTTTCAAAATTTGAAAAAAGTAAGGGTAAAATAGTCACAAATACACACAATGATCGAAATTTAAAAGTTCATTACACACAATGAGAAAAAAAAAATCAATACACAAAATAACAAAAAATAACAAATATGATACACTTTCAAACAATTATTCCAATATAAATTCCCCTTACTATAAATATCGTCATAATTAATAAGTTTATCAACAATTTAATCCCAAGCTTGGAGTAAAATTCCGTTAACAACTTGAATTGCCACTAAAGATTAATAGCTATATGAGTAACACGTCCTAAGATATATGCATTCTGTATAACATATGTTATCGTATATATAAATCTTAAAAATAGAAATGAAAGCAACTTATAGTGTATATGTTTGTTGTGATTTGTGAATGAATGCAGCTCATCAAGAAGCATTGAAGGCAAAAATAGAGAGGCCTAAGCAAACGTATTATCAACAAAACTTGAACAAGAAGATGGAAATAGGATCAAATGCAACTCATCATCATGATTCACCCATTTCTGATCATGCTAATACTCAAGAGCAACTTATGATCAACTAACAACACCTTAATCTTGGACTTCTACCTTGCTTGATGCCTATTTATCGGTACGTAAGACGGTCCTTGCTGTTAATGGGGTTGGTTCAGGGGGTTGGTTATCCTGTTGCAACTGATTCTTTAAGCATTATGAGTAACTGAAATTAATGATTGATTATTACAGGAAGTGTTGGGATATAGTATGTTATATTTGAGCAAGTTGCATCAGCTAGGAATGTTGGGCAACCAAAAATGGTTGAGAATAAGATATCAAACCCCGTGGCTTTGCTTCGTTAATCAGCAATGATGCTTAGATACCTTCAGCTTCATGATTATCCATATCGCTTAGAAACTGCTGTGAAACGTGTTATCTATGAGGGAAAATACCGCACAAAAGACCTTGGAGAAAGTAGCACAACCTAAGAGGTTGTTGATATTGTAATATCTGCACTTGAGTAACTCATCCCTTTTTGCCAATGTGATTTTTTCCCTTTAATCCTTGAAAATGCATTTACAGCACGTTGTAGATATTCTTGTACTAAAGTTGACTACAGTTTTGGTTCGAATAAGTTATTCCACAAAGCATAACATGGTTGTATCAAATTGGTTGCTTTGTTAAGGGAAGGTGATCATTTTCGTCTTTGGTAACAATGGTTGTATCAAATTAATCTCTTGCATTATGTTTTGGTTTCATAACATCAAGTTTAAAGACATTGAAGACATGAGTATCTACCATACCCGCACATAACAAAGCAACCTGGGAGCATTAGTCGATATGGTACATCAATGTCACTTTTTTGTAACCTTTGTAATTCTGTTAGCTATGAATGTATGGATGCCTTTAAACTTTGTACGTAAATATGTACTAAAGCTGCAATTCTAAGCTCATACTAACCCTGCAATCCTAAGCTCACGACACAACGCGCGAGCATCCAAATTCTTGTTATCACTATTTGAAAAATACTCAAAAAAAAAAAATTATTCAAGTGCGCAACAATAAAACATGTTTCAACCGAGGCTCTTGGTTCTTGGGGACATATACACCAAATTGAGCTCTTGGTTGAGTCCGTATGGCTTACGGCTAAAGTATCAAGGTTGTCAAGATCATCCAAGATAATTTACGACTCCATTATCAAAGTAGTCATTTTGGAAATATGGGGTTTTCATAATGACATGATATTCTACAACTCGTATAATTATTAATGGCTAAAATCCATTAATTATACGCCAAAGTCAAGCCAATTATCAATATTCTACAAGCCCATTATCAACACTTGATAGGCCTCTCATGCCATGTACCATACACGCATGAGACAGTTCTCTCCCAAATGTCACTAACGGAGTAACGGTTAAGATGTACTATTTAACATGTGACAATGGGAGACACACGAGCAAGAATAGTGGAGACGTGCACAACCTGGTACGAGCTAAGGAGAGCTGCTACCTGCTTGTCTACTCATCGGATGATCAACACTTGACATGTCGATAGCCGTTCATCATCCACATAGGTTTTTCCTTAAACCCTAAATATCTCTCTATAAATAGAAGACATCTCACACCTAAAAAAAAACAATTCTCTCTACACTTTTTACAACCTCTCACATTAAAAACACACACTTACATAATTTGTTTGAGTGTCCTTGATTAGACTAAAACTACGGTCGGAAAAATAGCCTCATTAAGAAGTTTCAAGCGCACCTGGTTAGAATAAAAACTATGGTCGGAAAAGTAGCATACATCTATTGTAACTCTATCTAGCTCATTGACTATTTATGTATTCACATATCCATCCGTCGTTCAAGGAAAACAAAATTGGCAAAAGATTCTTCAAGCGATTAGTAAACTATGGATACAATGGTTTTCTCCTGCCTTTAAATATTGTAATAAGTTACATTTAATCAATATTTTAATACTTAGTCAATAGTAGCTTTAATATAAATAATTTACCAGAAACAAAAAGCTTGTGTCTTAATAGTACTTCATTTATGTGAAAAGTTTCTCAAATAAATAGTTATGGTTTAAATCTTATTTAGGAAATTTGAGATAAATTTGTAGTGTAAATTGTTGTAAGATAGTTAAAAATTGAGGAGGTTAAACAACACGCATATATTTGTTGGGCGAATAATGAAAAATCGTGAACTTGACTTTTATGTGATTGCAGTGCGTAACTATTATTTTTTTTATTATTGTATGTCTTGAACTTTCAAATTTCGATCATTATGTGTATTTTGTGACTATTCGCCATGTAAAATGACCATTTTACCCTTCAAATTTTGAAAAATTAAGGGTAAAATGGTCACCAAATACACACAATAATCGAATTTTGAAAGTTCAAGACACAATAAGAAAAAAATAGTTAATACACAATCATATAAAGTCATCGAATTCACGATTTTTTCATCATTTTCCCATATTTGTTTAACATATTTAATGAGGTCACAGGCGGTTTAACAAATTGTTCATTAACACGCATCTAACATATTTAGTCGCATCTATTTTTTCATTGCACTTAAATGATGCAACTAAATATATATGTTAGATGCGTGTTGTAACTTAAACAAATATGGTGCATCCATGCATCTAATTTTCACATTAAGAGCACTTGCAACCATGACCCAAGTTAAACTTTAACCTCATGCCACGTCAGCGTTACATTAGCTTTAACATTTCATCTTAACTCACCCAAAAAACACCCGCAACTTTAACTCAACATTTTGGACCCCACTTTTTTAAAAATTACAAATTAAACCCTTAACTATTTCATTCATTCAACAACCTAATATTTTATTAATAAACTTAAAAATTACGATTTAAAAAAAAAAAAAAAAAAAAAAAAAAAAAAAAAAAAACGTTTAAAAAAAAAAAAAAAAAAAAAAACTACCACATAAATTTTTTTAATAAAATGTTATTAAAAAATTGCTGCTATAACCACATGGACTAAACTGCAAATTCAGCTAATATATCATCATCTCCATCACACAAAACCTGTACACACACTAAACACATACACACTTCAAAATTACACACTCAAGAACACACACTTCAATCATGGGGGGCGGGGAGTGGGGGGCAAAATGAATTTTTTTTTTTTATTGATTTCCACCCTTAACGCCCCGTTATTGTGGTAACGTGGGGTGCTTAACGCCGGCCATAGTATGGGTAACGTGGGTTAACGGGGTTGTTACAAGTGCTCTAAGTGAAGATGCATATTTATTGTTTTATTTAGCTTAAACAAATATGGTGCATCCATGCATCTAATTTTCACATTAGCTATTGTTTTATAGTAAAAGACTGAAGATGCATATTTATCGTAATGATTATTAATTAAAAAAAGATGTATATCATAGAGTAAACTTCTGAGGATTTTTCTAACTTGTGTTTTAAGGGCACAAGTTAAGCACACTAAAATAACATCGAAACTCATTGAAAAGGACACAGGGATTAACAAAAAGTACAATTTCTGTGGATCCTTGTATCTTTTTATGTGAGTCCCGATATCCTTTTAGTATGTTTAATTTGTGCCCTTAGGACACATGTTAGACAAACCCTTATATAAAGTACTCTATATGATCTACTAACTGGACGGAATTAAATGATTACGTAGTTATAGTTGATATAAAGCTTTCACAACTTAATTATGAGTAGTTTAGTAGGGAATGCGTTTAAATTTTTTTACCAAAGTTTACTTAATGTCATAATATACTGGAAGACGTTGAAAACTATTACTTCGTAATATATTTTCGATAACTATTAGAATGATGATTTTTTGAAGCTTAACTCAAGAAGAATCAATTGAGTTTATTGTAGGATATAACTATATAAAAGGATTATTGGTTGCTGATGTCTAAAGGGTGTTTGGTTGCTGCTTTCCAATGGGTGTTTGGTTGCTGTTGTCGAAAAGGGTGTTTACAAAGTTCTTCATAGGCTTTAAACGATATGAAGTTCGTTCTCTGCTACTTTTATAGATTACAACTTAACTCCCAATCATTTCTAATTTGTGAATGCTAATAATAAATAAGCTATATGTATGTTTTTAGTTATGTATTCATATGCAAACAATAAACACGACGTTCAAATTTCATAATACAATCCCACATAAGAATACTTACAAATTATAATGAAAGTAGCTCCCCCATCGGGCGGATGTAAGTGTAACTAGCGAATGGTTTTGTCAACAAGCTAAGCATTATTGTTGCATTATCTTTATTTCGTTTGATAGATGGTATCTCTTTGATTTTTTGCTTTATTGGTGCAAATGGAGGTAGTTTATAAAATAATAGCTGAGTGTATGAGGTACAAATCTGCAATCACTTTGATGGTTGTTGTATGTTATGTTTGAAAGGAGTAATGCCATCACTGCAAAATTAGCAAATCAATTAACAAGCATTATTGTTGCAATATCTTTATTTCATTTGATTGATTGTCTCTTTTTGATTTTTCAAGATTGCGTTATAATCATGAGGTAATCCTCATATGCTACCACTTTGTCAACAAGCATCATAACCATGATAACATATGAAGCTCGCCCGTCCATCGGACAGGTCATGAACTAGTTTAATACGGAGTATATGCCAAAAATACAATCATTAAATGTTTAATGTGCAATTTTTTAAAGGTAGGTTTGCGTAAATATGAAAAATTTTAAATTTAAAGAGGAGACGTATCTCATTTTGAGAGTTTTAAACAAAACAAAAGGAAGACCATTTTCTCTGTAATAGAGATAGTCATTAGTATTGATGTAAGTTCTCACATTTTATGTTATACCATCGCCGAATGAATATTGTCATTTATGGTGGAATGTATGCTAAAATAACTCACCTTCTTGGCTTCTATAGTGATATATCGTAGTCAAGTATCTTTCAGGTGAAAAGATATGGAATAAGAAGTATAAGCCACAATACATATAAAATTAAAGCATCATAACCAATTAACCATATATGTGCTAAGACCATGTACAAACAGTTGATCAATTCAAAGATGAAGATGTGAATGTAGCAGTCTATCACATTCACCCAGCGATGACTGACTATATATATAGCTGTAATTTGCATCAAGAAGATGAGATCCATGAGCTCTTGTATATCCATCCTTTTAGGTTTATATCTTTCATATTGTATGTAGTGGCCACCCACAATTGTTTCATCAATGTCACCCACATATTGTAAAGTATGAATCTGATATCAAGTTATACCAAATCCGACAAAGAACAAGCCAGGCATGATGAAAATGCCTTTTACAATGTTTGATAACCACATAAATACATTTGATGAGATGTCAACATGTTATAGTTGTTTTCTTATTTCATGTGTCGAAAGAAAACATCCAGTTATAACACAAAAAGATAGTTCAAGCACTGCCCAACAGGCAACAACCCAAGATGATATATTAATTACAGAAAACATAGAGATAGAATAATATATAGAAAGAAAGAAAACCTGACTGGTCTATCTTAGAGACCACCTCATTTAGTTTGGTGATGTATTCTCTATCACAGCTTCAACCAGTTATGACAACAAATGGAAATATTAGTGTTAATTCACAAAAAGGCTGTTGGTGGCAATTCTGGCCCATTAACTTATGACTGGCTTGATTCGGATCAATTAGGCAAAAAGAGGGCCAAGGATGGATCAAGTAAGTTAAGCGGGTTGAAAGTCAGCCAAAGTCTACTTTTAATTTATACGATCGTTTTATTCAAGGACAGATAACTATTAACTATTGAAATATTTGTAGCTTCTGCAATTATAACGGCCTCTTTCGTTATATGTGGGTGGATCAGCTGAGGACATGCAATACGAACTTTATATGTGTGGGTCAGTTGCCATTGGAATGTGTATTGGTGTTGGCGCGTGGTCTTTCGTCTCCAGCCTTATAAACTATGAGCCTATATAAACAAAATAACCTTAATAAAGTGTTTGGATGATCATATATGATTGGCCTTATTAGCTTATATAAGAGGCGTTTTGACAAACTCAAACTTTGTGGCTTATGTGCCAGGGAGGGGTGAGCAAATGGACCAAGAACTAAACCGGAATCGAGAACCGAACCGGAACCGGCCCAATCTGAACCGAATTTTGGAATTGCGGTTCGATTCTCGGTTCTTCAATATTGTAAATTTCGATTCTCTGTTTGGTTCGGTCCAGAACCGCGAGTATCGGTTCCGGAATCGAAGAACCGCTCGACTTTCAAATATACTAGTTGTTTATGGGACGATTAGTTGTTTTTATGTGATAGGCAAAAATATCTTTTTCTCCTACTGTGCATTACACTTTTTTAAACTAAGATTAAAACTTACAATAAAATTTAGAGTTAACTACATTTTTGGTCCTTGTGGTTGTACCTGGATTCCACTTTTGGTCCATTTGTTCAAAAAGTTGCGATTTTAGTCCAAAATGCATAGTTTGGTTCCACTTTTGGTCCATTTTTCTAACGAAGTTAGTTCAGTTAGTTAAGTCGTTTGCAACGTTAGTCCTTTATAACGGTCGTTTGCAACGTTAGTCCTTTATACCAAAGATCTTTTGCAACATTTGCAACGTTAGTCCTTTCAGTTAGTTAGTCCTTTAAAAAATTCTAAAAAAAAAATTCGGAAAAAAAAATTTAGAAAAAAATAATAATTTTTTTCTAAAATAAAATCGAAAAAATTTGAAATATATTCTAAAAGAAAACTTTTTTCGAAAAAATTCTAAAAGAAACTTTTTTAAAAAAACTTTTTCGAAAAAATTCTAAAATATATTCTAAAAACTTTTTTCCAAAAATTCTAAAGAAACTTTTTTCCGAAAAATTTCGAAATATATTCTAAAAATTTTTTTTAAAATGTATATACATTGAAAAACGTTTTTTTTAAAATATCTATACATTGAAAAAAATTTCGAAATATATTCTAGAAAAACGATATACATTTTAAAAAACGTTTTTCAATGTATGTACATTTTAAAAAGTTTTTTAGAATATATTTCAAAAATTTCGGAAAAAAAGAAGTTTTTTAGAATATATTTTAGAAATTTTTCGGAAAAAAGGTTTTTAGAATATATTTTAGAATTTTTCGGAAAAAAAAGTTTTTAGAATATATTTTAGAATTTTTCGGAAAAAAAGTTTTTTTAGAATATATTTTAGAATTTTTCGGAAAAAAAAGTTTTTTAGAATATATTTCGAAATTTTTTCGGAAAAAAAAGTTTTTTAAAAAAGTTTCTTTTAGAATTTTTTCGGAAAAAAGGTTTTCTTTTAGAATATATTTAGTAATTTTTTCGAAAAAAAAGTTTTTTTTTTTTAATTTCTTTTAGAATTTTTTCGAAAAAAAAGTTTTCTTTTAGAATGTATTTGAAATTTTTTCGGAAAAAATTTTTTTTTAAAAGTTTCTTTTAGAAATTTTTCGGAAAAAATAAAGTTTTCTTTTAGAATAAATTTGAAATTTTTGAATTTTATTTTAGAAAAAAAATTATTATTTTTTTCTAAATTTTTTCAATTTTTTTAGAATTTTTTAAGTGACTAACTAACCGAAGGACTAACGTTGCAAATGTTGCAAAAGATCGTTGGTATAAAGGACTAACGTTGCTAAACGCACTTATAAAGGACTAACGTTGCAAACGACTTAACTAATCGAACTAACTGATGGACCAAAAGTGGAACCAACTATGCATTTTGGACTAAAATCGCAACTTTTTGAACAAATGTTCCGTACAACCATAATATGTACTCATCATTTTGTTAAAGCTTCATCTCGAAACACTCGCACATCAAAATGATCAAAATATCACAAATCGGTGTTTTATGTGTTTTAAATGCAAAATATCAAAATCGGATGAAAACATATCAAATTTGCAAAATTGCGGTTTTAGTCCCCAAGTTTCAAAAGTTGTCAAAAGCAGGTCCACGAGCACATAATTTCAAAAGTAAAGTCACCAAAGGTCCTTTTAAAATCATAACTTGTCAAATTTAGTCCTTTGGTGAAAAATATCAAAAGTTTGAGAAAATTACAAGAATGGTCCTTCAAGTTTCAAAATTGGCGAAATTAGTCCTCGGAAAATTGGAAAATGATGATTTGGTCCTGTACTTTTGAAACTTGTCATTAATGGTCCCTTAAAGTAACTTTGATTAATTGGCGAGAATAGTCCTTGATTTTCGAAAATGGCACAACTAGTCCTTGTATTAATAAGACCTTAAACCCATTTGACCCTTTCATCAATTTGGACCCCCCGTCACTATGCAAGTTGAACCCCCTATTATTAAACACTTGCTGGTCATTCTCCCAAGTCAAACCAACAGGGCCTTTGGCGCCAATTTCATCTTCTTCCCCACTTGTTTCTGCAAGTCCTCTGCAACACTCTTTCTCCATCCCCCACCACACCTTGTCCCCCTCCAAACACTACATCCAAGAAATCATTAACTACTTCCTCATCACACTCAACACCCACCACCATCAAACTCCCTTTCCGCCAAAATTGAATTTTGGCCAAAACTCAACAAAGTCGACCAATTGCTCGATTTCAGTGGGATATGTTCGAGCAGGAGAGAAACCTGGGAGTATAAAAGAAGAGGAAGAGAGAAGCTAAAGGAGTAGTTTTAGTTTTACTTTTCCTTCATGTCGTTTTTAATTTTTATGTTTTAATTAAGTTCCAAATTTGTACTTTTAATCTTTCTTGTCTTGAACTAAAGTTTTTAAGTCTATTGTAACCCATTCTCGTGATCAATTCAAAGTTTATCCAAGTTTTCTAGTTTTAAGCTTACTTTTATTTGTGCGGTTTAAATGATCTTAAAGCCAAGCTTCAATAAGCTTCAAGATAACTCCATTGAGCTAACTAAAGTCGTGTGTAGCTTTTAGTGAGCTTAATTCTAAGTTTTAAGCATATTTGGTAGCTGGTCAACGAAAGTCAACCATGGTTCAAATTGGTGTTGAAATGAAAAGGGTTGATATTGAAGCTGAATTTGGGTTTAATTTAAAGTTGTGTGTTGGTTAACTCTCGCTATAATGCTCAAAATTGGTTGGACCTCTTGTAAGTTTTATGCTCAAAGCGCCTTTCAATATGCTCATGCTCATGTTCATGCTTGATTGTGTTTAGAGTTTGATTTAGTGCTATTAGAGTGTAGGATTTTAGTAATTTACTTGTTCGAATCTCTCCTTGAATAGATATAGGAACACATGGTTAAATATGCTTAATAAGCATCTTGAAACTAGTTTTGGAGCAATCGAAAAGATGGGTCAAACTCATGTTTTGACCCATTGCGAATGATGAAATAGTTTTATTCTAGTGCTCATTTGATACTTTGAAGTTGCTATTACCTTTTGATTGTTATATAGATCGGGATAGTTTTCTTTTCTCTTTTCAAGAATCGCTCATGAGCCCCCTTTGTTCCCTTGCATCCGCTACTTTTAATCCTAGTTTTAAGCTCGTTATAGTAGTTGTTAGCCTATGAAAGTGGTAGCTTAAGTAGTTTGTAGTACCTAGTTCAGTTGTTGTGGTTTATTTTGACTTTTGAGCTTAATTGGTCGCTTATTTATACCATTAGCGCAAAGAACAAAAGCAACCACCCTTTTCTGCTTTGTCAGAATCTAACGTCCCAAAAGCCTTCTTGATGACTTATTTATAAGTCATTAAGGGACTCTCCGTGCCCACCTTTGCTCGGTTTGGAAGCCTAGTAGTTTAGGGGTTATAGTGCTTGGCTTATTCTCGGTTTGGAGCCCTTTTAGTAGCTTATTTATAAGCTTTTGATGCCAATTGGAGGTCACATGACCACGCTAACACATCCCATGTGATCAACAATGTTGAAACCTTTACGCTTACTAGTTGTTATCAATAGCTCATTTAGAATGCGTTAGAAGTCGTTTAGATAATATAGATCTTAGCTTATTTTGTGTTTTCTTTTAGCTTAGTTAGTCTATAGTAGCATTAGAATTCTCCTAATTAGTTTAGACTCCCAATTGCTTATTCCTTTGTCATTTAGTTGTATCCTTTTGTAGTTAGTTTATTTTTTAGTCTAAATTGCTTATCCATCATTTATTTCGCTTACTCAATGCTTTTCATGCTCATTTCTTCACCTAAAATGTGTTAAAGTGGTGTTTGGTGTGCAATCCCAAATGACCCCTTTGTTTTTTTTTTTTTCTTGTTTTTGTTCATTCTTCTTTGTCCCAAACGGACCTTTATGTTTTAAGCTTCAAATCTGTTGTCATAAGTTCCTTGGTCGTTTCATTTTTATCTTTTCTTTGTCATAAACTACATGTGCTATCAAGTTATTTAATTTTGCAATCATTCAGTTTTGCTAAAAGAAATCTAAAAATAAGAAGCAAAAAGGTGGGCAGTGGGACTTGAACCCACGACCTCACGCCAGTTGCAAAACCACGCAGACTCCACACCATACCAACTGCTCTACTAGCTCTTTGTGTAATCTTTTACTCAACTGTGATCTTGTAGGATATGTAGTGTTAAGTTAGGAAAAAATAAAAGAAACAACGCAGGAGGTGGGATTCGAACCCAAGACCTCCCGCCCACCACTCCCACTCACACACACCCCACGTTGCCATCTCGCACTAGGACCTTTCTTTTGTTAAATGTTGCTCTCGTAATTATTTAAAGACACCTTAGCGCTTTTAGCTATAAGCACTTTTGAGCTTATTTCAGACTTATTTTCAAAAGCAACACCCACCTTTTAATTTTTCTTAGATTCCTTGTTATTCAAAGTAGTTTTGTGATTTTTGATTTTTCTCAAAATGTTTAGTATTTTAATTAATTAATTAGTGTAAAATAGTATTTAATTAAGTAATAAATAATTTAAGAGTCGAAAAAATACCCGCTTTTCCTAAAATTTTCTTTTGTCATGTAGTGCGTGAGAAAATTGTTTTTACATTCGTGGGACTTTTATTTCACAAATTTTACGTTTTGCTTGCGCTCAAACAGTAATTTTTATAAATAACGCTCGTTTTCATTTTAAGTTACGTTTTAGATAATTTAAGTTTACGTTTTAGTTAAAATAGTTTATTTAAGTCATTTTGTTTTATAAAATCACAAAAACATCATTTTAAATATAGTGATAGCGTTTATTTAATAGATTTTATCTTTTAATTTCCTTTAATTTTCATTTTAGCCCTTGTAGTTTATGTCCTTTTCCGTAGTTATAATAATTCCAAATCCTCCTTTCCCGTTCAAATCTCGCGATCACTATCGTTTGATAATCCATTGCATAGCTCATTGGGACATAACGACCCGGGAAACACTATACTCCTCGGATCTTCATTGCATTGTGCTTAAGTTTTTAAGTTTCTTGCTTGTGAGAAAACTTGACGGTTTTTGCAGGTCAAATTTTAAGCGCCACGCTTGAGTCTTGATTATCTTCCGTCTAGCAGAGTGATTTGAATATTCACTCTTTGTTCATACCATCCATCCTTATATATTTATATTTTCTTATAAAAATCCAAAACCCAAAATATTTTCCTTTTCAAAATTTATTTTCCCTTTTATATTTTCTATTTATAAAACCCCAAAAATATTCTTCTCATTCCTCTTATTCGTTGATTCTATTTCTCTTACCCTCTTTTGCCGTTTAATTCTATTCTTCGTATCCTCTCAACCATTTGATTCTCCTCTTATCCCTCTATATGTTTAATTCTAATGGCGGACATGCGTACGATGTTCGAAATGCTCCAAGTACCCACCGAGGGTTACAAAGATCTTTGTTGTTGTCTGGAGATTCTTTCGGAAAATTTCGAGATACAAACCGGTTTAATTCAACTAATTATGTCAAATCCATTCTATGGTTTTGAGAGGGACGATCCATATGCTCACATCCGATGGTTTGATAGATTAATTTCAACCATAAAATATAGGGATGTTCCTCATGACACAATTAAGTTGATGTTATTCTCATTTTCTCTCAAGGGGCAAACTCGAATTGGCTCGAAAAAGAACCCCTCGATCGATCAACGCTTGGGAAGATCTCGTTTCAAAATTTGTAAATCGTTTCTTTCCTTATTCTAAGACGGAAAATCTTAAGAACGAGATTACAAACTTCAAAGAAGCTTTGATGAAAGTTTTGGTGAGGCATGGGAAAGATTCAAAGATCTCCTATGGAAATGCCCACATCATGGTTTCTCGGAATTACTCGGATCGATATATTCTACAATGCTTTAATGCAAACCGATCAAGATTCACTTAATGCAGCCGCGGTGGCAATATCTTGTATCGTACCCCAAGGGATATATTGACGATCATCGAGAACAAATCGAAAGTTCCGACTACGAAACAAACCGATTGAGATGGTGAGCTTACCAATGATATTCGATGCATGAAGCAAAAATCGAGCCCGTTGTTACCGTTATCGAAAGATGTGATATTTGTGGTGGTCCCCATCCTTTTACGATTGTCAAGCCACCGATGACGAGGTTTATAATGCTACATCAACCCAATATCACAAGACTTTCGTTTCGATGATGATGAGGATTCCATTCAAATGAAAGAATATTATGCGAGTTTGTCGGCTACAACCAATCTGTTTACGAGCCTTTCATTTCCGACTCTTCCCTTCACTCACACCGGTTGAGAGAAGTGGCGTCGCTTTAGAAGAGTTCGATGATCATATTTCAACAAACATTGTTGAACCCGTTGACTCTCTCATAATGGGGGCGAGCCTCTTAGCACTATTCCGAAATGGAATCGTCTAGTGTTGAGAGCCTTGTCCCAATCCCAAGTGAGTCCGAGGTTATCTCCGTAATATGTGTGATAAGCCTCTTGATGATGATTCTTACCTCCTCTTGACATTCCAAATGATCATGTTGATATGTTCTCCGATTCGACAACGATTGTACTTCGTTTGACGATTCTTTATCTTATGGAGACATTGATTATGTCGAGGACTTACCTTCTAGTTAGCTTAGAGGATGCGAGAGATTCGATGATCGAAATTGAGGACGAGATGCTTCGTGAAAAATTATTCAATATAAATCTCCTCGTTTCTAAGATCGAATCATTTTGTGCTAAGTCGACTTCATCTCCTATCCCGTTGTGGATAGTGACTTGGAAAAGCCCAACCAATTCCCGAACTTAAGGCTTTTCCAATGATTCTTTTCGAATTTGAAGTATTCGCTTTGATGTGATTATACTAAAAGGAGAGTAGTGGCAATCCCACTTTTCATCTTTCTCTTCCGAGTATGATTCGTTTCGCTTTGATCTAGATCTTGAGGAGTTCTCCGAACTCTCTCATATCATATCTCCTCGAGTATGATCATTTCTATTTTGATCTTGATCTTGACCGGGGAGACATGCTCTATCATAAGAGTTTTCTCATTGAGGACACTACCCGTCTCTTCCTCCCGGGTTTTGTTAAAATTCACCCTATGAGCTTAAATGATCAAATTCAAATTAAAGATGATGAAGAATGGATCCTTATTGTTATCAAAATCTTCATTCCATTCCTCACATATCTGTGATTTCTTCTCTCTTCACTCCTTCGGAATGAAGACACTATCTTTGACCCCGGCATTTTCATTTATCATTTTGAGCCGGTTCTATGTATATCTCATCGGTGTGGAACTTTCACGTGCTTCAAATGTTTGTCCAAACATCTTGAATGAAAGTCCGATGGAGATTGTTTCATCCACTTTGCTTCCCATGAACCAATGAATTGGGGTCGAGTCAAGCTAGCGACTCGGAAATCAAAAACAAGAGCTTAACATGGGTTTTCACCCGTGTGTACCACCTAAGTGTGGGGTGATGCCCACATGTTATATATATCTCTAAAAAAAAAAAAAAAAAAAAAAAAAAAAAATCCTTTCAAATAATGGTCGTAGTATTTCCTTTTACGTTCTTTGTTTCGGCATAATAGCGGTACTTTGAATATTGAGGGCAATATTCATTTCTAAGTGTGGGGAATTCTCACGAATTTCATATATTATTATACCAATTCCCGTTTTTGGCCAAAATTTTTTTTTTTTTTTTTGTAGTAAGTGTTCTACACTTTCTCATTTGGTTATCGATCCGCCATGTTTGATAAACAAAAGGATTGGCTAATCCAGAGCAAACGGCTCTTGGTAAAGATATCTCAAATCCGTTTATATGGCTTGCAATTTGCCCAAAATTGTATGGTATTCATTCACCATATCCTAAAAAGTGAAGAGTTGGCTAGCCCGTAAGTTTATGGCTTGTGGTAAAGGCGATGGAAAATCCATAATTGGTAATCACTCACCAAAGATAATGTTGATAATTTATCTAAGAGTTGGCTAGTCCGAGAAGGGTACGGCTTCGGTAAATACAAATCAAATCCGTTGAAAGTCGGTGGTTTGCTCAAAATCACATGGTTATCGGTGTACCATGGTTCTTACTTGAACTAAACATTTGGCTACTCCGAAGTAATGGCTTTTGGTAAAGAGATTAAATTCCATTATGTTTTCTCAAATCATTGCTAGGGACTAGCAATATCTCGATGTGGGGATTGATGAGTGTGTAAATACTCATCATTTTTGTACAAAATAAACGCAAAATCATCTCGAAAACACTCGAAACACATCAAAATGATCAAAATATCACAAATCGTTGTTTTATGTGTTTTAAATGCAAAATATATCAAAATCGGATGAAAAACATATCAAATTTGCAAAATTGCGCTTTAGTCCCCAAGTTTCAAAAGTTGTCAAAAACAGTCCCTGAGCACATAATTTCAAAAGTAAAGTCACCAAAGGTCCTTTTAAAATCATAACTTGTCAAATTTAGTCCTTTGGTGAAAAATATCAAAAGTTTGAGAAAATTACAAGAATGGTCCTTCAAGTTTCAAAATTGGCAGAATTAGTCCCTGGAAAATTGGAAAATGACAGATTTGGTCCCTGTACTTTTGAAACTTGTCATTAATGGTCCCTTAAAGTAACTTTGATTAATTGGCAGGAATAGTCCTTGATTTTCAGAAAATGGCACAACTAGTCCTTGTATTAATAAGACCTTAAACCCATTTTGACCCTTTCATCAATTTGGACCCCTGTCACTATGCAAGTTGAACCCCCCCTATTATTAAACACCGCTGGTCATTCTCCCAAGTCAAACCAACAGGCCTTTGGCGCCAATTTCATCTTCTTCCCACTTGTTTCTGCAAGTCCTCTGCAACACTCTTTCTCCATCCCCCACCACACCTTGTCCCCTCCAAACACTACATCCAAGAAATCATTAACTACTTCCTCATCACACTCAACACCCACCACCGTCAAACTCCTTTCCCGCCAAAATTGAATTTTGGCCAAAACTCAACAAAGTCAACCAATTGCTCGATTTCAGTGGGATATGTTCGAACAGGAGAGAAACCTGGGGAGTATAAAAGAAGAGGAAGAGAGCTAAAGGAGTAGTTTTAGTTTTACTTTTCCTTCATGTCGCTTTTTAATTTTATGTTTTAATTAAGTTCCAAATTTGTACTTTTAATCTTTCTTGTCTTGAACTAAAGTTTTTAAGTCTATTGTAACCCATTCTCGTGATCAATTCAAAGTTTATCCAAGTTTTCTAGTTTTTAAGCTTACTTTTATTTGTGCGGTTTAAATGATCTTAAAGCCAAGCTTCAATAAGCTTCAAGATAACTCCATTGAGCTAACTAAAGGCGTGTGTAGCTTTTAGTGAGCTTAATTCTAAGTTTTAAGCATATTTGGTAACTGGTCAACGAAAGTCAACCATGGTTCAAATTGGTGTTGAAATGAAAAAGGTTGATATTGAAGTCGAATTTGGGTTTAATTTAAAGTTGTGTGTTGGTTAACTCGCTATAATGCTCAAAATTGGTTGGACCTCTTGTAAGTTTTATGCTCAAACCGCCTTTCAATATGCTCATGCTCATGTTCATGCTTGATTGTGTTTAGAGTTTGATTTAGTGCTATTAGAGTCAGGGATTTTAGTAATTTACTTGTTCGAATCTCTCCTTGAATAGATATAGGAACACATGGTTAAATATGCTTAATAAGCATCTTGAAACTAGTTTTGGAATAATCAAAAGATGGGTCAAACTCATGTTTTGACCCATTGCGAATGATGAAATAGTTTTATTCTAGTGCTCATTTGATACTTTGAAGTTGCTATTACCTTTTGATTGTTATATAGATCGTGATAGTTTTCTTTTCTCTTTTCAAGAATCGCTCATGAGCCCCCTTTGTTCCCTTGCATCCGCTACTTTTAATCCTAGTTTTAAGCTCGTTATAGTAGTTGTTAGCCTATGAAAGTGGTAGCTTAAGTAGTTTGTAGTACCTAGTTCAGTTGTTGTGGTTTATTTTGACTTTTGAGCTTAATTGGTCGCTTATTTATACCCTTAGCGCAGCAACAAAACAGCCACCCTTTTCTGTTTTGTCACAGAATCACTCCCAAAAGCCTTCTTGATGACTTATTTATAAGTCATTAAGGACCTCCGTGCCCACCTTTGCTCGGTTTGGAAGCCTAGTAGTTTAGGGGTTATAGTGCTTGGCTTATTCTCGGTTTGGAGCCCTTTAGTAGCTTATTTATAAGCTTTTGATGCCAATTGGAGGTCATTACTGACCACGGCTATGAAAGATCCCAATGTGATCAACAGCTTGAAACCTTTACGCTTACTAGTTGTTATCAATAGCTCATTTAGGTACGTTAGAAGTCGTTTAGATAATATAGATCTTAGCTTATTTTGTGTTTTCTTTTTAGCTTAGTTAGTCTATAGTAGCATTAGAATTCTCCTAATTAGTTTAGACTCCCAATTGCTTATTCCTTTGTCATTTAGTTGTATCCTTTTGTAGTTAGTTTATTTTTTTAGTCTAAATTGCTTATCCATCATTTATTTCGCTTACTCAATGCTTTTCATGCTCATTTCTTCACCTAAAATGTGTTAAAGTGGTGTTTGGTCAGCAATCCCAAATGCCCTTTGTTTTTTTTTCTTGTTTTTGTTCATCTTCTTCTTTGTCCCAAACGGACCTTTATGTTTTAAGCTTCAAATCTGCATGTCATAAGTTCCTTGGTCGTTTCATTTTTATCTTTTGCTGTCATAAACTACATGTGCTATCAAGTTATTTAATTTTGCAATCATTCAGTTTTGCTAAAAGAAATCTAAAAATAAGAAGCAAAAAGGTGGGCAGTGGGACTTGAACCCACGACCTCACGCCAGTTGCAGAACCACGCAGACTCCACACCATACCAACTGCTCTACTAGCTCTTTGTGTAATCTTTTACTCAACTGTGATCTTGTAGGATATGTAGTGTTAAGTTAGGAAAAAAATAAAAGAAACAACGCAGGAGGTGGGATTCGAACCCAAGACCTCCTGCCCACCACTCCCACGCCACACACACCCCACGTTGCCATCTCGCACTAGGACCTTTCTTGTGTTAAATGTTGCTCTCGTAATTATTTAAAGACACCTTAGCGCTTTAGCTATAAGCACTTTTGAGCTTATTTCGACTTATTTTCAAAAGCAACACCCACCTTTTAATTTTTCTTAGATTCCTTGTTATTCAAAGTAGTTTTGTGATTTTTCAGATTTTTCTCAAAATGTTTAGTATTTTTAATTAATTAATTAGTGTAAAATAGTATTTAATTAAGTAATAAATAATTTAAGAGTCGAAAAATACCCGCTTTTTCCTAAAATTTTCTTTTGTCATGTAGTACGTGAGAAAATTGTTTTTACATTCGTGGGACTTTTATTTCACAAATTTTACGTTTATCTTGCGCTCAGCGTAATTTTTATAAATAACGCTCGTTTTCATTTTAAGTTCGCTTTTAGATAATTTAAGTTTACGTTTTAGTTAAAATAGTTTGTTTAAGTTATTTTATTTTATAAAATCATAGAAAACATCATTTTAAATATAGTGATAGCGTTTATTTAATAGATTTTATCTTTTAATTTCCTTTAATTTTCATTTTAGCCGCTTGTATTTTATGTCCTTTTTCCGTAGTTATAATAATTCCAAATCTCTTTTCCGTTCAAATCTCGCGATCACTATACGTTTGATAATCCATTGCATAGCTCATTGGGACATAACGACCGGGGAAACCCTATACTCCTCGGATCTTCATTGCATTCGTGCTTAAGTCGTTTTAAGTTTCTTGCTTGCGTGAGAAAACTTGACGGTTTCTGTGAGATCAAACCACAAGGACCAAAAATGTAGTTAACTCTAAAATTTAATTTATGTAACCAACTATGAGTAAGTTTCTATCGGTAAGAATATAATGAGGATTTAGTACAAGTATTTTTTAACTATGTGTTTCAAATGACAAGCTTAATCAAATATGAATAAAGCAAATTTTGGGAAATTTGTACCAAATTAATTGTTTTAGTTTTTAATTTCATGTTGATCTCGATTTAAGCACTCTATTTTATTTTGCTATTAGTGGGTCACGCTCAAAGGGAACAAATAGACAACTTGTGAAAAATATTGAATTTTGGGTGTTTTTAAAAATTTAGGTTCGATCGGTTTAAAACCAAAATACCCAAGCTGGACCCGAGAATCGGTGGAACCGAAAACGCTATTTGGTCCGGTTCTCGGTTCCTAAATATGCATTTTCGGTTCTCGGTTTTCTCGGTTTGGGTCGGTTCTTTGCGGTTTGAACCTTGCTCATCCCTACCGGTTTTATAGCAAAAGACTTTTATACCCTTATATAAAATTACATTTTGAAATATTGTATGTACCTTTTGGTCACATTACGCATTAATTAACTATAATAATATAACACACACATTAAACATGGCTTATAAGTTTATATTTTATTATTTTTTGAAGCGGCAACTTAATATTAAACTAGCAAAAGTTAGAAAACAAAAAACAACTAAGAGACATTATCGTGGGATTACCTAACCAACCTATCCAACTAAGGCACAACTTAGGATTTTAGATGAAATCCACAAGAATGATTGAGAAACAATAGAATCTCATAAAGTCGACTTTTTAAGCTTACAATAAAAAAATTAAAGCATAACGAAAATCCATATAGACCACCTCAAAGTAGCTGCAACACCTTCAAGAATATATCTAGCCGCCTTTGTCACCTTACAAGCATCAACCCACGAAAACCACTGCAATGCTAGCCACGCGGATATCCAAATCGTACCATCTAGCTAGTAACCTCCAAAGCTCTCGAGCCATCCCACAAGAAAAAAAGAGATGATCGACATTCTCTACATGATCACCACATGGGACATATTAAAGAATCAATATCAATACCTTTGCGTTTCCAATTCACGATAAGCGGAAGTTTATCCATATTCAATCTTCACATAAATACATTAACTTTGGTAGGAACATCTACTGTACCATCTAGTGCACGACAACCCACAAGGCAAGGTATGCCCATCAATAAACTTACGAGCGGCACGCAACAAAGAAACCATTAGAAGCTTAAGACCATTTCCGACCATCCTTATTATCCGAGATCGTGATGTCTTGAATCACGACCTTTAAATCTTTGAGTTAGCTAGACTCCACCCCACCTCTTGGAGACCTCCTAAGAACCATGTTCCAATCGAAATATTAATACTGATGTACCACCTTACTCTTCTTATCTCCATCTAACGATACACACGAGTGAATAACACTTTAACGGACTTTCCACATACCACGTCTCATCCTATAAACTAATATTCATTCCTCTCCAAGAGAACGCTTACATGCGACAAGTAAATTGACACATTTTCTTTGGAGCCGAAATGCCAATTAACAATAACCTTCCATGGACTTAGGTTCGGTCGAAATGCTCCTTGCCCGATACCTCCATCTTGCCCATCAAATGCCTCTAATATTTTTGCCCGAGATCATTAGGATTACATCGAAATCTCCAAATCTATTTAAACAAAGAGACATGTAATATATACTCCGATAACGAGCCCACTGAAAGCCTTACTAGCTAAGCACGTTCCACAACCCATGTAACCTTCTTATCACCCAAGTCTCCTACTATAAAGAACTTATTACGCATGGATTCCAACTTCTTTTGCGTAAGTAGGCATCTTATAAAGTGACAAGTAATACATAGGAAGGTTGCAAACTCGACTTTATAAGAAATCGACCACCAATGTAGTAACCGAGCTTTCCATTGAGACATTTTAGTTGTAAACTTACATACAATGCACTTCTAGTTTTCAACTCGACCCATATTACACTCTACTGTGCACACCTAAATATGTCATAGGCGACTTCACGACCATATAGCCAAGAACCGTAGCCATGTCAATAACGTTCTCATCAAACACTTACACCTCTGAGTTTGCTTTTGTGAACATTGATTTTGAGACCGGATACGGATAGAAGCATCTAAGCATACAAATCAAATTATGGGTATTGTGTTGAGACTACTCACCAACAAAAATAGCATCGTAAAAATGTGTGAAATATCCATATTACCTTCCCGAATAGTCACGCTTTTAAACATGCCAATGTTCACGACCTTGCATGTAATAGCGTGTAAACCTTTCATTGCAAGAATGAACAAGAGCGAAGACAAAGGGTCCCGTTGCTAAGCCCTATAAAAATCTCGAACTCGACTTATAAGTTTATTATTTATTTATAAGATATAATAAGGTTGAGCAAAAAAAACATAAGTTTAGACAAACAACCTCTAAAACGTCTCACAAACTTATGAGAAACATACCAAAATAGGCTCATGTTGGGTTTTTATTACAAAATGTAAGTATCATTTTGTAAGTTATCAAATATAGGTAAAGGGTTTTGCATTATAGTATAGTGCGACAATCTGCGACCTCTGAATCTCATTTTGTCGTGTGACGGTCGCACTTAAGATCATCATACACCGGTGTCGAGAAAAATACTTAAAGAATGTTTATGTCAATACGTATGGTCAATCACATTTTCAAAAACAATACCGTACCAATTAGTACATTTAAAAAGCCTCATGATTATTCACGATTAAAATGACTTGTATACATCTTTGTTGTTCGAGTATCAAAGCATGTTTCATAATTACAAGGATGGACTAAGGGTCACGACCGTCACGGGACCCGAGAGAAAATTTGTTTTTAGTGCTAATTTTCGTAAAAACCGAATATTCGAAATGTATCCTGTTCAAAAATATTGTGTTTCTAAATATTGCTAATTTAGTCTATCAATAAGTAAAAATATCGTACTTTTACTAAATACAAACATTTCAACGGAAAATCCTATTTTTGATAATTTTCTTCGTTATACCGTAATTAAAAAATATATATATGCTCGTCACTTTTAGCTCTGGTTCGGTCTTTTAGCTTGTTTCTTTTGTTTGAAGGCTATATTATCAAGAACAAACAACAAGGCCAACGCCGTTACTACTTTGTGAGCAACCCTTTTCATCGGCACCATCAGTAGGGTTTCACCTTCTTAGGTTCAACACCATTCGTTTGGGACCACATTGTGGTTGTCGTCATCGACTCGGTCTGACCATAGGTTCAACACCATTCGTTTGGGACCACATTGCCGTTGTATTTCGATGGCTATGATTTGTTTTAGTTAATTAGGTATATTTGTTATATATTCTTTGACTTAATCACATTCATATCTTCGGGTGAATTGATATTTAGCCTCTTCAACTCCAACCATGAGTGATATTTGCAAACTTTTGTTGTATGCAAAGGCGAAAAACCAAAACGATAACAAGTGCAATTCGCCCATTTGTGGTCCAAAACACTAGTGAAATTGAATTGGAAGCAAAAGGACAACATTTACATAATCCGATTATGTAAATTGAATTCGTCATTGTTTTTTTTTTTTATTATTATTATTATTATTTTTTTTGCGGGATAACAGTTTTACACGAAGTTATTAAAATTAATCTCTTCTTTATTGTTTATAACAATATTTTGAAGTAAATGTAATATTATAAACTCGATCAGCTTCCTTTTTATAACTAGTACTCCGTACTAGACAATTAAAATAAGATATCCTAAAATAAAACGTGAACTACTCATTAAGAAGTGACTTATAAAGTTTTATGTTAGTTTGATGTGTGGTGAAACCGTGGGCTAGAAATGGAATATTGGCTCAAGCGTGTTTAGGGAATAGATACAAGGCATTCTAGAAGAGCATACAAAATTTGTTCAAAAAAAGAGTATACAAATAAATTGAAGAAGGTGGCTCACGTTGTTATCGGTAAGGGAGCAAACGATGGCTTACTCAGGTCCACCATGATTTTGACCACTTTGACTAGATGCATATAGCGACAGAATTTAGCCGAGCATGATTTTCACGTGTCCTAGTAATCTCACACGCAAAAAACATAAAAATATAAAATATACGGCGTATTTTGTTAGTGTTCATATTATGGTACACGGATTAAATATATCAATATTCTTAGAATCCTAGTACATTGGAGTATTAGACTCGTATATTACTCAGTTTGGTATAAAGCTTATAATTTGCTAATGGTTTTATAATTATGATCTGTGATTAATTTCATGATTTTCATAGGAAATTTGAGGAAATTTGATGAAATTTGATCACTATGCATACTTTCTCATTAAGTGTTTCAAAATGTATTTTTAATTTTCATTTTATAAATTAAAAATACCAAGATTACCATTTTCTCTTCATATCTTTGCGTTAAGAACGTGAAACTGTCAAAATCTTCTTGAAAATTTATCACTATAGTCTGTCGATGGTTCACGATATGAAAGCGAAAGTTTAAGATAATAATCGATAATAATAAGATACCAATCGATAATAATACGATACTAGTCGATTAAAGCGATATTTTGACGTAAGATTCCATGATATTACATGATAGATGCGATACTGTTTGACTTTCCCAAAGAGTTTCAAGCAAGACTTATTACATTCTCAAAAAATAGTCAATCATGCTATATGCTATATATATAGTTATGATTCTTTCTTCTCTCTTCTTATTTTTTTAACTAAAGGTTTTTTTGATTTTTTTTTTTTTTTTTTTTTTTTTTTGCACCAAAGTATTCTTGTTGGATCACCTCACGTCTTGGGTTGTGTTACTCATTGGTCGGCATGTTTCTTCAACCCATCACGTGATATTGTATCTTTCAATTTCCGATGATAGCTTAATAAATGACAGATATCTTCGTGGTTGGTGTTGTACGCAACTTTTCATGCTATAAATGCACCCAAAGAGTCGAGGCTTCCATCATCATCACGGAGTCTCAGATATCTATCGTCACGTGTCGTGGAATTTAACAACATTTTTGGATCGAAACCATGTCGAAATCGATTTCAAATTAAAAGCGAAAGTATTCTGGATTGAACAGTATGATTATTACAACGTAAAATTTAACAATTGGATATGTCGAGATTTCAATCGGTTAAGAACGTGTGAAAAGTAAAGAGAGTAAAACTACAGTAAATGAGTTTTTCGAATGTTTTTTAGAAGAGCATGAAAACTGAAAGAGTATACTTTTTGAGATACTTAGCTAGAGAATGTTTATAATGAAACATCTTTCCTAAAATTTCCGTGATATAAACATGGTGTTCATTGAGAAGTGTCCATATATTAACTTGAAGGTGTAGATCGGTGGGATTACTGCAGTGCCCTACGCGTTTTATGGATGCTAACGGACCTTGCCTTAAAGACCGGCGCCGCGAATGAGCACGTGTCTTTAGGGTGGCAATTTTCGACACGATTAACGATAAGCGCACACGAACCCGACACGAAGTTAAACGGGTTTGGGTTGAGGATAAATATGTTTAGGTCAAAACGGTCAACCCGTCTAACCTGCTTTAATAAGCGGGTCGTGTTTGGTTGAGTAAGTATTAAATGGTCAACCCGTGAACCGTTTAAGTATGTAAGATCTTAAAAATAAAATATATAACCGGTTTTTATGTTGGATATGGATTAAATGTATTTTGTTATTTCTTAGTATGAGTGAATTATAATTTTATCATTAGATATCATGAAAATTAACGCAACATAATTCGTAAAATTGTCGCATAGTTATTTGATATTATTCTTATCATATTTTAGATCCTTATATCGTTTTTGCGTTTAAACTAGTTAAATCGACAAACCACCAAGTTTATTCACCGCTGACCTATTTACTTAAATGGGTTAAGCGGGTCAAAATGGATTCTGCGTGTTATGCGGTGAAGTTAGGGTTCGGTTTTGTGCGATTAATAAATGGGTCGTGTTTGGGTAAAACTTATCTTAACACGCGAACCCGAACCGAATACTTAACACGACTCGATTGCACCTCACCGCTCGAATGTTGTCTTTATCGAGGAGAGGTTTGAACCCCGACCATTTTCTATTGCGCCTCATGACTAGTCGATCGGCGTTTTGGTGGAAGGATGATCACCAAATAATCTTTAATCTTATGGAAAAAGTTTGAATTCGACTCATTTCGGTACAAAAGTTTCTTCCAATAGATTAAAGCATCGTTGGTAGAAGTGTCCATATATTCAGTTTAACATAAGTAGAAGAACGAAAGACTCGTTAATTTGCATTGTCAAACTTCAATCTTACGTATATATCTATGATATTGATATTAGACTTGTGCTATGTTGACGTCATGACACATGTAATTAACCTTGTCCTATTATGTTTGATTATGACAGCGGAAAACATGAAAGGAATTCGTAAGAAAGCAACACGACTCGACAAAGTGATTTATATAAGGGTTTTTCTAACATGTAAAAGAAAGCGTATTATAAAGAAGCGGTAGATTTCTGAAAAGGATGTCAGGACCTGACACGTATTTTATTTGAAAGTGTATTTTTGTGGGTCCTAAGTCGCTTTTTCGTGAGTCGCCGTCGCTGGTGTCTTAATACGCTTTCTGCGCATACGTTAAAAACCCTTTATATAATTGTGCGTTTAGTCTTTAAATTATGAGAAAATTTCCAAGGTAGAGCAGTCAAGCATATCATCACCTTTTAGACTTTAAATTTTCAAAAGTTCAAAATCGTCGGATGGTGGGTAACTTGTATAATGTAATCATAAGCCAACAAATGTCTACTTATAATCGTGAATTAATTTTTATTCGATTGTTAAAAACATATCAAACGAAGACACGGGTTTCTTTAAAACAAAATCACTTCCGATCTATTTTGAATTTTAAAAGAAAATATATATATATATATATATATATATATATATATATATATGCACTAAAACGATTGGTTTACTTTCAAAATTCTCCATTAAATTATTGTAAAAAGCAATAACAACAATATCCGGCTATATACAAGAAAGTCCACTAGTTAAGTATCAGGATGTTAAAAATCAAAACACATTAGCCTTTGTCAAAGATCTAAATAACCAAAATCTAATGTATCTGGATATATCGACAAAATTACTTGGCACACATGTCTATTTTGTTGATTTAGCAATCCGTAAATGGCGCCATAAATCATTAAAAGTTTTAACTATTAGGCGTTGGATATGGTAACCTAGGTTAAGGTTTTAACGTCGTATCGCGTCGATTACATCGCCTTTAACATTTCACTTTAACTCAACAAAAACACCTCTTATCATAATCTTACCCAAGTTAAGCCTTAACTCACCAACAATTTACAAAACAACCGTTTAGGGGCGGGAAAAAAATCACTTTAACATGGCGATAGGGGCTTAACATGCCTTGTTAACACCCCTTTAACTTGGGAGGCGGTATGGTTAATATGCGTTTGCAAGTTACCATACTGAAGTTATACTATTTGACTTACTAATCGCTCTAAATACATATCTAATCGATAAATCACTTGACAATTATATTATATATTTTCTCTTCAAATTTCCACCAATCATATTTTTAAATCAACCAATCAAATCATTAGATATATTTGTAGGCTTCATTAGAGTGGAAGGTGTCATAACAAGGTTAAGTTAAATCGTCACCACCACGCCACATCAAGATCCCATTTTCACACAACTAACCACAACAAACCCTCCTCACTCATAACAAACCTCAACTTCTTCGTTTAGGCCCACCACTACTACTTTATTTTTTATTCAATTTTCGTTTCCAAATAAAGTAAATAAATTCATTTCATTCAAATTAAAAATACAATACATAAAAAACAACACTTAGTAATAAAAACGATCTGAAAAAAACGACACTAAAAAAAATACAACACACGGTAAAAAAATACAATACTACTCGTCACCGATTTGATGATATTTCTTTACTAGACGTTCACGCCTCTTGGATGATTTACGCTTTCACCGGGTCGATTGGTACTCGGATCTATCATGAGAAAATCCATCTCGATCTTCTCTTGCCACGTTTTTCCTTCTCACGCCGCCTCGTAACAAGCCCTTTGAGCATCGGCTTTTGAGCATATATTTCGGATATATGTCCCAAAAACTACTCGTTTGACTTCCACCCGAGCTTGCGGTAACAGCGTTGAAGTCGACTTGTTCTTTCCCATCGTTTGCATCCATCTCTTTCGGTGCCGAGGTCGTTTGTCCTACCGAATATATCCTCGAGACATGTAATGTCAATAGGATCTTTGGCATCCCACTTGGGATAATTTTTCAAAACATTGAACATTTTTCATACAAAAACTCCCTCCCACCAAAACGTCACGTAAAGTTAACTTTGGCATTCTCGACATGGTCTTGCTCATTTTCACCACTTCGACGTCAAGATGTTTGAAAATAGCGTTGAACTTCTCGGCAATCACCGTTAATCCTCGACCATTTACCGCTTATCATGTTCTTGCCACCGGTTATCGGTTGTCTTAGAATTGAACATGTCGAGAATGTCGTTCAAAAAGTGCTCCTCCTGACGGTCATTGCCCATATCTTTTTCTTGGGAAATTTCTATCCAACAACTGCTGAAGTAACATTTCTTGAGACTTGGTCCACTTCCTCCCGTCCGCTTGTCCTATGACTTCAACATCTTCGTTATCGTCCCTCGTCGAATCTACTGCTTTTTTGCCTTGACTTTTGCCCTGCCTTTTGCTTGGGCTCACGTGCTTTTGCAACTTTGAATTGTGAACCGTCGGTTGTGATTCCATTGGGGCAATTGTGAAGACTGACGGTTAAAAACTGTGGAGATTGTGACGGGTTAAAAAGCCTGGAGATTGTGACGGGTTAAAAAAGCTGCGGTGATGGAAATCGGTTGGGGTAATTTATAAACCTTGTTGAAACCGATGTTGTTGGTTAAGAAAGATTTCTTGTGGAGACGGGTTGGAATTGGTCGAAGAAGGGGTAGACGGGTTTGAAGAACCCCGTATTTTTAAAGCGTTTGAGTTAAGTAGATTTGTGAAGTATCCTCCGTCATGTGTAAAATGATATTGTTGGTTAAGAAAGATTTGTTATGTATTTTGGGTTTGAAGATGTGTAAAATGATGAAGATGATGATAGTTTATATAGGAGTGGTGGGTTTAAAAAAAAAAAAAAAAAAAAAAAAGTTAACGTTAGAAAAATGTTTACGTTATAAAGCGAAACTTCGCTTTGTCGACAATACTACTAAATCGTCCCCACGATTTGCTAGCCAACGGCGAGCCACAACGAGTGGTCGGTGTGGCGGCGACGGATGGCCGTCGCGTGGCTAGCGCGAGCCACAACACAACCCACACCGTCCGCTCTTAGTGTGCACAACAATTATTTTTCATATATTAAAGTGAATTACATAATTGGTCCTTGTGGTTTGTTGAAAATTGCGTAAAATGTCCATGTGTTTTTTTTTTTGACGTTTCGTCCACATGGTTTACAAATCTTACGGATTTTGTCCTCGTCCAAAAATGTCCGTTAAGTGTCTTGCGTTGTTAGTCCTTCGTTAGTGCAGTCCGTTAAGTGTTTTGCAATCGTTAGTCCTTCGTTAATAAATTTTGCACGTTAGTCCTTATTTTTTAAAATATAGTGTTAAATTAGTCCCTCCGTTAATAATAGTTTTCACGCTTTTGTCCGCTTTTATCCGTTTTCTCGCTTTTTATCCGTTTCCCCTTTTTCGTTTTTAGTCCGTTTTCTTTCGCTTTATATAGTTTTGTCCATTCTTCTTACGTTTTATCGGTTTCATCCGTTTTGTCCGTTTTCTTCGTTGTGTCCGTTTTAAATGCGTTTTATCGGTTTTCTTACGTTTTTGTCCGTTTAAAAAATTTGAATAAAAATTTCAAAAAGAAATTTGAATAAAAAATATTTTTTTAAAATATTTCGTTTTTTCAATATTTTTCGGAAAGTTTTAAGATTTTTGAAAAAAATATTTGAAAAAAATATTTTCGAATTTTTTTCAATGTCCGTTTTTTAATATCCGAAAAAATATTTTGTTCAAAATTTTTTGAAATTTTTTTCAATTTTTTAAATTTGATATTTTTTTCAAAAGCGGACAAAACTTCAAAAAGCCCATTTAAAACGAATAAAATGTAAAAACGCGGTAACGGATAAAAAATGTACAAAACGGACAAAAGCGTAAAAATGCATTTAAAAGGATAAAACGTAAAAACGGACAAAACGTAAAAACTGGGAAACGGATAAAAACGAATGAAACGGATAAAACGGACAAAAACGGTGAAAACTATTATTAACTAGGACTAATTGGGGAAAACTATATTTTAAAAATAAGGACTAACGATTGCAAAATTTATTAACGAAGGACTAATGCAAAACACTTAACGGACTGCACTAACGAAGGACTAACAACGCAAGACACTTAACGGACATTTTGGACGAGGACAAAATCCGTAAGATTTGTAAACCATGAGACGAAACGCGTCAAAAAAAAAAAAAAAAACATGAGACATTTTCTCGCAATTTTCAACAAACCACAAGGACCAATTATGTAATTCACATGTCGTGTATTGTTTCATCATACATTTCGTCGATGTTGTATCATTCGTGCATCAAGTAGTTTTGTTATGAACAAAGTCAAGAAACTATTAAGAAATTAGCTTTATTATTTTTAAAGACTTTTAAACGCAACAATGAATGGTTTAGACTTTGCAGGAGAGGGTTGCACACACTTTGTTTGAATTTTGTGTACCTAGGAGCTTACTGTATAACTTAGGGTTCAAAAATCAACCATAGATTGCCAAATTTTAAGTCAAAGTTCCACCATATAAACCAACCCTCGAGTCCAAAACTAACAAATATTTAATTCAGAGTTTGCTTGTGGTTTCTTTCTTGAATTTTCTTGCGGCAATAATAGAAGAAAACATTGTTCTAGAATTTTCTTGTAAAAGTAAGGGGGAAAATGAAAAGATAGATCCTAGTGATGTTATGTCAAAGTGCTCACTAAGGTTCTAAATTAAGTGAAAATAAGAGGAAAAATTGAAAGGTAGAAAATTTCTATAAGAACTATGTTTATAGATCATGCGATAGACGGTCAATGAGATACATATATTCTTTTTAGAGTTAACGAAGAGTTGGAAAACCGCGATGCAATGGGATTGCTTAAAGGACTTACTTTGCAACGACATTTAAACTTCGGGGGTTGTTTTGCCAAGTTGCGAAAGATTATTAATGTTAAAGGACTTACTTTGCAACGACACTTGAACCTCGTGGGTTGTTTTCGCCAAGTTACGAAAGATTATTAATGTTAAAGGACTTACTTTGCAACGACAACTTAAACCTCGCAAATTATTTTGCCAAGTTGACAAAGTTTGCATTTAATGCACACAACTTTGCACAACTTGGGTCCCGACATTTAGTATATCGAGTGTTGGAAAACCGCGATCGTGGGATTCTTAAGGACTTACTTTGCAGCGACATTTAAACTTTAGGGTTGTTTTGCCAAGTTCGAAAGATTATTAATGTTAAAGGACTTACTGCGGTGACACTTGAACCTCGGTATTTATTTACGCTAATTTTGCAAAGTTTGCATTAAATGCTTGAATTGCAAAACGTTAGCTCGTGTTTTAGTATATATAGTAATTACATAAATTGTCATTATGGTTAATGAAGTTTTACTTGATATTGTTCTTATGCTTTTATGCGTTGTTTAACCGTTATTCTCATGATTATATTCGGGTTTATTTCGGCTATCTCAACCTGTTTACCCATTGAAATTTGTACTGTCTCGGTGAGACTTTGAGAGTTGAGACCCACAATTAATACTCTAAACTCAACCGACAAAAATTGAAAATAATGAACATGATACATAAAGCGTATAATTGGAAACACAGAATGTGCCGTAGATACTAAAATACTAGTTTATGTTGGGACATGAATCGAGATACGAGTCATCATTATGGCTTTGGCAAATAGTCACACATATTTTTACATATTAAGTTACGTTCTTGTATTGTACTTGACTATGTTATCTGTTGAAGCAAATTTTTCGTTGTTCGTTTATCAATGATGGGAGGAAAATAAGCGTTCCTTCTGCCACAATGGATAATGCGTTAGCCTCGTTCGATAATATCCGGGACCAAGCTCCGGCGTGAAAGTAAGAAGAGTAATAAATGTGATAGTTAATGCAGTGGTTAATGTAGGTGTGTGTATTTAATGCGAAACATTAAATGTGTTGGGGTATTTATACTACCCCAACCATGTACCCTACACATCTTGTACTTTCTTGTTCATGCAGACCTATATTACCCACATGTAGGTCTCTGTACCACCCTACTTGATAGGCCACGTGGTAAGAATCGTAAAACACGGTCATTTGTTCCACGCCATCCTGACGGTGAAATCATACCGTCCGGCCATCGAACTTGCTTAGGACACCGGGCGTCCCGACACATCGCCAACATGTCCTCCCGGTGATTGTATCACCGGTGAAACCGATGGTGCAATACTTAAAATTATTTTGTCTTGGATGAAAAGAGTATTTTCTCCTACCGTCGTGGGTCTCGATGGGCTGCTTGTGGGCATTGGGCTATTCGATGGGCCCGAACATTTGTTGGGCTTTTGTCCGCGCCTCTGCATCTTACGAGATCAGCGTGACGGGTGGGATTGAGCCACGTCACCTTTTTATTGACCGATGGGACGCTTGACGACTGTTAGGGTTTTCACCGCTATATATTCATTTTTACCACGCTTATTTTTTCACACAACTCACTTGTACCTTGAATTGCTTTTGCTTGGGACCTCTTCTCCATTATTATAAGGTTTGTCTCGTTCTCCCTGTAATTATTTGTACATTTTCCTTGGCATCTTTTTAGTAATGGCGAACAAGGACCGAGGAAGGCTCCCACTCCCATCTCAACCGGGTTATCCAACCAATCGGTAGTTAGAAATTCGACATGCATATTTATACTTCTAAATTAACGCAATCCGAATTCGACAACATAATCATAGAATACGGTATTCCCAACGATCTCCGCCTCACTTTCCTCGGACGATATGACTATGGATCAACTTCCTGATAAAATAGGCATATACCACGCAGTTGGATACCGGAGGGTTAGGATTCCTTCTTCTTTTCTCTTGAATGTGATCAGCATTTTAGGGTCCACATTTCTCACCTAGTTCCTTAGGCCCGAACCGGTGACCTTTTCGAGATTAGGTGTTATAGTTTAAATATTGAACCTAGGGTATCCTTGTTCCCGGCGTTACTGTAAAGTGTGCGGCACCGGTTTTCTTTCGAGAGTAGACAGCAGAAAGCCTATAAATGCTTCAAGGAGGTGCTCACCGGTCTTAAACATTTGAAAGAAAAAAAATTACGATTGACCTGAGGGCAATCCCTGTGCTCATGGCATGGAGGCACAAGGATTCGAAAATTACCGACCGCTTTTCCTACCGGCTTTTCGGTCGATGTTGAGAAGCTTAGCAAGACACTTATTTTCTTAAGGAAACCGACCATTAGTCATTGTGGATGTGCCACCTTTCCTCGGTTTTAAACCGGTTCGAGCCTCTTCTAAAGGATGCCGAGGTCATGGTAATTATCTTTCCTGTCTTTATAGAATTTGTTGTAACTGTTGCTTTGTGATTTCCTTAGGTAATTTTTCCTCTTCTGATTGTTGATATGTCCGAGTACCTTGAACTCCTGAATGGGACGACACATGGTGAGCAAAGGTCCCACGTTGACCCTAACCGAGAGAAGCCCTGAGGACTACGGATCCTTTGCAAGAGGGAACAGCGATTCCCGGTAAGGATGCCATTGCTAGGAGGGTCAAGAGGCGCACCAGTCGTGGGCGCGGAGAAAAAAAGAGAGAGACTATGGAGCGCCTAGCGGCGAAAAGAAAAGGTGAGGGACGTCTAAGGCCCGGACTAAAAGAAAAGGAAGAAAACGAATTTTGTTGAACAATTTTCCTCCTGTTCGCCTGCTAGATGCGGAGCCATTGAACACACCTGTCGGGAGGTGGACGGACGGCAAATTTGGATGTTAACGCCGAGCGGGAGGTTCACCCGTCATTGTTGGTGGGCATGAAGAGAACGGAGCCCGAGGGAATGGGGGATAATGCGGCGGGGTGAGGGCAATTTGCAACAAGAAGGTAGTCAACCTCATCCGTGAAACTTGCCTCCTCCACACTCCACGTATGTACGATCCATCGTGTGACTTTGTTTCGCAACTCCTTTTTACTTATTTCGTTATTCGCCTTTTTCGTGTCATTCATCCCATCATTCTCATGATTCCCAACGCGTTATAAGGGTCAACTGACTCGGTATACCTTGGCCTTAGGCCCACTATTTTCCTTTCGTTCGTTAATTTCCTCACTATCCTTTCCCGATGTGCGCATGAAGCTACGAATACTTTTATTCCCAACCGGCCCTCCGCGATGACGTTCGGATTGATTCTTACCGTTCTTGCCGAGAACTTATTGACAACCTTGCCACCCCTGAGAGAAGCCCTAGAGCAAGTGAACAATGTCCACCTCACCGTCGAGCGATGAGGATTTTGGGAAGAGTGTGATAGCTCGGGGTGAACTGCTGAGGAGGTTTAGGATCTCTCGAATGGGTAATAGAAACTAAACGAGAATCATAAGGGTTGCTGTGGACTTGCCGAGAAACTTTTGCCGAGGGTGAAAACGGAAGGTTGTCCGAGGAGTTCTGTGTCGGACTCGAACCGAAAGCTAGTGTGAGCGAGACAAAGGCTTGGAGGAGGAGGTTGATAGGGTGACCCGAGGCAGGGGACAGTGGAGGAGACTTCACCGCAAGAGCGGAAAAGATAAGGAATTTGAGGCGAGTTGATTGCCAAAGACCAATCTTTGGCGACTCTGCAGTGGAGAAAGGTAAGCTAGTGGCCGAGGTCGCTCGTAGGCGAGGTGGTGAAGCAAAACGCAGTCAGGACACTTTGCCTTGGTACCGTCACCGAATCGCTCTAAGCGTTGAGTATAAGAAAAGCATGGCCAGGTGAACAGGATCGAAAAGAGATTGAGGCCGCTCTTGAGGTATTCGAATGTCAGGGGAGGCTCCAAGTTTATGGAGGGCCGAGTATGACAAAATTTTCGAAGCTGAGTACCCCTTCATTCAAAAGCTCGCCGATTCCTACCGTTTACCACTGGGCGATCTACTAAACATGGAACCGGCAGTTCCTGCCAGGAAGGATCCTCCCGGACCATCCAATCCTCCTCCTGCCACCGATACTCCAGCTACCGAGACTCCTGCTGATGTTACAGAAAAGAATGCCTAAGTTCGGCCATTCTTATGACTTGTAATTTTGTGAACAATGATTCAGATAATATGGCTGTCATAATTAATAACTTTTCTTTATTGTTCGTCAACTTGTGAATGAATGCCCCTTTTGCTTGACGTGTGTTTATTTTGTTTTTCCTTTCTTTGTTATTCCTTCATTTTATACTTCGTGTTGACATCTTCCTTAGGTTATTGTAAGGGCATCCGGCCACGTAGGCCGTGCATCCGGATTCCGGGCATCCTCACAAAGTCAGAGGGCATCCATTATCTGGGCATCTGGCACGGGTGCTCAGGCGTCTGCGTGGTTATTCCACCAGGCGTCCAAAGTGTTTTTCACTTGGGCATCCATATTTCGGGCATCCTCATAAATTCGGAGGGCATCGAATAGGTGCTTTCGGGCATACTTGCATTTTTTATACTCGACGGGGGCCAGCCGTCAGAATTGCTATATATCACACAAGTTATCACGGAAAATTGTTTACACAACTAATTTAGGTTACATAATGATAGTAGGATTCTTATCACAATAACAATTATAAGAAACAATTTACGAGGTTTATAGCGTGCAGTCCGAGGGACCTCCTTCTCCTCCATCGTTTGTAACTTATAAGAGCCATTCGATTTGCTCCCACTATTCGGTGGGGCCCTTCCCGCTAGGTCCTAACTTCCTTGGTTTTCCACTGCTAGCCTCGCTTCTTCGTAAACAAAGTCTCCTACCTTGAAATTCATTGGCTTGACCCTCCTGTTGTAATACCGCTGACTGCGTCTTGTACTTAGCTTCTTGAATAGCGACATTTTCTTCTTTCTTGTAGAAGGTCCAAGTTCAAACGTTGTTCTTCCTCATTCGATCTTCTCGAACATCATTGTCCGATGTATAGGCATCCCTATTTCGCCGGTATCACACCTCACTTTATGTCGGTGAACGGGGTTTCTCCATTGCTCGCTTTTAGAGTTGTCCGTGTGCCCATAAAGCGTTAGGTAGCTCATCTAACCATCCGGTTCTTTCTCGCCCACCTCATTTTTATTCCTTCCAAGGCTCCTCATAGTCTGCTCCACCAATCCGTTGGCTTGGATGTGCCACTACTGTTCATTTGTTTGATTTTAAGCCCTCGCACCATTTCTTGAACGAATCGTGGTTGTGAAATTGGTCCCATTATCGCGACTATGACCCCTGTAAGTCGCACCTACATACAATGTTTTCATATACAAACTTTATGACATCTTTCCCAAATAAGTTTGACCAACGGCTTTGCCTCTATCCACTTGGTAAAATAATCAATTGCCACTATCACATATTTGATGCGGCTGGTGCTTCGAAAGGGGCCTAATACATCCATCCCCATTGGTAGAAAGGCCATGGTGCCATGATGGAGGTCAATGGTGTCTTAGGGAGTTTGGGTGCCGGGAATGTACTTGGCAAGAGTCACATTTCCTAATTTCTTCCAGTGGTATCCGGTGCATGGTGGGCGATAATACCCTTGCCTCATAAGTTTAGCCACCACGGTTCTTGGTCCCGTGCATTCCACAAAGACCTCGTGTACTTCACTTAATTATGTAGTTTGTCTGTAATGGCCCTACACATCTCATCATCGGACTAAGTAACCCTTCTTAAAGAGGACACCTTCTTCCATAACGCATCATGCGAATTTTCATCCTTAGGCTTCGCCAAACCCTTCTTCTAAGCACTTGATGATCGGCGCCATCCGGTTGTCCGTCTCTCTTCTACTATGGTGTTAACCACTTCTTCACCTCCCGACGGTTTTTCTAGGACCTCTACTAGTACTTTTTGGTTAGGTGGTCAAAGGCTCCGACGCTAGTTTGTTTGTATATCCGCTTTCCGATTTTGGGCCCTCGGAATGTTGCAAATCTTAAAGCTTTGGAAACCGGATATATAGTTTTTGCCGGGCTAAGTACTTGCATGCTTTCCTTGGTAGTCGTGAATTCCCCATTGATTTGGTGGCTACCGGTTTGAATCTACTCGCACACTTAAACCTTGATTTTGAGCTTTTGCAATCCTTAGGCCGGCCAGCCAGGCCTCGATTCGCCTCGTTATTGGTGCTTAGGAAGTTAAGCCGTAGAGCATAGGTCGCTTCTTCTCTCCCGGCCGATGAGAACCAAACTTGCTCCGGAACCTTTGTTGTTGGATGCTCAATCCAGTATCTGATAACCATTCTCCTCCCTACTTCCATTACGTGCATACTTTTTCTCGCATCCCGATTCCACGGTACTTTCGTTAGGAAGTCCGCTAGCACTGCCCTTAATCGCATTGCGAGGAACGAGTGATGTTGTATGCTCCTAGTTCCACTGCCAGATTTGGCTAACTTTCCGAGACTTCCGGTTTATTCAAGATCGCTTGATGGGTTGGTCGGTGATGACCCGGATGGGTGAGCCTCAAGTACCTCCTCAACCTTACGGGCGCATGCAATGTATATAAAGCTAATTTCTCTATAGGAGCATAATGTCTCTCGCATCATGCAAAGTCCTATTAACGAATGTACCGGTGACTATCTCCTTCTCTTTCCACCATCAAGATTAAGCTTTTCCTCCTTTTGAAGCCGATAGATATATGAACAATTGCTCTTTCGGCTTTGGTGTGGACAAAGAAAGTAGTTCGAGTATCGCCTCTTCATTTCTGGAAAGCCATATCGGCTTCTTTTGTCCATTGGTATTCGTCCTTATTTTCCTTGGTGATGTTCTTTAGTGTGTCAAAGAAAGGAGGGCTCTTTCACGATTTTGATAGGAATCTATTCAAGGTCGCTAGCTTCCCACTTAGGCTTTGTATCTCTTTTAGGGTTCCCGGATTTCATCTCCATGATAGCCTTTGTCTTACGGGGTTAGCCCTTATTCCTTCTGATGTCACCATATAGCCGAGGAACTTTCCTTCCTCTACCCCAAAAGAACACTTCAAGGGTTCAAATTCATGTTTATTTTCCTAAGGTTGTCGAAGGTTTCCGCAACGTCGGCTATCATTTCGCATTCCGCTCGGCTCTTTATAACCATATCATCCACATATGCTTCCAAATTCCTCCCTATTCGTAATTGAAATGCGGAGTCAACCAACTGATGATAGGTTGCTCCACGTTCTTTAATCCGAACGGCATTTTGGTGTAACGATCGTTCCCTGTTCCGTGTAGAATGTCGTTTTTCCTCGTCATCTTTATTCATCTCGATTTGGTGGTAGCCCTTGTAAGCATCCGTGAAGCACTTATATTTATATCCCATGACGGATTCAATCTTCTAGTCTATCTCCCAGAGGGTAGTAATCCTTAGGGCGCGAAGAGTTCGAGTTCTTGAAGTCAATACACATCCTCCGACTTAGTCGCATTTCTTAACCTACACCGGATTGGATATCCATGTTGGGTATCTTACCGCATTATCCCGCTCTAACCCATTCCTCCACTTCTTTATTGATCACCGGTTTTCTCTCGCGAGAATGTTCTCCTTTTGGGCAATCGGTGTGTCGAGACGTTCTGTGCAGAGAGTGTTGTATTAGGCATCTCGGTACTCCGGCCATGTCCGGGCTCGAGTGCAAAATATCTTTGTTTTTCTCAAAAGTTCAATGAGTTGCTTAGGCATTCCCGAGAGAACCACAGTACCTATGGCTACTCGTTGCTCGGGGTAGGCACTGCTAGGAATTAGAAATTCGGTATTAAAGAGTCTCACACCTCAAGTATATGTAATCGTTAAAGCTCGTAGTCGTAGTTCTTTATGTTAAGTAGTATTTAGTTAAGTAACACCGTGGAGGACTGGACGGTCTTTACCCACCGTATGCCTCGATCCACACCCGATGTGTGGCGATTTATGTAAGACTATAAATACTCTCACCTCCCAAGGTAGAGAGTTGAGCTCATAATAATATCTTTCACTTTCTCTCACTAAGTTCCTAAACCTCTAACTTTCTCTCTAGAACCTCATTCAAACGCCACTTTGTGTTATGGTTTGATGTGTATGTAAAACTAATATCTAACAATTGGTATCAAGAGCCATGGTTGGATCATATCTTGCACATCTTTGGTTTCTAGTGGTTTTAGGTGGTTTTGAGTTTGAAAAAGTTTAGTGGTTTTTGCATCATTTGGTTGATTTCTTGTGTTAAAGTTTGGATTTTGTTAGTACTTTTATGTTTAGAATCATCACAAGTGTGTAGGTTTTCATTTGGTAGCTTGAATCATCTTGGTTGGGTTGTTTTGGATTGAAAAGTGATGTTTATGTGGTTTTTCTTGCTAGCGACTTAACCCACGGATTACTTTCTTCAGAGCGACTTGCTTTACAAATTTGTAGCGAGTTACGCTTTTAGACCTAGCGACTTAGATCTAGCGATTTACAAGACAAGAAGTGGACTCTCCACTACGGGTAGCGACTTGGTGGTAGCGACTTGGTCCAGAGCGAGTTGCTCTTTAGCGACTTGTATCTTTAGCGACTGAGTAGCAATTGTCGCCAAAATTTTGCTAGCGACTTGAGGCTTAGCGAGTTACTACTTAGCGACTTGCATTTGTCTAGCGACTTGGGACTCTAGCGACTTAGTGGTGTAGCGAATTAAGTGTTAGCGACTTGGTGCATTATCTTCTAGCGACTTGGGTGATTGTTTACGGTTTTCTCTTGATTTAGTAAAATCCGTGAAAGAATCTATTTCTCGGTTTAATCATAGAGTTATAAAATCCCGTATTATCTGTTAACATGTCTACTAACGTTCCTACTATCATCTCCACCGTTGTCGAGGATGTTCAAGCGGTGGGTCGATACTCGCCCACCCATGCTTGACAGAATCGACTACGATTCTTGGGCTCAACGAATCGATTGTCTTGCCTTGAAAGGAAAATGGTGTCAACATTCTCAAATCCATTGATGAAGGACCATATCGAGTTGAGACGACTAGGGACATACTTGATACTAATGAAGATGGTACTCTGCCACGGAATGGACGCACCTAAGATGTATGATGAGCTTGATGATAAGGAGAAAAGAGGTTCGATGCGAGATATCGTGGCTTCAAACATTGTTCTTCAAGGTCTTCCTAAAGACATCTACAAGTCGATCAATCATAACATCGATGCAAAGGCGCTTTGGGATAATGTTAAGATGCTTCTCTCGTGTTGAATTAACTATGGAAGACAGAGAATCCCAACTCTATGACGAATTTGAACACTTCAAGATGAAACCGATGAGAATGTCTATGAGTACTATGTGAGATTTCATAAATTAGTGAATGACATGAGGAACATCGAATGACTATGCCTAACATTCACCGAACTCAAAATTTGTGAACAACATGAATCCCGAATGGCACAAGTTTGTCACCGTGTGAAGCTCACTAAAGGATTGAAGAATACAAACTATGAGCAACTCTATGCCTTCCTCCTTCGTAATGAGAGACATGCTATGTTTGAAAATTGATTCTCAATCGCTTCAAAACCAACCGGAGAGACAAGCTCATCTAATGACTCAACCGCCTTCTACTCAAACATCGAATCACAACCAAAGCATCACAAGTCATACCTTGGGAATGGTAATCGCAAACTCATTCCTAATCCTATGTTCAAACAAGTCGATGTCGATGCACACGCTGGTAACTTCATTAATCAACTAGCTCTTCCGATTAGTCAAAACATGAATTCTCTTCCACAAACCAACAACAACCTAAGAACGACATCTAACCCACACAATCAAGCCACCAAGAAGATGGAAGGATCGTGCAACCGATTCGGAAAGACAGATGATCGGGGAAGAGGTGGAGGTGGTAGAGGTTATGTTGGCAACTTTGAATCGAGGAAGGAATGGTAACCAAGGTCAAGCTAAGCCGATCAAGTGTTATAACTGTGGTGGTGAGGACACATTGCAAGAAACTCCACTTCTCCAAAGCGCCCACGCACGTCGATTACTTCGAGATAAGATGTCGCTTGTACAAGCTCGGGACAATGGTGCCGCATCGATGAAGAGGAATTCTTGTTTCTAGGCGAGGGCAATGCCAAGACCTATGATGTAGATGTGGATGAGTAGCCTATTCGGAGATAGGTCACAATCATCGAATGCCTTTCAAGTAGTCGATTGTGATGCATACGACTGATGTGGATGATGGACCTACTAAGACACACAATCTTCATGGCTAGCCTCTTCCAATGGTTTCTCCCAAGGTCTCTTCTTCACCACAAGTGGCCCATCCAAAGACAAACTCATCTCGAGGTACTAAAACTATACAATGATGTCGATGTGCAAAGATGCATGACAAAGTACTATCAATCGAAACTATTGAATCAAATATTGAAAATATGGGTAATACCGACGTTGTCCCATATGATCAATATGTGAAACAAAGTGAAAGTGAAGTTGTACCAAGTGATGCATCTTCTCGATCAACAATGACTATGTTTTTGATGAATACACCGCATGTGCCTGATGATTCTATAATCTCTCGAACTTAATGCCTATAAAGAACGTGTTGCTATTTATGAACAACGTCAAAATTTGAGTTGACCACTCGTGAGCGGTGAAATGGATGACCAAGCACGCACAAATCATTAGAAAAGTAATTTTAGAGAAGAAGTATTGAAACAAGAATTAAATTCCTTGCAAGAAAAACTTTCTAAAACAAATAAGCAAAACAAGAACTTCAAGATAATGTGAAAATGCTTAAGCAAGAATTTAATGCAAAGGAATCAAAACTCTTGAGAGGCTTTTCTAATCTGAAAACTTTGAAAACAAACTTGAAAACAAGTTGTACGTGACAAGGAAACACCATTCGATCGCTCACATGATCACTAAACATAGAGTTCTAAGCGATAAGCATAGTGTTCCCATTATAGATAAACCCAACCCCGAGTAATTAAAGATAGCAAAAGCGACTCAAAGTGTGATCTATGATGGCAATGAGATTCTTAAACCTAGACAAAAACCTAGTTGCGTTGAGTGCACAGAGGATGATAAGAAACTAGATGAAATCACTAGGGAAAGGATGAATAAGAAACTAAATGATCCTAAATGCAAAGAAAAAATAGTTATCACTCCTCATGACTACAAGAAGGAAAACCGGATTTCCTTGAACAAGTTTAAGCCTCGGACATTGTTGACTCCAGAACACGTCTTACGGAAAATGGATTTAGATAAGCGAAGTCGAAAACATTGTTGAAACAAACCCTCCCTTGGAAAATGCCTAGAGCGATCGTGTATCCTCCTAATACACCAATGCATCTTGTTCCTAGAACAATTGCCACTAAAAGCAAGACCTTAATTAGCCAATACGTTATATTTCAACTATTTGTTGATTTTGAGAAAACTTGCAAGAAAAGGATCACACCCATCGCATAATCAAGGAGAAAGGGTTTTGAGCAAATGAAAGAATGTTATTTAACCGAGGTCATGCCTTTCTTTAAACTTTTGAAAGGTCACTTTGAGAGTCTTAAGAAGGGATAGAAACCGATATCAAGGAATGGAAAAGGAATTTGATGCAATGATAGTTGAAGTTAGTGATTATGAGAGTGCACTAAAATATAATGAGATTGAGAGGAAGAACTTGCATACATTAAATGAGACTCTTATTACCGAATGTGTTGCTCAAGATATTTTTTCATCGCTCAAATTGCTCTATTAATGCTTCCAAATTTCATGAACTATCTGTTGCCTAAAAGTCTCCCATAATCGTGTCATTGAGCTTGAAAAACTAATTCTAAACTAAACGAGAAAATTGAACCGATGATCACAACAATTTGGTTAAACATTTCTCTAAACTAGAAGTTGAGCATTTTAATTTACAACTAAAATATCAACATCTTAAAGAAAATGTCAAAACTTCAAATATCAAGACATCTTCGATGCTCCGTAGTTTGATGCGCTTTTCAAATTAACAAACGTGATGAATGATTCAAGCTCGATGCAACACGATCGAGAAAGTTGAAAGCCCAAATCTCTCAATTAAAGGGTCAAACGAACAATATGACAGCTCCCAAATGCCTCCTCCTTTAGATTCTCGAATTCTCAAACGCTTCATCTTCAAAACCTAGTAAATGCTTTACAAAAGGAAAACGAAAGTTTTCGAAGAAAACGAAAAGGTTAAACGTCATTTCAATGAGTTATTTGAATCAATTAAGGTCAATCGTAACAAAACAACGAACAAATAGCTTCATTGCAAAAGGAAATTGAGAATCAAGAGTCGTAAAAGGAAAATGCCAATGACCAATGGGAGAATGGTGGATCAAAGGTTCACTCTTGTGATAAATATGCTTTGTCTCGTGACTTATGTCCTCCTCATCTAAGGAACAACAAACTTGCTATTCAAACATACTTCTCATCCCTTAAGGATTGCCTAGAATGTCTCATGTGAGATTGTTGAAGAGGATACGTTAGAAACCTCATGATAATGCAATTGGACATGCATGCTTATATGCCAAACGATCTCAAGAAATCTTAGAATGCTTGATCACAATATGCCCAAAGTCATTAGGTGAGAGAGTTAATCCTTTGATTCCATGCTCGATGCCTAATGCCAAGTATGATATGCACTCGATTCCCAATGTTTTGAATGTGAACCGTGGTGTGCCTTTAAGTAGTTCAGATTCTAGATCCGTCAATGCTAAGAAAGAGAACTCAAGTGTGCCTTCTAGGAGTACAAATCTCGCCTCTAGTTTTAAGAATGTGAACCGTAGTGCACCGCATGTAGTTCGATCCCACATCTAAACAGTGATGCAAAGAGTAGTTAAACCAACTAATGTTCCCATTCCTCTACAGAGTAATCGGTGACATTAAACGAGCAGTCAAAGTCTCAAGACAATACAAGGAATGATAGACCTCTCGAGCTAAGAATGTGCACCGGAAGAGAGTAGAAGAACAATCTAGGAACGTTAAGCTTGAATTGAATAAAACGAATAGTGTTGATTCTAGTATTAGCCTTAGGCGCATCAGAATTAATTCAATTCGATACTATTTGCAAACCTTGTATCGATGTCTCGCTGAATTCTATTTCTAATCATGAATGTGGTGTTAATGTTCGCCTAATGATGTTAATTGTCCGCTAATATTGTTAATGCAAAAATTCATGCTAAGAAGGCTAAAAGGCAAAAACGAAAGAAAGTTAGAAAACAAAGGAAACCCACAGAAGAACATTCAAGAAAATAGGCTTTTATTGGATACCGCTGGTCATAAGACTAATCGAGATAATGCCCACTAGAAAATGGATGCCTACCGTAGAACTATTCCCTTAAGAAGTGATCACACCGTGAATGGGCTAATACGCACACTAGTATCGCATCTATTCACAATGATTCCATTGCCTCACTTTCGATATGAATGCTTCTATTTCGATGCGGTGTTCCAAACATTGTTACTAACCAAATGGAACCCATTCTTGCATGGGGATCCCAATTATCCGCTTATCCATTCTTGTCTCGTGTTCAACCGCAGATCGCTTAAATCGCTCGTGGTACCGGACTCAGTCGCTCCAAGCATATGATCGAGACCGTCACGGCTCATGAACTTCGTGAGCAAATTCATCGGGACCGTTAGATTTGGTAATGATCATTTCAATTGCTATTATGGGTTATGGAGATTATGTTGTTGGTGATAGTGTCATCTCTAGAGTTTACTATGTGGAAGGTTTGGGTCATAACTGCTCTCTGTTGGTCAATTCCGTGATTCCGATCTAGAAGTAGCCTTCGAAAACATACCGCTTTGTTAGAGATCTTAATGGTGAGGAACTGTTAAAAGGAACTCGTGGCTCAAATCTTTACACCATCTCTATCGATGACATGATGAGGGCTTCCAATCGCTTGTTATCAAAGGCTTCAAAACAAAGTCATGGTTATGGCATCGTCGTCTCAATCACTTGAACTTCGCACCATCAACCATCTTTCCGTAAAGGACTTAGTTGTAGGTTTACCTAGACTAAAGTATGAAAAGGATCATCTTTGTTCAAGATGCCAATTGGGTAAAAGCAAAAGTTTGCCCACAAACCCAAACCTACTAACTCATCACGTAAGTTCTTCATATGATTCATATGGATTTATATGGACCAATGAGGGTGCGAGAATATCTTTGGGAAGAAATATGTGTTAGTTGTGGTCGATTATTACTCTAGATTCACCGGTCAAGTTCTTAAGGACAAAGGATGAAACTCGATATCATCATCAAACTCATCAAACAGTGCAGTTCGTCTTAACAAAACCGCCGTAATTATCGTAATGGACAATGGAACCGAGTTTGTCAACAAACAACTTAGTGAATTCTATGAAAGCGTTGGAATCGACCATCAAAGAAGTGTACCACGAACTCCTCAACGAACGGTGTAGTTGAAAGACTAAATCGAACTCTTGTTGAAGCCGCTAGAAAAATGCCGATTTACTCAAAGGTTCCAATGTTTCTCCGGGTCAAGCTATTGCCACCGCATGCTACACACAAAATCGCTCTCGATTCACACTTGCTCATGGAATAACTCCATATGAACTTGTCCACAACGTAAAACCTAATCTCTTTCCTTCGTGTGTTTGGTGCATTGTGTTATCCAACTAATGAAGGTCAAGACTTAGGCAAACTTAGGGCTAAAGTCGACATTGGAGTATTTGTAGGATATGCTTCAAACAAAAGGGATACCGAATCTACAACAAAAGAACCCGAAATATCATGGAAACAATTCACGTTACGTTTGATGAGTCGACGGTCAAATGGCTCTGGACACACTCCACCAGACCCGCACTTCAAAACAGTCCCATTGGTTCATCCCTTGTTCCAAACTCTTCTCAAGAAACTCCATATGTACCTCCATCCGAAGATGATTTAAAGAAATTGTTTGATCCTATGTTTGATGAACCGTATGATTCAATTACTAATGAGGTGTTGATCCCTACACAGAATGCTCATATTCATGTGAATGAAGTCAACCCTTAGTCTCAATATCTTTAAGTCAAGAAGCACCCTGGCGATCCTTCGCTCATCAACAAATCATCATTCTTCAAATGTTCATCATGGAAATGTTTACGCATCAATGATGAAGTTAATCCTTTGCTACTCCTCGAAGATGCTCCATTTGAAAACATATTTGCTACTCTGAATCATCATCGAACCATCTTCTTCGAGACATCGACTCGACTACCTCGCCTCAACAACCGCCACATGAACACCTCGGAAAATGGACTCACGATCATCCATTAGACAACATCATTGGAAATCCTCTCGTCCTGTATCAACCCGAAACAACTTGCAACCGATGCCTTATGGTGCTTCTTCAACTCCGTACTATCTAAGATCGAACCAAAGGATGTTAAAACCGCCATGAATGAAGATAGTCGGTTCAATGCCATGCAAGATGAAATTCATGAGTTTGATCGATTGATGTATGGGAGTTAGTACCGCTTCCAGATCGTACTATGATTATTGCTCTTAAATGGATCTTCAAAGTAAAACTTGATGAGCATGGTGATGTGTTGAAGAACAAGGCTCGATTAGTTGCTAAAGGATACCGTCAAGAGGAGGGTATTGACTTTGAAGAATCTTTTGCTCTGTTGCTCGAATCGAGGCAATCGTAATCTTTCAGCTAATGTCGCTAGTAAGAACATGGTAGTCTATCGATGGATGTGAAGACGGCCTTTCGAACGGAGATCTTAAAGAAGTCGCTCACGTCGCCAACCTGAAGGATTTGTGAATCAAGAGCATCCTACTCACGCTTATCGCTTGAAGAAGGCTCTTTACGGTTTAAAGCAAGCTCCAGGGCATGGTATGATACATCGTCAAAGTTTCTTCTATCAACCGGATTCATCAAAGGCGCATTGATCCTACATTGTTCACCGTGAAGTCGAGCAAACATTTAATTCATGTTCAAATTTATGTTGATGATATTATTTTTGCCTCGACAGACCCAATGGAATGTGATCGTTTTCAAATGAAATGAGTTCAAAATTTCAAATGTCAATGATGGGACAAATGTCATTTTCTTGGGATTACAAATTTCACAAAGTCCCGGAGGCATTTTTATAAATCAATCTAAATATGCCAATCGAGATCTTAAAGAAATTTGGATTTGATTCAAGTGACCTGCTGACACTCCCATGATTGATCGAACCAAACTAGATGAGGACCACTCGTGGATCATGATTGACCAAACAAAATATCGTAGTATGATTGGATCCCCGATGTACCTCATGACTAGTAGACCGCACATCTTGTTCATTGTTTGCATGTGTGCTAGATACCGTGCTGCCTAAAAAGCACCTTGAAGCGGTTAAACGGGTCTTCGGTATCTCCAAGGAACCATCAATATGGGTCTTTGCACCGAAGGACACCGGTATGTCACTAACGACATATGCGGATGCACGGATCATGCGGTGTCAAGATACTCGTCAAATGCGTCCGAGGTGCTCGCTTTTTGGGTGATAAGCTTGTGAGTCGGTCTTCAAAGAAGCAAATGAGTACTTCTATTTCCTCTACTGAGGTGAATACATAGCCATGTCATCTGTTGTGCTCAAATCTTATGGATGAGATCTCAATTATCGACTATGGCTTTGAATTCAACAAAATTCCTCTCATCGCGATAATAAAAGTGCTATTGCTCTCTCATGCAACAACGTTCAACACTCAAGAGCAAAGCATATCGACATTCGACATCATTTCATTGGGAACAAGTGGAAAAAGGTGTGGTGGAACTCTATTTTGTGAGGTCCGAATATCGCTAGCGTACATCTTCACCAAAGCTCTTCCTAGAGAACGTTTTGAGTTTATTCTTCCACGACTTGGCTTGAAAAGCCTTCAACCGTAAACACTCAAACGCCTTCGTGAGGAAGACGAGGAGTAAAGGTCTATCTTCATCTATCTCCTGTAAATATTTATTCGAAAAACAAAATACAAAATTATAAAATCCTCAAAAATTAAATAGAAAAATATAAAATCCTTCAAAATCCATAAAAATTTGAAAAATTCGAAAAAATCTTCAAAAAATATTGTCATTTTGTCATGTTTCTCTCGATTCGACAATATCTACGGTCTTTGTGTTGTCATTCAAAGAATGACACGGACTTTAGATGTTTTTCGAATTCTTAAAAAAAAAAAAAAATCAAAAATTATTTTTTTTGGGAGAAAGAGAAATGGTTTATTGTCATCTTCGTGAAATACTCCGGTTTTAAAAGAATGAACAGAGCCATGTTTTATCATGTTTTCAAAATTCCATGCTCGATTCTATAAACATTTATCTGCATTGAAACTAAATGCTTTGAAAAATAACTCGATCTCTATTTTTGATAATCATCGTGACTTATTTGTCAAAATCTCTATCTCTCAATCAACAACCTATGTCATTGATTGAGGGGAGAATGATTTCAATTAAATTAAAAAGTTATTTGGCATTAAATTGTTTTCAAAAGATGTACATGCATGTTTTATCAATGGAGTCGATCCTTATCTGCTCAAACGCTTTCATAATCAAGTCACAATTCTCCTTAAAGCCTTCAAAATCAATTTAAATCTATAAGAGATCACAAATCTCAAATGATTTGATAATTGTGATCGGGGAGAATGTGTGATTTAAATTGGATTTAAACCGATAATTCGGTAAATGGTTTTATAAGGATGTACATGTCGTCCTTCCCACATGTGACAAACGATTTCAAATTTTCAATGCACATGTCGAGGGGAGCATCTATCTTAAACCTATGATTTGAAACGTGACCATTTATCTCAATGTGCAGTTCCTCTAGTATGTGCAAAACTCTCTAATCTCGAGGCACATTGAAAGATATAACTTTTCACATACACATCAAACCATAACACAAGGTGGCGAATAAGATGGAATTCTAGAGAGAAAGTTAGAGGTTTAGGGAACTTAGTGAGAGAAAGTGAAAGATATTATTATGAGTTCCAACTCTCTACTTGGGAGGTAGAGAGTATTTATAGTCTTACACAAATCGCCACACTTTGGGTGTGGATCGTGCATACAGCTGGGTAAAGACCCGTCTGTCCTCCACGGTGTTACTTAACTAAATTACTACTTAACTTAAAAGAACTACGACTACGAGCTTTCTACGATTACATATACTTGAGGTGACCGACTCTTTAATACCGGAATTTCTAATTCCTAACAATCTCCCTAAGGAGGTCACCTCAATTTTACATCAAAATTACATTGAATACGTATAGATATTACATTAACAGCTGATCTTGCATTCTTGATGTAGTCCTTGCTCATAAGCTCGTAGTCATTGATTCTTCACATTGCATGTTTGGTTATTCCAAGTGGAGGTCTTTACCGATCCACGTGATGATAAGTTTGAGCCATCTTTGAGATCATCGCCATCAACAATCTCCGACACATCCTTTGTGGTGTTGGTATTATGTGATGTTATGACTTTGGGACCGACATGCTCACATTCGGATCATGAATTCTTCTCATCGAGTAGCGGAAGCATTTGTTGAATCACGATATTGGCAAAGAACAGAAGCGTAAGCATGGAGTGAAAATATCGAGTCATTGATGCACTAATCATGATTTCTTTTGAGTTGAATGTGTTAAGTGAGCATGCGGCTATGGATTGACCGCTTCATTCGATCACCGCAAACGCCATGCATTCGCATACAACAGCTAGCAACAAATCGCACGAAAGTGTCTTTGATCACTTTCGCTGAATCGAGGTACACGCCCACTTGCCTCGCTGATCAAGACAAGCACCGCTCGTGATCGTAGGATTCCTAAGAATCTCCTTGACAGGTTTCGAATGTTCTAGTCGTTCTCAAACCGAACATCTCAAAGAAGACAACACGGAGTGAGTGAACCAAATAATATTAAGTCCACCGATTGATGAAAAGAGATTTGAAAACAATCGTATTGCTCAATAGAAATTGTTTTTGCAATACAACGAAGGTTTTATTGAAAATCAATTATCAATCATAAAATACCTTTTGCTTTGAAGAATGAGTACACAATCGATGTGCTAAAGAAAAGAGTTTTAAGCACAAAGACCGGTTTTTCAAAGGTATCCGTCAATCCAAAACTCGAACTGTGATTGATTCAAGAGATTGAATCGCCCATTGTTTCTGCTCATTGTCACATGGTTGATCTATATAATAGATCTCACATGCCACCTACCAGAGCTTGTTTGATGTTGGCTCCGTAGGCTTTCCATCTTCATTGTGAATGTATAAACACATCACTCGGATGTTCCGCAATACCACAAGGATAATGCGAGGACTCAAGATATAATCTCTCTTCCACATTGTGTGAAATGTAGAGTCTTCATTGAAAGTGTCCTAATGAGATTTATTGATGATCTCGTGGCTCTAGACTCAATTTGTGCATATTTGGATCCTATAACGAGACTAGGGAGAGGGTCTCCTTCTTCAATATCAACCATTTCTAAGAGAAAGTCGATAGATAATGTCGGTTCCCGTGAGAATGAAACAAGTCCTTTAAGAGGAACTTGAGTGGTTTGGGAAGTTGAAGTGCAAAAGGCCACCGGGTCCATGACGCCTTGTCTTCAATACCGATGTTACCATCAAGAGCATATGAATTGAACCCGGTTTCGCCTAAGGTTGAATAAATGGAGGGCTATTTGTTTTCACCCTTTCTCATTCAATTCTTTTAATTCTTCAACCCTTCAAGCTTACCGAGACTTCATAGCTAGAACCTTGTTGGGTTTATTCCAAGACTAGCTCGCCTCAGTCCGCACTCTTCCCATATCTCACTTTTCTCCTTTTTTCATCATACCTAAAGACTCTACACTATTTAGTGGATTGTCCCTCGGTAGATCCCTCCTGCTCGGGCGGATCATGGGAACCAATACCTAACCTTATCATCCTTATATCACCGCATATAAAGTAAAGTTGGTCGGTCAATTTGGTATTGTTCATCCGCCAATGGATCCAATTGAAAACCATTTGAAAATCAATTCGTATACTTGTGATATATTATCAAAGCTTTTTGTACCGAATTGTTTTTGATATTTTAGAACGAGAACTCCCTCAACATGTGCATCAAGTATTGAAAATGTTTTGCACACGGAGGCAAGAGAAAGAATTAACTTTTTTGATTACCATTTTCTAAAGATATCAACATCACTTCCTCAACAAATCAAGTAGATATAGCATTTCCTGGAAGGATGAGGTTTCCATAAATTTGCTCCCCTCAATATGTGCCTCGAGGTTTGAAAAGAGTTTTGCACATACTAGAGGGAACCCGCACATTGGGATAAATGATCACGCTTTTAAATCAAAGGTTTTAAGATAGATGCTCCCTCAACATGTGCATTGAAAATTGAAATCGCTTTGTCACATGTGGGCGGGATAGCATGTACATTCTATTATAACCATTTACCTAATTATCGCTTTAAATCCAATTTAAATCACACATTCTCCCCGATCACAATTATCAAATCATTTGAAATTTGTGATCTCGTATAGATTTAAATTGATTTGAAAGCTTTTAAGGAGAATTGTGACTTGATTGTGAAAGCGTTTGAACCGATAAGGATCGGATTTTAAGACTTTAAACTCCATTTATAAACATGCATGTATATCTTTTGAAAACAATTTAATGCCAAATAACTTTTAATTTAATTGAAATCATTCTCCCTCAATCAATGACGAGGTTGTTGATTGAGAGATAGAGATTTTGACAAATAAGTCCCGATGATTATCAAAAATAGAGATTGAGTTATTTTTCAAAGCATTTAGTTTTCAAAGCAGATAGGAGTTTATAGAATCGTAGCATAAGATTTGAAAACTTGGTAAGATATGGCTCGTTTTTTCTTTAAAACCGGTTATTGCTTGAAGATGACAATAAACCATTTCTCTTTCTCTCAAAATTTTTTTTTTTTTTTTTTTTTTTTTTTTTTTTTTAATAAAAATTCGAACAACATCTAAAGTCCCGTGTCATTCTTTGAATGACAGCACAAAGACCGTAGATATAATCGAATCGAGAGAAACATGACAAAATGACAATAATTTTTGAAGATTTTTCGAATTTTTCAAATTTTTATGGATTTTGAAAGTTTTATATTTTTCTATTTGATTTTTGAAGGTTTTATAATTTTGTATTTTGCTTTTCAAAAATATTTACAAGAGATAGATGAAGATAGACCTTACTCCTCGCCTTCCTCCTCAAGACGCTTGAGAGTTTCGTTGAAGGCTTTTCAAACCAAGGCGTGGAAGAATAAACTCAAAACGCTCTCTTGAAGAGCTTTGTGAAGATGTCCGCTAACCGATATTCGCACTCACAAAATATAGTTCCACCACACCTTTTTCCACCTGCTCCTCGATGAAATGATGTCGAATGTCGATATGCTTTGCTCTAGAGTGTTGAACGTTGTTGCATGAGAGAGCAATAGCACTTTTATTATCACAAGATGTAGGATTTTGTTGAATTCAAAGCCATAGTCGATAATCGAGATCTCATCCATAAGATTTGAGCACAACAAGATGACATGGCTATGTATTCAGCCTCAGAGAGGAAATAGAAGTACTCATTTGCTTCTTTGAAGACCACCACAAGCTTATCACCCAAAATCGAGCACCTCCCGACGTGCTTCGACGCAGTATCTTGACAACTCGCATGATCAAGATCTGTGATAGGCCGTTAGTGACATACCGGTGTCCTTCGGTACCATAGTCCCATATTGATGGTTCCTTGAGATACCGAAGACCCGCTTAATCGCTTCAAGGTGCTTTTAGTAGGCTTAGCTCGGTATCTAGCACACATGCACACAGAGAACAAAATGTCCGGTCTACTAGCAAAGTGAGATACATCGTGATCCAATCATACTGATATTTAGTTTGATCAATCATGATCCCCGAGAGGTCCTCATCTAGTTTGGTTCGTCAATCATGGGGTGTCAACAGGTCACATGAATCAAATCCAAATTTCTTTAAGATCTCAACAGATATTTAGATTGATTTATGAAAATGCCTCCGGACTTTGTGAAATTTGTAATCCCAAGAAAATGACATTTGTCCCATCATTGACATTTGAAACTTTGAACTCATTTCATTTGAAAACGATCACATTCCATCGGGTCACCGAGGCAAAGATAATATCATCAACATAAATTTGAACATGAATCAAATGTTTGCTCGACTTCCGGTGAACAATGTAGGATCAATCGCTTCCTTTGATGAATCCGTTGATAGAAGAAACTTTGACAAAGGTATCATACCATGCCCTTGGAGCTTGCTTTAAACCGTAAAGAGCCTTCTTCAAACGATAAACGCGAGTAGGATGCTCTTGATTCACAAACCCTTCAGTTGGCCGACGAGACGACTTCTTTAAGATCTCCGCTTAGAAATGCCGCCTTTACATCCATCCGATAAACTACCATGTTCTTGCTAGCAAGATTAGCCGTAAAGATTCTCGATGGCCTCGATTCGAGCAACCGAGCAAAAGATTCTTCAAAGTCTATACCTCCTCTCGACGATATCCTTTAGCAACTAATCGAGCCTTGTTCTTCAACACATCACCATGCTCATCAAGTTTTACTTTGAAGATCCATTTTAGAGCTATAATCATAGCACACCGGAGTGTACTAACTCCCATACATCAAGACGATCAAACTCATGAATTTCATCTTGCATAGCATTGAACCAAATATCTTCATTCATGGCGCTTTAACGCCTTTTGGTTCGATCTTAGATAGTACGGAGTCAAGAAGCACCATAAGGCATCGGTTGCAGTTGCTTCCGGGTTGATACAGACGAGAGGGATTTCCAATGATGTTGTCCAATGGATGATCGTGAGTCCATTTTCCGAGGTGTTCATGTGGTATTTGTCGAGGAACCGAGGTAGCCGAGTCGATGTCTCCTCAAGAAGATGGTTCGATGATGATTCGTGAGTAGCAAATATATTTTCAAATGGAGCATCTTCGTGAGTCGCAGGGATTAACTTCATCATTGATGCCGTAAACATTTCCATGATGTACATTTGAAGAATGATGATTTGTTGATGAGATCAAGGATCAGCAGCAGTGCTTCTTGACTTACGATATTGAAACCGATGGATTGACTTCATTCATCGGAATATGAGCATCCTCTATTGTAGGATCAAGACCTCATTAGAAGTAGACTCATACAGCTCATCAAACATGGGATCAAACAATTTCTTTACATCATCTTCGATGGAGGTACATATGGAGTTTCTTGAGAGGAGTTTGGAACAAGAAATGAACCAATAGGACTGCTTTTGAAGCGCGGTCCCGAATGGAGTGTCCAGAGCCATTTGACCGGCCACCATCAAACGTAACGTGAATTGTTTCCATGATATTTCGGTTCTTTTGTTGTAGATTCGTATCCCTTTTGTTTGGTGCATATCCTACAAAACTCCAATGTCGCCTTTAGCCCTAAGTTTGCCCAAGTCTTGACCCTCATTAGTTGGATAGCACAAGGCACCAAACACACGAAGGAAAGATAGATTAGGTTTTCTCTGTGGACAAGTTCATATGGAGTTTTTCCATGAATGGTGTGAATCGTGAACGATTTTGTGTGTAGCATGCAAGGGCAATTGCTTCACCCTGCAGAAACATTGGAACCTTTGAGTAGATCAAGATTGTTCTAGCAAATTTCAACAAGAGTACGATTTCGCCTTTCAACTACACCGCTCGCTGGGGGTTCGTGGAACACTTCTTCGATGGTCGATCCCAATGCTTTCATAGAATTCACTAAGTTGTTTGTTGACAAACCCGCCCATTGTCTGCTCGATGATTCCGACAGCTTTGTTTAGTCTAACTCGCACTGCTTGATGAGTTTGATGATGATATCGTGAGTTTCATCCTTTGTCCTTAAGAACTTGACCTGTGAATCTAGAATAATCATCAACCACAACTAACACATATTTCTTTCCAAAGATATTCTCACCCTCATTGGTCCACATAAATCCATATGAATCATATGAAGAACTTCGTGATGTAGTTAGTAGGTTTGGGTTTATGGGCATACTTCTTGCTTTTTCCCAATTGACATGCTAAACAAAGATGATCCTTTTCATACTTTAGTCTAGGTAGACCTACAACCAAGTCCTTTCTCGAAAGATCGCTGATGGTGCCAAGTTCAAGTGATTGAGACGACGATGCCATAACCATGACTTTGTTTTAGAAGCCTTTGACAACAAGCGATTGGTGAAGCTCTCATCATGTCATCGATAGAGATAGTGTAAAGGTTTGAGCCACGAGTTCCTTTCAACAGCCCTTTCCATTAAGATCTCTAACAAAGGTGTATGTTTTCCAAGGCTACTTCTAGGTCGAATCACGTAATTGACCAACAGAGAATGATTATGACCTAAACCTTCCACATAATACACTCTAGAGATGACACTATCACCAACAACATAATCTCCATAACCCATAATAGCACCGAAATGATCATTACCAAATCTAATAGCCCCGATGAATTTGCTCACGGTTCATGAGCCGTGACCGTCTCCAAATATATGTTTGAACAAACTGAGTCCGTGTACCACGTAATCGATTTGAACGATCCGCAGCTGAACATGCATAAGAATGGATAATCGGATATTTGGGATCCCCATGCAAGAATGGGTTCCATTTGGTTAGTAGCAACAGCTGGACCACCCACATCGTAAATAGAAGCATTCATATCGATGTTGAAGTAATGGAATCATTGTGAATAGATGCAATACTAGTGTCTCAGATAGCTCTATTTACAAAGTGACCACTTCTTAAGGGAATAGTTCTACCAAGAGGCATCCATTTTCTAGTGGGCATTATCCGATTAGTCTTATGACCAATGTATCCAATAAAAACCTATTCTCACGAATGTTCTTCCCGGTTTCATTGTTTTCTAACTCTCTTTCGCTTTTGCCTTTTAGCCTTTTTAGCATGAATTTTAGCATTAACAACATTAATCGGACAATTAACATCATTAGGCGTAACATTAACATCACATTCATGATTAGAAATGTAATTCAAGCAATCATCAAGACAAGGTTTGCAAATAGTATCGTAATCAATTAATTACAAGACGCCTATGGCTAATACTAGAATCAACACGATTCGCTTTATTCGATTCAAACTTAAGGTTCCTAGATTGTTCTTCTACTCTTCCAAAGGCACATTCTTAGCTTGAGAGGTCCTATCATTCCTTGTATTGTCTTGAGACTTTGACCGCTCCCTTTAATGTTACCGACACCTCAGTAGAGGAATGGGAACATTAGTTTGTTTTACTACTCTTTGCACCACCTGCTTAGATGTGCCGATCCGAACTACATGCAGTGCACTAAGGTTCACTTTCTTAACATTAGAGGTACCGAGATTAGTACTCCTAGAAGGCACATTTGAGTTCACTTTCCTAGTATCGACAGATCTAAAATCAACTACTCACCGTGCACTACTCCTCACATTCAAACCATTGGGAATCGAGTGCATGTCATGTTTGGCCTTAGGCATTGAGCATGGAATCAAGGGGTTAACTCTCTCACCTAATGTTTTTGGGCATATAGTGATCAAACATTCTAAGATTTCTTGAGATCGTTTGGCATATAGGCATGCATGTCCAATTGCATTATCATGAGGTTTCTCTAGCTTATCCTCTTCAACAATCTCACGCAGGCATTCTAAGCAATCCTTAAGGGATGAGAAATATGTTTGAATGGCAAGTTTGTTATTCCTTAGTGAGGGGGACATATGTCACGTATAAAGTAGATTTATTCCCGTGAGTGAACCTTAGATACAACATTCTCCTCATTGATCATTGGCATTTTCCCTTTTACCCGACTCTTCGATTCTCAATTTCCTTTGCAATGAAGTTATTTGTTCGTTGTTTTGTTACGAGTGACTTTAATTGATTCAAACAACTCATTGAAATGACGCTTAACCTTTTCATTCTCTTCTAGAAAACTTTCGCTTTCCTTTGTAAAGCATTTACTAGGTTTTGAAGATGAAACGCTTGAGAATTCCGAGAATCTAAAGAGGAGGCATTTGGGAGCCCGCCATATTGTTCGCTTGACCCTTTAATTGAGAGATTTGGGCTTTCAACTTTCTCGATCGTGTTGGATCGAGCTTGAATCTGCTCATCACGCTTGTTAATTTGAAAACCGATCAAACTCGAGCATCCAAGATGTCTTGATATTTGAAGTTTTGACATTTTCTTTGAGATGTTGATATTTTAGTTGTAAATTAAAATACTCAACTTCTAGTTTAGAAAAGTGTTTAACCAACGTGTCGTGATCATCCAGCTCAATTTTCTCGCTTAGTTTAGAATTAGTTTTTCAAGCTCAATGACACGATCATGGAGACTTTCGTACATGATAATTCATGAAATTTTGAAGCATTAATGGAGCAATTTGAAGCGTGAAAAACACATCTTGAGCAACACATTCAAGAATAAGATTCTCATTTAATGTATGCAAGTTCTTTCTCTCAATCTCATTATATTTTAGTGCACGATCATAATCACTAACTTCAAAGAACCATTGCATCAAATTCCTTTTCCATACCCTTAATATCGCCTTCTACCCCTTTTAAGACTCTCAAAGTGATCTTTAGAAGTTTAAAGAAAGGCATGACCTCGCTTAAATAACATTCTTTCATTTGTTCAAACCTCTTTCACCTTCGCTATACCAATGGGAGTGATCCTTTTCTTGCAAGTTTTTTCAAAATCAACAAATAGTTGGAATATAACGATTGGCTAATTAATGTCTTGCTTTTAGTGGCAATTGTTCTAGGTACAAGATGCATAGGTGTATTAGGAGGATACACAGCTGTTTCAGGCATTTTCCGAAGGGAGGGTTTGTTTCTACAATATTTTCGGCTTTCCGCTTATCTAAATCCATTTTCCAAGACTTGTTCGGAGTCAACAAAGTCTCGAGGCTTAAACTTGTTTAATGCAATCCAGCTTTTCCTTTTGTAATCGTGAGGAGAGATAATTATTTTTTTCTTTGCATTTAGGGTCATCTAGTTTTTGTTCATCCTTTCCCTAGTGACTTCATCTCGATTTCTTATCTTCCTCGCACTCAATGCAACTAGGTTTCCGCTTAGGCTTAAGAATTTCATTACCATCATAAATCACCTTATGAGCATTTCTAGCCTTTTGATTACCTCTGATTTGGTTCCTCAACAAGGGAATGCTATGCTTATCGCTTAAGACTCGATGTTTGGTGACCATGTGAGCAATCGAATGGTGTTTCCTTGTATGTACAACTTGTTTTCAAGTTTGTTTTTCAAAGTTTTCGATTAGAAAATCTCTCAAGAGCTTTGATTCTTTTACATTAAATTCTTGCTTAAGCATTTTCACGCTTTCTTGAAGTTCTTGTTTTTGCTTAATGCTTTTAGAAAGTTTTTCTTGCAAAGAATTTAATTCTTGTTTCAATACTTCTTCTAAAATTACTTTTTCTAATTATCGACGCACTTGGTCATCCATTTCCCGCTCACGAGTGGTCAACTCAAATTTTGCACGTTGTTCATAAATGGCAACACGCTCCTTATAGGCATTTAGTTCGTAGATAATGGAATCATCGAGCACATGCAAGGTATTCATCAAAGACATAGTCATTGTTGATCGCAGAAGATGCATCACTAGGTACAACTTCACTTTCACTTTGTTTCACGATTGATCATATGGGACAATATTGATATTACCCGTATTTTCAATATTTGATTCAAAAGTTTCGGTTGGTTGTACTTTGTCATGCATCCGCTGCACATCAAGATCATCATATAGCTTTAATACCTCGTAGATGAGTTTGTCCTTTGATGGGCCACCATGGTGAAGAAGTGACCTTGGGAGACACCATGGGAGAGATGCTAGCCATAAATATTGTGTGTGCAGAGGTCCATCATCCACATCGTAGTCGTAAGCATCGCAGCCACCGACTTGAAAGGCATTTTGATGATTGTGACCTATCTCCTAATGGGCCGCTCATCTACATCTCGCATCATAGGTCTTGGCATTGCCTTCAAAGAAGAAATGTAGCCTCTTCATTCAAAGTAGCACCATTGTCCCGAGCTTGAGCCAAGAACATCTTATCTCTCAAGTATTCTGCATTTTGTGGACGCTTGAGATGTGCGCCTTGCAAAGTGTCCTCACCACCACGCTTAAAGCATTTGATTGGCTTGGCTTGACCTTGGTTACCATTCCTTCCTCGATTCTCGTTTCCAACATAACCTCTCCCACCCACCTCGTCCCCGCTCATTCTCGCTTTTCCGAATCGGTTGCACCACGATCCTTCCATCTTTAATAGTGGCTTGATTATGTGGGTTAGATGCGCTCGAGGTTGTTGTTGGTTTGTGGAAGAGAATTCATGTTTTGACTAATGAGAAGAGCAAGTTGATTAATGATGTTACCCACGTGTGCATCAAAGATCGCCTTGTTTGAACCGAGGATCGTGGATGAGTTTGTGATTACCATTACCCAAGGGTATGACTTGTGATGCTTTGGTTGTGATTCCAATGTTCGAGTAGAAAGCGCTGAATCATTAGACGAGCTTGTCTCTCCGGTTAGTTTTGAACCGATTGAGAATCAATTTTTCAAACATGGCATGTCTTTCATTCTCAAGGAGGAAGGCATAGAGTTGCTCATAGTTTGTGTTCTTCAACTTTAGTGAGCTTCACAATGTAACAAACTTGTGCCATTCGGGATTCATGTTGTTCACAAATTTTGAGTTCAACTCGAATGTTAGGCATAGTCATCTTGATGTTCCTCATGTCATTCACTAACTTATGAAATCTCACATAGTACTCATAGACACTCTCATCCGGGTTTCATCTTGAAGTGCTCAAATTCATCATAGAGTCGATTCTCTGCTTCCATAGTTAATTCAACCCGAGAGAAGCATCTTAACGTTATCCCAAACCGCCTTTGCATCGTTGTTATGATTGATCGCCTTGTAGATGTCTTTAGGAAGACCTTGAAGAACAATGTTTGAAGCCCCGATATCTCGCATCGAATCTCTTTTTCTCCTCATTATCAAGCTCATTGTACATCTTAGGTCCGCCCATTCCGTAGACAGAGTACCATCTTCATTAGTATCAAGTATGTCTCTAGTCGCTTCAACCCGATATGGTCCTTCATCAATGGATTTGAGAATGTTTACACCATTTTCCTTTCCAAGGCAATACAATCGATCTGCTGAGCCCAAGAATCGTAGTCGCCTGGCAAGCATTGGTGGACGAGTATCCGAGCCACCGCTTGAACATCCCCAACAATGGAGATGACAATGGGGAACAGGGAATGTTGGTAGACATGTTAATGATTATACGGATTTTATAACTCTATGATTAAACCGGAAATAGATTCTTTCACGGATTTTACTAAATCAAGAGAAAACCGTAAACAATCACTCAAGTTGCTAGATGATAAAGTGCTAACTCGCTACCAAATAATGCACTAAGTCGCTAGAAATTAGTGCACTAAGTCGCTAACCCTTAACTCGCTACACGCCTAAGTCGCTAGAGTCCCAAGTCGCCAATGTAAAAGCAAGTCGCTAAGTAGTAACTCGCTATGCACTAAGTCGCTAGCCAAATTTGTGCAAGAATTGCCACACAAGTCGCTAGATATGCAAGTCGCTAAAGAGCAACTCACATCGCACTAAGTCGCTACCATTAAGTCGCTAACCGTAGTGGAGATTCCACTACTTGTACTTTAACTCGCTAGCTCTAACTCGCTAGCTTTTATAACTGTAAGTCGCTACAAAACTATGAAGTAAGTCGCTACCAAGAAAACAAGTCCGAGAGCTAAGTCGCTAGCTTGAAAACCAAATAACCTTCACTTTTCAATCCAAAACAACCCAACCAAGATGATTCAAGCTACCAAATGAAAACCTAAACACTTTTGATGATTCTAAACATAAAAGTACCAACAAAATTCAAACTTTAACACAAGAAATCAACCAAATGATGCAAAACCACTAAACTTTTTCAAACTCAAAACCACCTAAAACCACTATAAATCCAAAGATGTGCAAGATATGATCTAACCATGGCTCTTGATACCAATTGAAAGATATAACTTTTCACATACACATCAAACCATAACACAAGGTGGCGAATAAGATGGAATTCTAGAGAGAGAAAGTTAGAGGTTTAGGGAACTTAGTGAGAGAAAGTGAAAGATATTATTATGAGTTCCAACTCTACCTGGGAGGTAGAGAGTATTTATAGTCTTACACAAATCGCCACACTTTGGGTGTGGATCGCATACAATGGGTAAAGACCCGTCTGTCCTCCACGGTGTTACTTAACTAAATTACTACTTAACTTAAAAGAACTACGACTACGAGCTTAACGATTACATATACTGAGGTGACCGACTTTTAATATCGGGAATTTCTAATTCCTAACACACATATCGAGGGGAGCAAACTTATGAAAACCTCATCCTTCCCGAAATGCTTTATCTTCTTGATTTGATCGTGGAAGTGATGTTGATATCTTTTAGAAAATGGTAATCAAAGAAGTAAATTCTTCCTCTTGCCTCCGGTGCAAAACGATTTCAAACATTTGATGCACATGTTGAGGGGAGCACTGTTCTAAAACTATCAAAACAATTCAGTACAAAATGTTTTGATAATATATCACAAGTATCCGGATTGATTTTCAAATGGTTTTCAATTGGTTCCAATGGCGTATGAACAATACCAAATTGACCGACCAACTTTACTTTATGTATGGTGATATAAGGATGATAAGGTTAGGTATGTGTTCCCATGATCCGCCGTAATCGGAGGGATCTACCTGTGGACAATCCACTAGTTAGTGTAGAAGTCCTTAGGTATGATGATAAAAGGAGAAAAGTGAGATATGGGAAGAGTGCGGACTAAATAGAGCAAGTATCGAACAAACCCAACAAGGTTCTTGCTATGAAGTCTCGTAAGCATCAAGGGGTGAAGAATTAAAAGAATTGAATGAGAAAAGGGTGAAAACAAATAGCCTCCATTTATTCAACCTTAGGGCGTAAACCGGGTTCACTTCATATGCTACCGATGGTAACATCAGATGAAGACAAGACGTCATGGACCCAAAGGACGACCGCACTTCAACTTTCCAAACCACTCAAGTTACTCTTAAAAGGACTTGTTTCATTCTCACGGGAACCGACATAATCTATCGACTTTTTCTTAGAGATTGTTGATATTGAAGAAGGAGACCCTCCCTAGTCTCCAACACATGAACCAAATGTGCACAAATTGAGTCTAGAGCCACGAGATCATCTATAAATCTCATTAGACACTTTCAATGAAGACTCTCTGCTTCACACAATGTGGAAAGAGAGATTATATCTTGAGTCCCACGATTATCCTTGTGGTATTGCCGTAACATCCGAGTAATGTGTTTACATATTCACAATGAAGATGGAAAGCCTTCGAACCAACATCAAACAAGCTCCCGGTAGGTGGCACGTGAGATCTATTATATAGATCAACCATGTGACAACCGAATGTAAACAATGGGGCGATTCAATCTCTTGAATCAATCTCGTTCGAGATATGGATTGACGGATACCTTTGAAAACCGGTCTTTGTGCTTAACAACTCTTTTCTTTAGCACATCGACCGTGTACTCATTTTACAAACCAAAAGGTGTTTTTATGATTGATAATTGATTTTCAATAAAACCTTCGTTGTATTGCAAAACAATTTCTATTGAGCAATACACGATTGTTTTTCAAATATCTTTTCATCAATCGGACTTAAAATTACCGTTCACTCACTTCGTGTTATCTTCTTTGAGATGTTCCGTTTGAGAACAACTAGAGCAATTGCGAAACCCCGTCAAGGAAATTCTTCTAATTATACCGATCACAGCAAGACATGTATCGATCAACGGGAACCGTGGGCGTGTACTCAATTCAACGAAGTGATCAAAGACACTTTCGCGATTTATTGCTAATCGTTGTATGCAGTACACCCGACGCTTGCAAAATGATCGTAATGAAGCGGTCAATCCATAGCCGCATGCTCACTTAACACATTCATCTATAAAGAAATCATGATTAGTGCATCAATGACTCGATATTTTCACTCCATGCTTCGCTACGCCGCCAATATCATGAATCAACTAAAGCTTCCGCAACTCGATGAGAAGATATCATGATCCGTAATGTGAGCATGTCGGTCCTAAAGTCACAACACCACAATGGATGTCTCGAGATTTTTGTTAGTGATGATCCCAAGAGATGACTCAAATTTACTATCACGTGGATCAAGAAAAGACCTCCACTTGAGTAACCAAACATGCAATGTGAAGAATCAATGACTACGAGCTTAGAAGCAAAGGACTACATCAAGAATGCAAGAACAATTTTTAATGTAATATCTATTTGTATTCAATGTAATTTTGGTACATGATTGAGGTGACCTCCTTGGGGAGATTGTTAGGAATTAGAAATTCCGTGTATTAAAGAGTCGGTCACCTCAAGTATATGTAATCGTTAGAAAGCTCGTAGTCGTAGTTCTTTTATGTTAAGTAGTATTTAGTTAAGTAACACCGTGGAGGACGGACGGGTCTTTACCCATCAGATGCCTCGATCCACACCGATGTGTGGCGATTTATGTAAGACTATAAATACTCTACCTCCCAAGGTAGAGAGTTGAGCTCATAATAATATCTTTCACTTTCTCTCACTAAGTTCCCTAAACCTCTAACTTTCTCTCTAGAACCTCATTCAAACGCCACTTTGTGTTATGGTTTGATGTATGTGAAAACTAATATCTAACAAGGCCGCATTAACTGTGATATCTTTCCTTTGGCTTTTGGTCCTCCCGAGCTTCTTGGCTCCCGCTTATTTTCCTTTTGAAGAGGAACTTTTCCTAGGATCCCGTCCTTCTTCTAACCTCCTACATTCCATAACTCATCGCTTTTTGGCAACCAGTAGTAGCTATTCTCCCGAGTGGGAAATTTCATCATCGCGTGATGGTCGAAGGTATGGCTCTTAATTCTTTCAAACCTCGCTCGCCTAATATCACATTGTAAGGTGAAGGCGACTTTACGATCAGAATGTCATCATGACCGTCAAATGACCATGATCTCCGACACGCACTTTTAGCTCAATCTTTCCCATCGGTGAATTACTTCGCCAGAAGCTTCACCAACGGTGAACCGTTTCTTGCGTACCGGATTGAATTGACGGCACAAGTTTCAAACAATGTTCGACATGACTTGGACGGAGGCACCTTCATCTATAAATACCCTTCGCACAAAATACCCTTCTATCTCCGCCCACAATCGCTGGTTCTTCTGACAGTCGTCTGCAGTATCCGGGGAAAGGATATAGGACATTCATTCGCCTTCGCCATAGAACCCGCCTTTCTTTTAAGGTCTTCGGTAATGACTGACCATGTTGATCACCTTCCTTTTCCGCTAGACCTCTCGGTCTCACCCTTCCCTTTTGTTGTACGCTCTGACCAAATGGTCCAACTTCCCGCATTCAAGGGCTATTGTTAGGAATTAGAAAATTCATCATTAAAGATTCGGTCACCTCAAGCATATGTATTCGTTAGAAAGCCTGTAGTCATAGTCATGTTATGTTAGTAAGTATTTTGTTTTGTAACACCGTGGAGGACGGACGGGTCTTTACCCACCAGATGCCCGATCCACAACCCGTGAGGTATGCTTATTTGTAAGACACTATAAATACCCTCTACCTCCCAAGGTATAGGGTTGGAGCTTCAATACCATTTTTCTTTGTTTCACATAGTTCCAAACTCTCTTCCATTTCTCTCTCTAGAATTTTCTCTCTCTAAACATATTTAACGCCTCATGTGATTATGGTTTAGTGTGTTTGTGAAATCCAATATCTAACAATTGGTATCAAGAGCCATGGTTTGATCACTCATCTTTCATGCTCTTTGTTTTGGTGGATTTCATAAGGTTTTTGGGGTATTAAGTGTTTAGGAGAGTTTGAATCATTTGGACAAATTCTAGTGTTAAAGTTTGAATTTTTCTTGTACTTTTGTGTTTAGGATCATCATATGTGTTTATGTTTTGAATTGGAAGGCTTAAATCATTGTGGTTTGGTTGTTTTTGATTGATAAAGTGGTTATTTGTAACTTTGTACAAAGCGAGTCGAGCCTCGGACTTTTGTTTCTTCGAAGCTTAGTTGCTTCACATCGGATGCGAGTTGGTATATGCGACTGGCTATTTAGCGATTTGAACTTTTATGCGACTTGGGTTCTAAGCGAGTTGTTTCTTTGCGACTGGGTTCTAAGCGAGTTGTTTCTTTTAGCGACTTGAGTTCTAAAGTTTACTTGGCTATTGCGAGTTGTATAGCTAGCGAGTTAGTTTGCCGACTTGGTGGTTGCGAGTTGTGTCTGCTTGCACTTGCTATTGCGAGTTGTCTCTATATTCGACTTGGCTATTGCGAGTTGGTTCTTTGCTTAACTTGTTTATTTAAGCGAGTCAAGTGGTTCATGAGTTGATAACTGCGAGTTGATCGCTTAGCTACTTGCTCATTAAGTCTTGTTACTTCTTCGTGATACATTCTTACGCTTGTTCTTTGGTTTAGTAAAACCTGAAAGAATCAATTTCCCGCTTAATCAAGGAATACTAAAACCCGTAGAGCTTGTAATCATGTCAAACATCGCATCTACCATCGCTTCTTCCAGAGTCGAGGATGTTCAAGCAACCGGTTCGATACTCGCCCACCCATGCTTGATGTAACCGATTACGACTCTTGGGTACAACGAATCGATTGTACCGCCTTGGAAAGGCAAACGGAGTCAACATTCTCAAGTCCATTGATGAAGGACCTTATCAGTCGAGACTACAAGAGACTTAATTGATATCGCCGCAGATGGAACAATGATCCGTGGAATGGATGCACCAAAGATGTATGATGAGCTCATGATAAGGAGAAAAGAGATTCGAGGTCGATATCGTGGCTTCTAACATTATTCTTCAAGGTCTTCCAAAAGACATCTACAAGTTGATCAATCACAACACCAAGCCAAGGCAGCTTTGGGATAATGTCAAGATGCTTCTCTCGTGTTCAATTAACCAAGGAAGACAGAGAATCAAATCAGATGATGAATTTGAGCATTTTAAGATGAAGCCGTAAGAAAGTGTATATCAAGATACGTGAGATTCCACAAGCTTGTGAATGATATGAGGAACATCAAAATGACCATGCCAAACATTCAAATTGAACTCAAAGTTTGTGAACAACATGAATCCCGAATGGCATAAGTTTGTCACCTCCGTGAAGCTAACCAAAGGATTGAAGAACACCAACTATGAGCAACTTTATGCATTCCTTCTTCATAATGAGAGACATGATATGTTTGAGAAAAGGATTCGGATCGCCAAAACTAATCGTGGAGAATCAAGCTCACCAAATGATTCTACAACTTTCACACCAATGTTGGTATTACCACCAAAGCATCTCAAGTCATACCCATGGGTAATGGTAATTACAAGCTCATCCCCGATCCAAGATATAAGCCTCCCGACCCAAAAACACTCATGGAAAACTTCATCACTCAACTGCCTCTCATGGTTAGTCAAAACATGAACTCTCTCCCACACACCAACAATAACCTCATAACAAAGATCCAATCCACACAATCAAGCTACCGCCGAGATGGAAGGTTGTAGTGCAACCAGCTCAAGAAAGACAAGATGAACAGTGGAAGAGGTGGAGTTGGTAGAGGATATGTAGCAAATCGTAATCGTGGAAGGAATCCAAATCAAGGACAAGCAACGCTACCAAATGCTAGAACCGTGGTGGTGAGGACACATTTCTAGGAAGTGCACATCTCCATAACGTCCACGTAATGCGTAATACTTGAGACAAGATGTTGCTCGTGCAAGCTCGGGATAATGGTGCAGCTTTGTATTAAGATGAGTTGTTGTTTCTGTCGAGGGCAATGCCAAGACATATGATGCGATGTGGATGAGCACCAATTCAGAGACAGGTCATAATCATCATAATGCCTTTCAAGTTGCAGATCGTGATGCATACGACTGACGTCGATGATGAACCCATCGCACAAACAATTTTCATGGCTAGCATTTCTCCAATGGTCTCTCCTAAGGTCTCATCATCACAAAGAAGCTAGTCCATCCAAAGAATCAATCATCTCGAGGTATTAAAACTATACGATGATGTTGATGAGAAAAGATACATGACAAAGTACAATCAACTCAAACTTTTGAGTCGATATTGAAAATATGGTAATATCAATGTTGTCCCATATGATCAATATGTGAAACAAAGTGAAAGTGAGCCTGCACTCAAGTGATGCATCTTCTGCAATCAATGATGACTATATTTTTATGAATACACCGCATGTGCTCATGATGATTCTCGTTGTTTCGAATCAATGCCTATAAAGAACAAGTTGCTATTTATGAACAAATAGCTATGTTTGAGTTAACCACCCGTGAGCGGTGAAATGGATGACCAAATGCGTATAACTATTAGAAAAGTAAGTTTAGAGAAGAAGTATTAAAACAAGAGTTAAACTCCTTACAAGAAAAGCTCTCTAAAACCGCTAAGCAAAACAAGAACTTCAAGAAAATGTTAAAATGCTTAAGCAAGAATTCAAAGCTAAGGAATCAAAACTTTGAATGATTTTTCTAATCTAAAAACCTTGAAAAAGAAGCTTGAAAATAAGTTGTACGTACAAGAGAATACCATTCAGATCGCTTCACATGATCACTAAGCATAGAGTTCTCACGATAAGCATAGTATCCCCATTATAAAGGAATCCAACCCCGAGATGGTAAGATAGCAAAAGTCGCTCAAAATGTAATCTATGATGGCAATGAGATTCTTAAACCTAGATGTAAACCTAGTTGCATTGAGTGCACCGAGGAAGATAGAAAACTAGATGATGCATCTAGGAGAAAATGAATAAGAAGCTTAACGATCCTCGGTGTAAAGATAAAAACATAACGATCAAACCCCATGATTACACTAAGGAAAATTGGATATCCTTGAACATGTTTAAGCCTCAAACTCAATTAACCCCGAATGATCTTTTGGAAGAAAGACATGGATAAGTTAAAAGTTAATGTACTTGTTGAAACAAACACTCCCCTTAGGAAAATGCCTCAGAGCTACCGTGTATTCTCCAAATACACCAATGCATTTAGTTCCTATATCTATTGCCACTAATAGCAAGACCTTAATCACCTATATGTTGTTTATCGCTTGTTTGTTGATTTTGAGAAAACGTAAAAGATAATCACACCTACCGATAACCGAGGGGAAAGGGGTTTTGAGCAAACTAAAGAATGTTATTTAACCGAGGTCATGCCTTTCTTCAAACAATTAAAAGGTCAATTTGAGAGTCTTCAAAAGGGATAAATTCAGATATTAAAGAAATAGAAAAGGAATTTGATGCAATGATTGTTGAGGTCAATGATTATGAACAGGAACTCAAATATAATGAAGTTGAAAGGAAGAACTTGCATATCTTAAATGAGAATTTGATTTCAAGTTGTGTTGCTCAAGATGTGTTTTATACTATTACTAAGCACTCTATTACTGCTTCTCGATTTCATGAATTATCTATTGCATTGAAAGTTTCCCATGATCGTGTAATTGAGCTTGAAAACAAAAACTCTTAATTGAATGTGAAAATTGATCAGGATGATCACGATAATTTGGTAAAACATCTTTCTAAACTAGAAGTTGAACATTTTGATTTACAACTAAAATATCAACATCTTAAAGAAAATGTCAAAACCTCAAATATCAAGACATCCTCGATGTTCCGTAGTTTGATGCGCCGATAAACAAACGTGACGAATGATTCAAGCTCATTGTAACACGATCGAAAGTTGAAAGCCCAAATCTCTCAATTAAAGGGTGAAAAGAACAATGTGAGTGGCTCCCAAATGCCTCCTCCTTTAGATTCTCAAGATTCTCAAACTTTTCATCTTCAAAACTTGGTAAATGTTTTACAAAAGGAAAATGAGAGTTTTCTAGAAGAAAATGAAAAGTTAAACGGCACTTTAAAGAGTTATATGATTCAATGAAAGTCACCGTGACAAAAACAACGAAAAAATAACGCCTTTACAAAAGGAAATTGAGAACTGAGGAGACAGGAAAAGGAAACTACCACTTGTATTTAACGAGAATGTTGCATCAAGATCATCCTCGATCGCAAATATTCTCGGATCGTAAATACATTCCTCCTCATCTTAGGAATAATGAACTTGTGTTTCATAACTATTTTGCTCACCTTAAGGATAGTCTATAATGTCTCCGTGAGATTGTGGAAGAGGATTTTATAAATAAGCCTCTTGACAAAGGAAATTAGGTTTCATGCATTCAAGCCAAACGATCTCAAGAGTCGCTAGAATGTTTAATAGCAACATGTCCTAAATCCTTAGGTGCAAAAGGAAAAGTCAGTGATGCCTTGTTCTATGCCTAGTGCCAAGCATACAAACCATTCTATGCCCGCTTTAAGAAAGTGAACACTAAGGTGCCTTCAAGTAGTTCAGATCCCCGCACTTCTAGTTCGTGAATGCAAAAGTAGCAAACCAACTAATGTTCCAATTCCCTACAGAGTAAGAAGTGACACCAAAGCAAGCGGTAAAAGCCTCAAGGAAACACAAAGAATGATAGGACCTTGCATGCTAGGAATGCTCAAGGAAGAAAGTAGAAGATCACCTTAGGGAGGATTTGAATAAGACGAATCGTGTTGATTCTAGTATTAGCTATAAGCGCATCGTAATTAATTCAATTCGCCACTATCTCGCAAAACCATGTACCGATGATTGCTTGAATTATGTTACTAATCATAAATGTGGTGTGAATGATTTAATTAATGTCATTAAATGCCCCGTTAAAATTGTTAATGCAAAAATCAAGCTAAGAAGGCTAAAAGGCAAAGGCGAAAGAAAGTTAGAAAATAGTGGAAACCCACAGAAGAATATTTAGTAAAATAGGTTATCAATGGATACCTTCCGTCATAAGGCTAATGAGTTCCGCCTCAATTTGCTAAGACAAGGCCCACTAGTAAATGGATGCCTCACCGGTAGAACTATTCCTTAAGAAGTGAACATACTTTGAATAGGTCAAATATGGACACTATCACCGCATCTATTTATGATGATTCCATTGTTTCTACTTCGATGCGGGTGTTCCACCATCACATTAACCAAGTGGAACCCATTATTGCATGGGGTTCCCAATTATCCAGCTTATCCATTTTTGTCTCGTGTTCAACCGCAGATCGCTCAAATCGCTCAGTACCGGACTCAAGCCGCTCCAAGCATATGATCGAGACCGGTCACGGCTCATGAACTTCGCGAGTAAATTCATCGTGACCGTTAGATTCGTGAACCATCATTTCGGTGCATATGGGTTATGGAGATTATGTTGTCGGTGATAGTGTTATCTTCGTAGTATATTACGTAGAAGGTCTTAGTCATAACTTATTTTCGTCGGTCAATTTCGTGATTCCTCGATCTAGAAGTGGCCTTAAAACATACTTGTTTCGTTAGAGAACTTGATGGTAAAGAGCTTTTAAGAGAACACGTGGTTCAAATCTATACACCATCTCTATCGAAGATATGATGAAGTCTTCTCAATTTGCTTGTTGTCAAAGGCTTCAAAACAAAGTCATGGTTATGGCATCGCCGCCTCAATCACTTGAACTTCGCACCATCAATGATCTCTCCGTAAAGGACTTAGTTGTAGGTTTACCTAGACTAAAGTAAGAAAAGGATCATCTTTGTTCAAGATGCCAATTAGGAAAAAGCAAGAAATATGCCCACAAACCCAAACCTACAAACTCGCCATGTAAGTTCTTCAAACAATTCACAAGGATTTATGGACCCATGAGAGTGCAAAATATCTTTGGGAAGAAATATGTGTTAGTCGTGGTTGATGATTACTCTCGATTCACCGGGTTAAGTTCTTATGACAAAGGATGAAACCCGTATATCATCATCAAACTTATCAAACAAATGCAGTTCGACTTAACAAAACCGCCGTAATCACCCGAACCGACAATGGAACCGAGTTTGTTAATAAACAACTTAGTGAGTTTTATGAAAGTATTGGAATCACCATCAAAGAAGTGTTCCACGAACTCCTCAATGTAACGGTGTAGTTAAAAGACGAAATCGAACTCTTGTGGAAGCCGCAAGAACAATGCCGATTTACTCAAAGGTTCCAATGTTTCTCGGATCAAGCCATTGCCACCGCATGCTACACACAAAATCGATCCCTAATTCACACCGCCATGGAAAACTCCATATGAACTTGTCCACAATAGAAAACCTAATCTCTCATTCCTTCGTGTGTTTGGTGCATTGTGCTATCCAACTAATGAGGGCCAAGACTTAGGCAAGCTTAAAGCTAAATCGACATTGGTGTATTTGTAGGATATGCTCCAAACAAAAGGGATACCGAATCTACAACAAAAGAACCCGAAATATCATGGAAACAATTCACGCTACATTCGATGAGTCGATCGGTCAAATGGCTCCGTGACAATTTAGTTCGACCCGATCTCAACCTTTATCAAGTAGTCCTATCGCCTACTCTTGTTTCTAATCCATCACCAAAGAACACCTTATGTACCTCCTTCAAGATGATTTGAAGAAATTATTTGATCCAATATTTGATGAACACTATGAGCCAATTGCTAATGATATGTCGCCCATCAATGTAGGTCGCCTATCCCCGCCAATGAAGTTAACCCTTCGCCAATGTCATTAAGTCAAGAAGCGCTCTTGATCACTGTCTCATCAACAAATCATCAATCATCGAGTGTACACAATGGAAATGTTATCGCTGCTACCGATGATGAAAACCCTTTTGCTCCTCCGTAAGATGAACCATTTGAGAACATATTTGCTCTCGAATCATCATCGTAACCATTATCATCGGAGATATAGACTCGCTACTTCAGCCTCAACAACAACCACATGAATATCTTAGAAAATGGACACATGATCATCCATTGACAACATCATTGAAACCTCTCTCGCCCAAGATCCACACGGAAACAACTTGCAACCGATGCCTTATGGTGCTTCTTCAACTCCGTACTCTAAGGTCGAACCAAAAGATGTTAAACCGCCATGAATGAAGACACCGGTTCAATGCCATGCAAGATGAAATTCATGAGTTTGATCGACTTGATGTATGGGAATTAGTACCGCCTCCAGATTGTGCTATGATTATTGCTCTAAAGTGGATCTTCAAAGTGAAGCTTGATGAGCATGGCGATGTATTAAAGAACAAGGCTAGGTTGGTTGCAAAAGGATACCGTCAGGAGAAAGGTATTGACTTTGAAGAATCATTTGCTCCTCGTGGCACGCATCAAGGCGATCGTAATCTTCCTTGCTAATGTTGCAAGTAAGAACATGATTGTTCATCGATGGATGTAAAGACGGCTTTTCTTAACGTAGATCTTAAAGAAGTCGATACGCCACCAACCGTAAGGTTTTGTGAATCCGAGCATCCTACTCATGTATAACGCTTGAAGAAGGTTTCTTTACGGCTTGAAGCAAGCTCCAAGGGCATGGTATGATACGCTATCAATGTTTCTTCTATCTACCGGATTCAAAGAAAGGAGCAGCTGATCCGACATTGTTCACCGTGAAGTCGTGCAAACATTTAATTCACGCTCAAATATATGTTGATGATATCATCTTTGCCTCGATCGACCCCAATGAATGTGATCATTTTCTAATGAAATGGGTTCCAAATTTCAAATGTCAATGATGGGACAAATGTCATTTTCTTGGGATTACAAATCTCACAAACCTTGAGGCATTTTTATAAATCAATCTAAATATGCAAATGAGATTTTAAAGAAATTTGATTTGATTATAGTGACCTTGTTGACACTCCCATGATCGAGCGCATTAAACCGGATGAGGACCACTCAGGGATCATGGTAGACCAAACGAAATATCGTAGTATGATTGATCCCGATGTACCTCACACCATTAGACCGATATTCTGCTCGATGTATGCATGTGTGCTAGATACCGTGCTAAGCCTACCAAAAGCACCTTGAAGCGGTTAAACGGGTCTTTCGGTACCTCCAAGGAACCATCAACATGGGACTTTGGTACCAAGGACACCAGATGTCACTAACAAGATATGCATGCGCATCATGCAGGTGTCAAGATACTCGTCAAGCACGTCCGAGGTGCTCGGTTTTGGGTGATAAGCTTGTGAGTCGGTCTTCAAAGAAGCAAATGAGTACTTCTATTTCTCTACAGAGGTTGAATACATAGCCATGTCATCTTATTGTGCTCAAATCCTATGGATGAGATCACAATTACCGACTATGGCTTTGAATTCAACAAAATTCCTCCGCATCGTGATAATAAAGTGCTATTGCTCTCTCATGCAACAACGCATAACACTCAAGAGCAAAGCACATCGACATTCGACATCATTTCATCGTGAGCATGTAGAAAACGTGTGGTGGAACTCTATTTTGTAAGGACCGAATACCGCTAGCGACATCTTCACCAAAGCTCTTCCTAGAGAACGTTTTGAGTTTATCCTCCCACGACTTGGTCTAAAGAGTCTACAACCCGAAACACTCAAACATCTTCAAGAGGAAGACGAGGAGTAAAGGTCCAGATTCATCTATCTCTTGTATATATTTATTCAAAAAAAAAATTAAAAACCCTCAAAAGAAAATATAAAAATATAAAATTCTCTAAAATCCATAAAAATTTGAAAAATCTTGAAAAAAAAATCCAAAAAAAATCTTATTTTGTCATGTTTTTCTTATTCGATATCATCTACGGACTTTGTGTTGACATTCAAAGAATGTCACGGGTCTTTAGATGTTCTTCGAATGTACTTAGTTTTTGTATAAAAAAAAAAAAAAAAAAATGAGGCGGAGAAAAAATGGTGGTTTATTGTCATTTCAGGCAATAACCCGTTTTCAAAGAAAGAACAAAGCCATGCCTTATCTTGTTTTTTTTCAAATTTCATGCTCTGATTCTATAAACAATTACTTACTATCTAATGAAAACTAATTTCTTTGAAAAATAACTCGGACTCTATTTTTGAAAATCATCTGGACTTAACATTTGTCAAAAATATCTATCTCTCAATCAATAACTTATGTCATTGATTGAGGGGGAGAATGATTTCAATTAAATCATAAGGTTATTTGTCATACAATTGTTTTCAAAAGATAATCTTGCATGTTTAATCAATGGAGTTTAAAGTCTCAAAATCCGATCCTTATCAGTTAAAATGTTTTCATAATCAAGTCACAATTCTCTCTAAAAGTTTAAAAAATCAATTTAAATCCACAGAGATCACATATTTCATATGATTTGTTAATTGTGATCGGGGGAGTTTTTTTTTGTGATTTAAATTGGATTTAAACTGATAATTAGATACATGGTTTTATAAGGATGTACAAGCTCTCCTTCCCACATGTGCCAAACGATTTCAAATTTTCCATGCACATATTGAGGGGAGCATCTATCTTAAACCACAAAGATTTGAAACGTGATCAAATTATTTCAATGTGCAAGATTTTCCTAATATGTGCAAAACATTTTCAAATTTCTATGCACATATTGAGGGGAGCAACTATTTTGAAAACCACATTCTTTATATAACTACTCTTAGATGCAAGCCAACCCTCAAACATGAAAATTACTTCTATTACAAAATGATGCTTGATGCAAATGTTGAGGGGAGCTCGTGTTCTAAAAATATCAAAAATAATTCAGTACAAAATGCTTTGATAATATATCACAAGTATCCGGATTGATCTTAAAATGGTTTTCAATTGGTTCCAATGGCGTATGAACGATACCAAATAGACCCACCAACTTTACTTTATGTATGGTGATATAAGGACGATAAGGTTAGGTATTTGTTCCCATGATCCGCCGTAACCTGAGGGATCTACCAGGACAATCCACTAGATAGTGTAGAAGTCCTTAGGTATGATGAAAAAAGGAGAAATGTGAGATATGGAAGAGTGCGGATCGAGATGTAACTAGTACCGAATAAACCCAACAAGGTTCTAGTTATGATGTCTCAAGAAGAATCAAGGGGTTGAAGAATGAAAAGAAATGAATGGGAAAAGGGTGAAAATACATAGCCCTCCAATTTTTCAACCTTAGGCGTATACCGGTTCAACTCATACGCATCGGTGGTTACTAAGGTAACACCGGTATTGAAGACAAGACGTCATGGACCCAAAGGACGACCGCACTACAACTTCCCAAACCACTCAAGTTCCTCTTAAAAGGACTTGTTTCATTCTCACGGGAACCGACATTATCTATCAACTTTCTCTAGAGATTGTTGATATCAAGAAGGAGACCCTCTCCTAGTCTCCGAAATAGGATCCAAATATGCACAAATTGAGTCTAGAGCCATGAGATCATTTATAAATCTCATTAGGACACTTTCAATGAAGACTCTCTGCTTCACACAATGTGGAAAGAGATATTATATCTTATGAGTCCCACGCATTATCCTTGTGGTATTGCTGTAACATCCGAGTGATATGCAATCATATTTACAATGAAGATGGAAAGCCTTCGAGCCAACATCAAACAAGCTCCTCGTGGGTGGCATCACTACAACAAAAGTGGCTTTTAGGACCCTTTGTGTGGGACGGTATGATAATGGAGTCCTAAAAACTGCTTAATAGGACATATGAGCGCTTAGGGTCCTTTTTAGATATTTGCTACTTAGGCGATGTCCTAAAAGGTATATAATAGGATGGTCGATGATTTGGGGTCCTATTATCATATAACTTAATATGACACTTAAAATATGGATCCTAATAAATTACCTTTATAAGACGTTTATTCATTATGGTTGTATTATAATAAACCATAATAGACACTTGAGTTTTGAGTCATAAGACATCGCTTAGTTAAAACGCTTATTCACAAAAAGTTTTATTATAGCAAAATTTAATAGGACCTTTGACACGTGGGTATTATAACATTAACCTTTATAGGACGCTTATGTACAATGGTTTTATAACATCATTTTTTAAACGATTATTTGCAAAAGTTTTATTATAACAAAACTTAATAGGACCCTTAAAGGATGCATATTAATTATGGTTTTATTACAATACACCATAATAGGACACTTGATATATAAGTCATAAAACATTAATTATTTAAAACGCTTATTCGCAAAACGTATTATTAAAACATAACTTAATATGACAGCTTGACACTGGGTCCCATAGATTGATACACCATCATAAGACACTTGATATTTGAGTCATAAAACATCTGCTTTATGGAACACTTATTCGCAAACGTTTTTTATAAGAAAAGTGAATAGGACCTTGACAATAGCGCCTTATAACGTTAACCTTTATATAACGCTTATTCATAATGGTTTGTTTATGATACACCACAATATGGCACATCTTTTAGAGTCGTAAAACATCCGCTTTTATAACGCTTATTCGCTTTTATAGAACGCTTAATTGCAAAAGTTTTATTTGAACAAAATTAACAGACCCTTGACAACCGTGTCTTTTAACATTAACCTTTATAGTACGCTTATTTGTTGACAATAAATATTAACATGCTTCCAAATCTCAATATGTTGACACTAACATATCAAAAGATATAGAACCATGATCCAAATTACTTTTAACAAATTCTCGAAACCGGTAACCACGATCGCCAGCCATATATATTAATCATCAGAGACACGCATCCAAACACTTCATTGCACGTATCATCAATGTTCCTTTAATGAATTGTGTATCACGAACTTTATGCTATCAATTCCAAAACCCCGCCGAAAAACATAATTATAGCGGTAACACCATATACCAACCCTAATCCAAAAATCACGTAAAATACCTTTAGAAAAAGTAAAGAATCCGGTTTACCTTTGTGAATCTAGTAACAAGTAAAACTCAACTTGGGGTTAGTAATGCCGATTGGACGCAAATATTTCGTAGAATTTGGGGATATCTAAAAGATGTGCGGCAATTATTTTAGATTATAACAAATGACCGCCAAAGAAGGAGTTTGGAATTTTAGATAGCGCTCAATTCCGTAATTTTGATAATTATAAAGAAAATGTTAATATAAAATATGTTATTAACTTTTTAAAAAATTACATTTAAGGTAACCACTTTTAATTTATTTATTGAGATGCTAAACTTATAAAACTTGACATTATAGGTTCTAGGGTGAGCAACGGGTCGGATGGACCGGACCGACCGACAAAACCGACCGGACCGAATGACCCTCGGTCCCGTCTCGGCTACCATTTTGGCAAGTCGTCTCGGTCCGGTCCGGTCCGGACCACAAACCGAAAATTTAACCTTGTTGGACGGACCGGACCGACCACATTCGGTCTCGGTCTCGGTCTAGGTTTTTGCCGGATTCGGTTCTCGATCCCGTCCGGTTTTCTCGGTCCGGTTCGGTTTTCGCCGATGATCGGCCCTAATAGGTTCACCGAACTTATAAAGATTATATCAACATAATCGATTTTTAAAAACACGATATTTATGTTACGTAGCTATCCAAAATATGTGAAAATATAAAATTAACTCGACTTAAGTCGTTATTTGCTTACATGACACTTTTAAATGACATAAAACATGAACCAAACATTTGATGGTTGGTCTAATTGAATAGTTTATCTATATAATTTGGGTTTTTATGCTTGCTTAATACATTGACAAAGGTAAATTGAAGTTTAGTTGAAGAATAAGAGTGATAAGTTTGATCACAAGCATTTCGAGTACATAGAAAGGTAGAAATTGGTCGAACACGGTCGTAGTCGGTCTAAAACGGTCTAAGTCAGTCGAAAATTGTCAAAATCGGTCGAAAACAAGCGAAATCGGTCAAAATCGATGGCAAACGGTCAAAAGGGACGAAAAACGTTACAAACGGATGAAAACGTATAAAAATGTTGTATAGTATTTGTCTTAGTTTACAAAACCCAATGCACATGACCTATGACCCATGTTAATTACCCACTGTCGATCACCAGTCATGTATTGGTCGATAACATGACAATAGAGCCACTATAACCCAATGCACATGACCCATTACCCATTGTCGAGAGTCATGGATGTGTCGAACATGACACTCTAAGCAACTAGAACCCAATGCATATGACCCATATGATGTCAAATACCCATTAATGAATGTGACTAGTGATAACCTAATGCACATGACCCATGACCCATGTGAATTAGCCATTATCACCGGTCGTGCATGGGTTGCACCGCTTGGTAGGTGTATAGTTATAGTTCGGAGGTTATATGAATTATATTTGAAGTTATTAAAGGCGGTCATGCATGGGTTGCACCGGCTTGGTAGGTGTATACCGTTTGTCACATACACTAAGAAGCAAGTATCCGTGGACCTCCGATCATGTTATCCGAGATCGAGAAAGTTTGAACTCGGCTCGAGCTTGACTCAAAAGCTCGATTTATTTGTAAAATGTGTTATCTTACACAAATTAAAATTCAAATATAACCTAACATTTTATATACGCTTAATATGTAAAATATCATAGTGTCATTTAGGCTCGAAGTCCAATCAAATTTTGTATGTAAAACTCTGTGCTCGAGCCCGATTGTTAGATGAGTCATAACTTAGGCTCGAGCTCAGGCTGCTTAAGCTCGGCTCATTCAAGCTTTTTACCGATATGATCCCGAGCTTTTCACGAGCCTCGGCTCATTTCCGCCTAATATAAACAAAGATTAAGATATTTCGTGTGTTAAATTTGTATGTAATATTTTACACGTCCATACTTATTTTTGCCCAAAATATAATTTCCCACTCAACTTTTCACAAGCCCGCCTAAATTTTTCCCCAAAATCAAAATGCCCTCAACCACCATCCTTTATCCTTTTCTCGGATCTCACATCATCTTCATAATATGTTCTCTCCAAAATTTGAGATTCCTTAGCGGAGATACTTTTCAATTTTCCCCTTGAGTTTCAAAATTAAACGAAATGCTTCCAAACTTTTAGGCGCTTTTATTTCCTCCCACTTTTCATTACCTTCACAAAACCCTAACTTTTCCTCCCCTCACCCATAACACCACCACCACCGGTAATAGTGAGTCATATCCCCTCCATGTTATTCCTTTAGATTTTTAATTGAAACTTCGGGTTAGGTATGTATGTGTTGAATTTAGGCTTATTATATTGGTTAACTTTTGGCTTAATGTATGCTTTATTTTGAGGTTTAATTGTACGCTTGTATGTATATGTATATTGCAGTGTTGTTACCTTGAGGGTTAATTGGAGCATAGGGTTAATTTTTGACCTAATCGAAGAGAGTAATTGATATTGTGTAACTTTATAAACATATTACTGTTACTTAAAACTTTTTGTTTTAATTTATTTTCCATTTTGTTGTTTAATTACCACTTGATTTGTTATCTGCTATTCTTGCATAAGGGAAATGTAGTTCTAAAGCTTTCATATGCTTTTTTGTCTTAATGAAGGCTGTTACATTCAAAAGTGTCATATTCTTTTTGTTTTCTCATTGGTATGAGTTTTATGTGTTTTTACAGCTTGTTGAGGAGGGGCAATTGGCTTCTTGTTACCACAAAGGCACAAACCATGTAATCCTCCTTTTTTTCTATTTACTGGTTGTAATTCATAGCATCTAATGTGCATATGAGCTAAAACATCTATTTTAATTTGGTAATTTTGGTCTTATGTTGCATATTTTAGGAAATATTCAAGGTGGCATACGAGATCAGAAATTAAGAAAGGTATCTTGAACAAAAATGAGCAAGAGAGTTGGCTTGTCCGATCCGTGAATTGTGTAATGGGTTTTTTATGAGAATTGAAAATTGAATATATTATCGATTATGGGTGTTTGGCATTGTGCTTTTGGTGTTTGGGAATAGCGAAAATGATTTGGTTATGTGATTATTTAGGTGTCAAATAACCAAATTTGGATAATCCAAGAGGGTCGCAAAGAACCCGATCATAATTGCCTCGATTATCACCGATAATGATTGGCTCGATATGCTTTATTCTTTGCGCCTTTTATATGAAAAATTGAATCTTGATTAGGGATTTAGATGGAGTGTTTATGAGGATCGAATTGTATGTTTATTTGAAAGGGATTATCCGATAATAATTTTGAGTTATAGATTGGTTGTTTATTTGTAGACCAAGACCGCTTTAGTAGCGGCATTAAAACTAAGGTTTTGTAGAACCACAAGCACATCATGTTTTGTAGAACATGCCAAACACACACACGAAGAGTTTTGTAGAACCACAACCACATCATGTTTCTTTGTTTGTGCATTGTCATCACTCGTTGCTAACATGATTTGCATGTCATTATTTTCATGCAGACCTTCTCCAAAGTCCGTAGGAGTTGGGATTCTAAAAAGTTCATGACCGGATGGTATGCACAATTTTTCTTCATAATCATTTTAATCCGCTTAGTATTCTTAAACTTTTAAGCATAAACATGTAATTTTTTGCTTACATTTTTTATAAACATATGTTTGGCATCAATCTTTGCTTGCTTTTGCCTCTTCTTGCAGTGTCGTCCTGTTACCGCTAGCTATTATTTCTACACAACATGGTGGTTTTTACATTTTGTGGACGGTTTTTTCTCTCCTATCTATGCTCAACTTGGCATAAACATATTCAGTAAGGTAAGCATACATGAACCATCTTTCCGTGCTCATATGTTTGGCTTTGTATGAAATTCTTGCATAGTACTTTCATTTTCTATTATAATTTCCGGTGATTAAGTCTCACACACGGGGTGATGGGACCGCTTATTTTGAGTAATTTGACCATAGCAAGTTGCTTAAATTGTAGATGGGCTACCTAAAGTTTATCTCACCAAATTAGTCATCTTGTAGCAACTTGTTAAGTGATTGTTTAGATCGATTATTTAAATATTAAGTGATTATCTTTGCTATGGTGACTCAACGTTGCAAACTCGCAACTCTTTTTCTAATTTCTAGACTCTAGAGGCTTATTATTTGCTTCTACTCATATGGCTTTATAGCGCTCAATAAACAATTTAAGGGTAGAAAAACCAATATTATCTATCGAATGAGTTAAAGCCATAAAATAAAACATAACCGAAAAAAAAAAAGCTTTGTGCGTATTGAAAAGTCTATATGTTTCAACATAACAGTATGTGCCCAAAATGACTAGCATGTGGGGTTGCTTGTTTTCTTTTAATTTTCTCTAGAATTTTAACATAAATTACAGGTTCATTTTCTTATTTATTGGTGCCGTATGCCATACAACAGAAGGTTTTTATTCTCCCCATGATGTTTTTATATAGTCTGTCGTCGTACATACTTCTGATAGTCGCACGTTTTTTACTTGTTTTTCAGAGTGATCATGTTGCTAAAAACTCTCGGCTATCGCCTCTTCCTCACGAACCTGCAGATTTTATGACTGGAGTGCCCCATTTGATATTCCTCTTGATTCACTTGATGAAGTTAGTCATCGAATCTTACTTATTTCAATCTAAAACTTTTAAAGGAGCTAGGCGGTTGAGTGACTGTAATGGGAATTAACTTAATGTGTAAGCGGTTCAATGGAATTTACGGAATATAATTAGATAATGCTTACTGGTGATACTTGAAATTTTGAAATGTTATGCGCAGTAGTTATAATTTTAGTTTGATTGCATGTTTTGAGAGGAAAAGATATAATATCTTATTTGCTCATTCATACTCAAGTAATTTATCTATATCTATCGCTAATTAACTCTAATATATGTAGGATTTAAACTATCATTGCAAGACATTTTCTATATTTGATGGTCATCTCGTGCTTTTCAAATATAAAGACGGATTGAGATGTCATCAACTTCATCAACCCCATATCTTTCGGTCGTTACTCAAAGGAAATGCATAATAAGACTTCATAGTAATGATTTTTCACTTTCATTTTGTTCAAGTAGTCAATTACGTTAGCATGATGACCACGGACTAAGCTTCTTGTTGCGTTAATGTATTGTTTAATGTTAATGACTTTATGTTAGATTCTGCTCTACCTTATTTATGTTTAGTGATTTTGTTATGACAATTGGTAATTTGAAATACAATTCGTTTTATTCATTTAATATTTAGTTGATGTTTTATTCATATTGTAATAATAGAGTGTGCATGGTGAAAATAGCGTCCTATCATATGACTTGTCCGGACTTTGAAATTGTCCTATTAAACTTATTAACCGTCTAACAATTAACTTAACATTGTAAAAGTGTCCTAATATGTTGTTATTAGGACGTTATTTAGGTTGTTAATAGACATTTTATACGACCAAAAATTGGTTTCATAATCTTCCTTGAGATATTAGAACCCTTTTCTTGGTGCTAAAATAGCTATAATGTTATATGATAAGCGTCCTAACAATTATCTTTTAAGTACGCTTGTATGTGTATCAAAAGATTAAAATTAGGTAACAACGTTTTACAACATTGTAAAAGTGTCCTAATATGTTTTTATTAGGACGTTATTTGTGTTGTTTATAGACCTAAAATGCGACCATAAAATTGGTATCATAATCTTATTTGAGTTATTAGTACCCTTTTCTTGGTTGCTAAAATAGCTATGATGTTACATCATAAGCGTCCTAACAATACTTTTAAGGACGTTTTTATGTGTCTCAAAAGATTAAAAGTAGGTAATCACATGTTAAAACATTGTAAAAGTGTCCTAATATGGTTTTATTAGGACGCTATTTGTGTTGTTCATAGACATATAATACGACCATAAAATTGGTTTCATAAGGGTTAGGACGCTTTGGACCTATTACAACCGCCTTACATGAAACGCTTTCATCCTTGGTCCTATTAAATGAAAGGTCCTAAAAAGTACCATTTTATGACGCTTATGGGGGTCCTAAAAAGCCACTTTTCTTGTAGTGCATGTGAGATTTATCCAATAGATCAACCATGTGACAACTGAACAGAAACAATGGGGCGATTCAATCTTTGAATCAATCTGGTTCGAGTTATGGATTGACGAATTCCTTTGAAAACCGGTCTTTGTGCTTAAAACTCTTTTCTTTAGCACATCGACCGTGTACTAATATTTCAAAATAAAAGGTGTTTATGATTGATAATTGATTTTCATTAAAACCTTCGTTGTATTGCAAAACAATTTCTATTGATCGATACACGATTGTTTTCAAATCTCTTTTCATCAATCGGTGAATCTCAATTACCGGTTCACTCACTCCGTGTTGTCTTCTTTGAGACGCTCGGTTTGAGAACAACTAGAGCGGATCTGCGAAACCTCGTCAAGGAAATTCTTCGAATTTTACACGATCACAGCGAGATTGTCTCGATCAATGGGGAACCGTGGTAGTGTACCTCAATTCAACGAAGTGATCAAAGACACTTTCGCACTTTATTGCTAACTCTGTATGCGTGTGTACCGACGGTTGCGGTGATCGTAATGAAGCGGTCAATCCATAGCCGCATGCTCACACATCACATTCATTTCAAAAGAAATCATGATTAGTGCATCAATGACTCGATATTCTCACCCATGCTTCGCTCTGCTACGCCTATATCATGAATCAACGAAGCTTCCGCTACTACGATGAGAAGAAATCATGATCCAAAATGTGAGCATGTCGATCCAAAAGTCACAACATCACATGATACCATCACCACAATGGATGAGTCGAGATTTATGATTGCCGATGATCTCAAAGTCGGCTCAAACTCAATATCAAGTGGATCGCTTAAAGACCTCCACTTGAAATTATCCAAACATGCGAACATGAAGAATCAAAGACTACGAGCTACTATGCAAAGAACTTAATCAAGAATCCTAGAACAATCTAATGTAATATCGGTTTGTATCCATTGTAATTGAGGTGACCTCCTTGGGGAGATTGTTAGGAATTAGAAAATTCGATCGTTAAAGAGTCGGTCACCTCGTGCATATGTATTCGTTAGAAAGCCCTGTAGTCGTAGTCATGTTATGTTAGCAAGTAGTTTGTTTTGTAACACCGTGGAGGACGGACGGGTCTTTACCCACCGTATGCCCGATCCACGCCCGTAGGTGGCATTTATTTGTAAGACACTATAAATACCCTCTACCTCCCAAGGTAGAGGTTGGAGCTCAATACCATTTTTTTGTTTCACATAGTTCCCAACTCTCTTCCATTTCTCTCTCTAGAACTTTCTCTCTCTAAACATATTTAACGCCTCATGTGATTATGGTTTAGTGTGTTTGTGAAATCCAATATCTAACAATTTCTAACTGCCTTTTTAGGTGGTAACAGTCATTAGTTAGATGGCCTCTCTCTCCGTGATATTCACAGAACCGGTCCTCATTCTCTTTGCTCGGCTTTCCTTGTAACGGGGGTGGCGGGGGTAGGTTTAGGTGGTGTTCCATGGAAAGTATTTCCTTAGGCTGTTTAGACAAGCCGGAAAGCAAGATCCGATGATTGTCGGGCTTATTAAAATCATTGCGTCTGGATTCATTTCGGCGCGTCTCGGTTTTGGAGCAACATACGGGAAAAGGCCTCTCTCCTGTCGGGAATCATTCCTTTCCCAAGGCCGTCGGTCACTCCTTCTCCTCTCTCGAATCCTCCCACGAGTTCCGGTCCGCACTACCGAGGGATTGACTCTACGCATTGACACGTGTGCCTCTCCTTTGGTAGCTCGGTGTTTTGTATGCCTCTTCCGCTCGACATAATCGTCCACCCGCCATTATTTCTTTAATGGTTTTGGGGACTTGATCGAAAACTTTTAGCCAATTCAGGGCATCGGTGGGCGCCATGAATGTCGATATCTTCATGAGCTCGGGGACCCCGGTATCCCACGCTTCATCGGTCTAGTGTTCCTTAAAATCGATAGTACCTCATTTGCCCTTCTTACTATCCGGGTGATCTCCGTGGGGTCTTTCATGTTTTTCGGACGTAGGGCAAACCTTGTGGTGAATTGATCTCGAGGTCATCCCACCGACACTCCCGGTTCTAGATTTCTAAACCATCCCTATGCGCTCTGTCCATAGTTTGTCGGAACATCCGGCACCACACGCATTGGCCATTCCCTGATTGGTTGCCCCACAAAACGGTTGATATGATCATCTAGATCGGTCGATCCGTCAGATAGTTTCGTGTTAGTGGGCATGACATGTTTCGGTAGGCAAACTCTATGATCCGCCTCGTGAATGGTGACCGAGCCATCTCTTTGTGCGGTTTACTAAGGTCGTCTTTCGGGTTCGGCCCGACATCCTTCCTTCGTCCGTCTTCGTCATCTTCGAATGACAATCGAATAGGCGTTATGGGGCTAGCTCCGGCGGTGTTGTATTTCCGGATGAGGGCCTCCAGTGATGCCATTTGGGCTTGTATCTGCTCCGGTAGTCTGGGTGGTTGGTCATTTGTGACCCCACTCCCGCTCGCACGTACCGGAGGGAGAAGAGGAAAGGGTGGGGCCACGGATGGCGCCAATTTGTTGAAGCAAATTCCCGTTGTTCGGCTTCTATCAATGATGCCGGAGGAAAATAAGCGTTCCTTCCCAAGACACGGACAACACGTTAGCCTCGTCTGGATGATATCCGGACCAAGCTCCGCGTGAGTAAGAAGAGGGTAATAAATGTGATAGTTAATGCGTGGTTAATGTAGGTGTGTGTATTTAATGTGAAACATTAAATGTGTTGGGGTTTTATACTACCCCAACTATGTACTGCTGCATCGTAGACTTACCGTTCTTGAGACCTATATTACATGCCCGTCAGGTATACAACCACCCTACTTGATAGGCCACGTGGTAAGAATCCCGAAACACGGTCATCGTTCCTCGCCATCCGGACAAGAAATCATCTTGTCCGGCCATGATCTTCTTGGACACCGGGCGCCCGGACACATACGCCAACATTATCCATATATACTCAATCTTGATATAGTCTAATGGAATCGAACACAAATCGAGTTTGGAGGTCACGGAAATGATTGAGTTTTTCGACTGCTCTCAAATCCATTAAAATCTCAACTTTTGTTCTAGAAACAACAAAAGAATTTGGCATTTTGAGGAATTGTGAGAATAAAGCTTTGGATTTTAAAGATGAAGATACAAAGTTCAAAGATATTGAAGATATAAAGGGATGCAATGATAATTATGGGTTAAATATAAAAGTTAAAAAGAGAAGTAAATGGAAGTGTTACTGGTGGGTGATGAAAAAAAAGACGGATACTGTTAAAGATCAAAAGAACATCAAATTTTCCGATTACTCATCTACCAAAGCTATTTACCTTAGGAGTTTGAGTTTTATTTTGAAGAAAAACGATAATGCAAGACTAATAACTAAAAGATCAAGTTCGTGTGTTCATTCGTGGGAGTGTGGTAATCAGGTTAAGATCAAAGGTGTTAATTAAGAAATGTCTCACCCACGAGCAAATTTGCACATGAGAACTCGTGGTTGAATTCTTTTCAAATTAGGGAAATATTGAGGCCAATATTAAGGATCAGAACAAGGATTCGAGACCGGGGAGATTACCGAGGTGTATATGAGACATAATGGTGAGGACAAAATTTTAAGTGAACCGGTTGAAAACTCGTTCAAGCAGTTCACCTAAATTATTTCAAAGGCACAATGTTAAGTGAAACGGTTGAAACCCATTTCAATCAGATGCCTAAATCCGAGTTTTTTCCTTTTTTTATTTAATTGTTTTTAAGTATAATTATTGTTAAGCGATGTTTTAAAATAGTTTATTTTTTATTATTTTTTAGAAGTCTTGGGAATAAATATAATTTCTCTCAAATCTATTTTCCCCCTATATATATAGGGTTAAGATTTGTAATCTTTTGATTTTTGGTTATTAATTAAAAGCCCGTTTTTATTAGGGTTTTAATTCCTTCTTAAGGTTTCATCCTCATTCTTTTGAATTAGTGTTACTCTTGGATTAGAATTACAAATTTCTTTCGCGTTCTACGTCATATGACGCTATTTACAAAAAAATATAGTGCTTCTGCTGAGTTTAAACTTTGTGATGAAGCTTGCTAATTCTTATGAGGTTGGGTGTAATGGTCACCCGATCATCACATCTGCCTTATCTGTACACCAGCTTTTCAACACACCACCTTAATCCCATAATTAAGGGCTTAGTGGTCACCGCTTAACCAAACACATAAAAATATACTCCTTACGTCTCATATTTATTGTCCAGTTTGTCTTTTTGTAGTCTTTATTCTTCAACTTTGGCATTAAATATCTTTGCTTATATTATATAATACTTGATGCAAAATATATGAATGAATTGCGTTTTAAATGTATTTTCATTGACATAACTTTCATCAAATATTATATAACACAAACACAAATATACAAGGTAAAAGTTGAAGAAGAAAGACTAAAAAAGTCAATCTGAACAATAAATATGGGACGAAGGTAGTATCACTTATACAAATATACTGCATAATATACTTTCACACTCACAAATAAAATAAATAAACAATAAAGGGTGTGTTTCAGTTATCTGGTTTGCACCAGCTAACCAACCTTTTATTTCCTTCCTTCGCGCGCCAACCGTGTCCTCCGTTATAGTCTTCACGTATGAATGTTGCCCTTCACGTGCGAAGTTTGCCAACGATAACAACTGGTCTTATAAGTGGTCTTTTATGCCGCTAAATGCTTAAAGATTTTAATAAAAAATAAAAAATAAAACATTCTAATAAGAAAGACAAAATTACACGTTTGATCTCTGTGATATACCTCAAATAACATGTTTAGTTCTTAAATCATTTTAATTATACCACATATACCTATTTTTAAAACCTTTCACCCATTTAATCCCTATTTTAGGAAATAGGTACTATCCGTGTAATAAAAAAAGTTGTAAATAATTACACAGATAATCCATATTTTTTAAAATAGTGCCCATTGATGCAACTAGTTTGAAAAATAGAGATTATCCATGTAATTAAAATCGAATAGGGACGAAACATATAATTTTGGGTAAACCACAGAGACGAAACATGTAATTTTGAAAAGTCAGACAACATGTAATTTTGAAAAGAGTTGATTACATAAATCGTCTTTGTGGTTTGCTGATTTTTACAGATTTTTTCCGTGTGCATTTTTTTAAGCGGATCATATCCCTGTCGTTTTTTATTTTTACGGATCCTGTCCAATTTTCGACCCAAGTCCAAAATATTGTTAAAAAGGACCTAATTTGACATTGATGGACTAACGTGAGGGTTAACATTTTAATTTGAGTTTTCCCACTCAAAACACAAACCACAAAGACGATTTATGTAATTTACTCTTTAAAACTAAAAAAATAAAAAAATAAATAGTATTAATAATAATTTTGTTATAGGAAATTTTTTTAATTATATTATAATAATTTTTTAATAAATAATTTTCTTTTAAATTTTTTATTAAAAAATAATTTTATAATTAAATTAAAAAAATATTTTATTATAATAATTTTTTTCTAAATTTAATTTTATTAAAAAATTATAATAAATAAAAAATATTAAACTTTATTTTAAATTTTATTATAATACGGATGAAAGCGTATAGAAAAGAGTTTTTATACGTTTTCATCTATTTTTATATGTTGTCGTTTGTTTTTATACGTTTTCGGTCGTTTTTATACGTATTTGTATATTTGATACGTTTTTATACGATTTTTGGACGCTTTTTTACGATTTTTTTTCGTGTTTTTTGACATCATTATACGTTTTGTATGTTTCATCCATTTTTGTACGTTGTTTTCATACTTTTTTTTATGGTTTTTATACGTGTTTTATAAGTTTTCATACATTTTGTTCGTTTTATACCTTTTTGTACCAAAACTACTAAAACATACAAAAACGTAATAAAAACGAACAAAAACGTACAAAAAGCGTATAAAAACGAACGAAAATAGAAGAACACGTATAATAACGTCCAAAATGGAAAAAAAAATCGTATAAAATTGGATGAATACGTAAAAAAAATCATAAAAAAAATATAAAAACGGATGAAAACGTACGAAAACGCATTAAACGTAAAAAAAACGTATTAAAAGAATCGTTCAGTAAATAAGCCTAATTTTTTTAAATAAAAGTTTTTTTTAAATTAAAAAATTTATTATAATAAAATTTAAAAATTTCAGTATAATAAAATTATATACTTTTTAAAGAGTAAATTAGATAAATCGTCCTTGTGGTTTTTATTTTGAGAGGGAAAAACCAAATTATAAGGTTAACCCTCACGTTAGTCAATCAATGTCAAGTTAGGTCCTTTTTAACGATCGTTTGGATTTAGGTCGAAAATTGAACAGGATCCGTAAAAATCAGAAATCACAAGGACATGACCCGCTTAAAATAAGCTTAGGGACAAGATCCGTAAAAATCAGCAAACCACAAAGACGATTTTTGTAATTAACTCTTTTGAAAAATAACGATTATCCATGTAAATAAAATCAAATATGGATGAAACATGTAATTTTGGGTAAACCACAGGGAAAAAATATGTAATTGTGGATAATATGAAATGAAGCAATAATTTTGAAAAGTTATCCAACAAACCAACAACTTTATCCACTAATTTTTTTTTTATTATTAATATTTTTATATATATAATAAAAGAGTTATGATTCCATTTTATTATGTAAGATATCAAAAGAAAGCGAGTAACCTGTGATTCATATCTTGATGACTAGCTTAGAGCATACGGTGTCGCCGCCATCAACCTCGCCGCTCAACAGTGATGCCTCGCCGTCGGTCGCCAGGACACCGCCTCGCCGCCGTCGGCCGCCGTGGAGAGGAGCATCGTTCTGACGACGAAGGTAAAATCCTGACAAACCCACTACTAATGAAATGAATTTATTTTAAGGAATGATTCGAGTATGAAGAAAAGTATAATAACAATAATAAAGGTTGGTGAGTATGAAGAAAAATCTCTCTTAAAATTAGCACAAATGGTTACTGATGAGTTGGATTTTAGCACACATGGTGAACCAGTTTGTAGAGGTTGAAGAAGAAGTTTTCTTCCATTTTTATTTTTTATTTTTATTATTATTATTTTTTATTTATTTATTTTTTAAGTGGATAATAAATAAGAGGTTGGGAAAATGGATGATTTACTGACCTCTTTGTTTACATTTTTTTTTTTTAATTTATAACTTTTTTTATAAATATATTGTTTTGTATTTTTATTTTAATAAATAAATTTAGTTTTGTTAGGATTTAGTAAATCCGGTTATTAAAGAGTCGGTCACCTCAATGTATATGTAATCGTTAGAAAGCTCGTGTCGAGATTATTATAAGTTAAGTAGTATTTAGTTTAAGTAACACCGTGGAGGACTGGACGGTCTTTACCAATCTGTATGCCTCGATTCACGGCCCGATAGGTGGCGATTTATGTAATGACTATAAATACTCTCTACCTCCCAAGGTAGAGTTGGAGCTCATAACAAGATTTTTCTTTCTCTCACTAAAGTTCCTAAACCTCTAACTTTCTCTCTAGAACTCATTATCGCCTATTTGATCTTATGGTTTAGTGTGTTTGTGAAATCCAATATGTTACAAATGGTATCAAGAGCCATGGTTTGATCATCTCTACATATCTTTGGATTTCTAGTGACTTTTAGGTGGTTTTAGAGTTTGAAAAAGTTTAGTGATTTTTGCATCATTTGGATCATCTCTAGTGTTAAAGTTTGAATCTTGGGTGTAGTTTTGTGTTCAGAATCATTGTATGTGCTTGGGTTTTGATTTGATAAGCTTGAATCATCGTGGTTGGGTTGTTTTTGGATTGAAAAGTGGTGTTTATGTGTTTTTCTAGCTAGCGACTTGAGCCACGGATAATTTGTCTTGGTAGTGACTTGCTTTGTAATTTGGTAGCGAGTTGTAGTTGAAGGTCTTAGCGAGTTGAGCTAGCGACTTGTTTATTGAGACAAGTCGACAAACAAGACACTTAGTGGATTCTCCACCACGGTAATGACTTAGTGAAAGTTAGCGACTTGTACTTAAGTGTGTTAGCGACTTGACATCTTAGCGACTTGGTGCTTAGCGAGTTGCTATTTAGCGACTTGACATATTAGCGACTTGGTGCTTAGCGACTTCTTTGTCAAAATTTGCTAGCGACTTGGTGCTTAGCGACTTGGTTCGAGGTTTGTTAGCAACTTGGTTGATTCCGTATGTAATACGGTTTTCTCTTGATTTAGTAAAATCCGTGAAAGAATCTATTTCCGGTTTAATCATAGAGTTATAAAATCCCCTTTAACTGCTAACATGTCTACCAACGTTCCTACAATCATCTCCATCGCTGTCGAAGATGTTCAGCACTAGTTCGGATACTGTCTACCCATGCTTGATGAAAGCGACTACGACTCTTGGGTTCAAAGAATCGATTGTATTGTCTTGGAAAGGAAAATGGGGTCAACATTCTCAAATCCATTGATGAAGGACCTTATCGGGTCGAGACTACTAGAGACTTAATTGATACAATGCAGATGGAACAATGATCTATGGAATAGGCGCACCAAAGACATATGATGAGCTCGATAATAAGTAGAAAAGAGATTCGATGTCGATATCGTGGCTTCAAACATCATACTTCAAGTCTCGCCAAAAGATATCTACAAGGCGATCAATCACAACACCGAAGCCAAGGCGGTGTGGGATAATGTCAAGATGCTTCTCTCGTGTTCGAATTAATCGTTGAAGATAGGAATCACAACTATATGATGAATTTGAGCATTTCAATATGAAACCGGATGAGAGTGTTTATGAGTACTACGTGAGATTCCATAAGCTTGTGAATGACACGAGGAACATCGAATGACCATGCCAAACATTCAAATTTTAACTCAAAGTTTGTAAACAACATGAATCCGAATGGCACAAGTTTGTCACTCGTGAAGCTCACTAAAGGATTGAAAATACAAACTATGAGCAATCAGATGCCTTTCTTCTACGAACGAGAGACATGCTATGTTTGAAAAAGGATTATGGAGCGAGCTCAAAACCAATCGGGGAGAAACTAGTTCATCAAATGATTCAACTGCTTTTTACTCAAACATTGGAATTACCACCAAAGCATCTCAAGTTATACCCATGGGTAATGGTAATCACAAACTCATTCCCGATCCTATGTTCAAACAAGCCGATGTCGATGCACACGCTGGAAACTTCATTAATCAACTGGCTCTCCGATTAGTCAAAATATGAACTCTCTTCCACAAACCAACAACAATCTCATAATTGCATCCAATCCACACAATCAAGCCACCGCCGAGATGGGAAGGTTATGGTGGAGCCGATTCAAGAAAGGCAGACGAACAAGGAAGAGGTGGAGTGGTAGAGGTTATCTTGCAAATCAAAATAGGGAAGGAATGGAAACCAGGTCAAGCAAAACCAATCAAATGTTACAAGCTGTGGAGGTGAGGACACATTGCAAGGCTGCGCACATCGCCAAAACGCCTCGTAATGCAGAGTACTTGAGGATAAGATGTTGCTTGTGCAAGCTCGGGATAATGGTGCGACTTTGGATGAAGAGGAGTTGTTTTGGTGAGGAAATGCTAAGACATATGATGCGAGATGTGGATGAGCGACCAATTCGGAGATAGGCCATAATCATCGAATGCCTTTTAAGTTTGATAAAATCACGAACATTTATTCCTTGATCCGCAAAGACCTTAACCTCCGGATAATTGATGTCCAACAGTCCGACCACCGAAAGTACCATCTTTATCTAAACTCCCTTCTTCCCCATATAACGCCTTTATCACTTTGGTCCATAACGAATGATTTTGAGAATAGAACCGCCATAACCATTTGAACATCAAACCTCTATTGAGGGCATATAAACTTGAGACCCCTAGACTTCCGTTCTCTTTCGAAGTTAATACTTTACTCCACCTAACCCAAGACGCTTTTTTACACTATGATGAACCAGTGAAACGAAAACTTAATGTTTAATTACACGTCTATGTATAAAAAGTAGTTTTTTTGTAGCACGAATTTTCTATCACGTCCGGAAATCACTTGAGCTCTTAACACAATAGTTATACATTGGTTTTTCTTCTGTCACCTAAAGAGCAAGACAATTTTTTTGACTGGACAAGACAGTTTTTTTTTTTTTTTAATCATTTTTGTTTTCTGTTTATTTTTTTTTTTTTTCGCTCGACTTTTCCAACTTCATATTTTATATTCCGTACTAAAAACAAAACATAAGGGATGGGTGGGTGGGTATTTCGTGTAAATTTGAGAGTAGCAATAAACAAAGGCGTCCTAAAATAATGGTTCACATAATCTCATGTTTAAAACTTAAGCTAGCATTAAAATATGAGTGTTGATTCAGACACTCGTTTTTTTGATTCAGACACTCCAGGTGTCTTTGGAGACGATCATATAACAATCAGTCAACTCAGATAAAGATAAAATGAAGTGTGCGAATCAAAAATTGAGTGTCTGAAATCATTAAACTTTAAATATATATTTAATCAGTTATTTAATAGGGCCAAATGTAAAGTTGGCATAGGATTGTTGTGACACGGTGTAGACACTAGTATCTACACTTCTAGATACCAAAAACGAGTGTGGACCCGAATCTGTTAAAAGTCACCCTTCAAAATATTATCATTCCTTTATCAAATAAAAAATTCCTCCTTATATATATAACCCCCTCCTTTATTTTCCACATATTATTCATTCACATTCAAACACACAACACAAAAACACTTATTTCGTGAACATCCAAACATTAAACCAACAAACAAAAATGCAACACAACAACAATGACAGTGATCCCGACATCCCAACAAGCACCATCATCGATCTTCCACCAGATTTCCCGCCAGAATCATTCTGGCTCTCAAAAGACTCCGAATTCGACTGGTTCGACCGCAACGCTTTCTTAAGCCGTAACGAATCAATAAATTCAATGAACTCAAATCATCACAACAATTCTAACTCAAACCCTTCATCACAGCGTTATAATAGTAATCAAATCACTTTGAAATCCAAACATGTTATTGGGTTACCTCAGAAAGCCAGCTACGTTGATTGTAAACGTAGACCAGCCAATGTTCGGTTGTTTCCTGCTAACAAAAAAAATCCTTCGACGGCGACGGTTGCAGTGACGGAACCGTCGTCGCCCAAGGTTTCGTGTATTGGTCGTGTTAGGTCGAAAAGATGTTGTAGTATTACAAAGTCAAAAAGTCAACGGCCTAGTAACACAACCAAACCCGGTTTTGTTAAGAGGATAAAGAATTTGTTCCGGTTCGGGGGTCATCGGTGTAGGAGAAACGGTGAACCGGCTGTGAAAGATGGTGAACCGGTGGAGCGGTCGAGGTCCGGTTCGAGGAGGATATGTGTGAGTGTTAAACCGGTTTGGAGTGAACCGGGGACGCCGAGTGAACCGGTGGTGGGTTTAGGGGATATGATGCGGTTTGCTTCTGGGAGGAGAGTGGAGAATTGGGGAGGGTTGGAGGATGATGACGTGGCGGCACGTCATTCGTTGGAATCTGGGCTACGTGGAGTGTAGGGTAAGTGTTGGGCCCACTTTGCTTAGCTGACGTGCCAATATTGAGATTTTGAACTTTCAACTTTGTTTTCTGTGTGCCCTAAAGAAAAGAGGTTTTTATACGTAGTTGTTTTTGTCTTATGTTCTTATCCATGTAAATAGTTAGAATATTGAAATCGATAAGTTGATAGTCAATGTTATTGTTACTTCACTATTTCATATTTTACACATTAAAAATAATTTTTTTATGTGACTCAAGCCTTTTGCATGTTATTTGTTAGTTTTTGAGCTTCACCATACTCAATTAACTCAACAACATAACCTGATCACAAAATAATAAGGCTACCCCCAATAATAACCCTCAGCGACCCTCATTTTTCTTGCCACATCAGTTTTCTCTATGTTACGACCTACATACGACCTTTTAAGTACAATAAGACGACCTACACTATAAAAAACATAACTCACAAAGATTCCTTTTTAATTAATTGAAATACACAATTTTGGCATTACATGAGAGTTAACCTAAGTATTATATGGGTTGAGGGTGCAACCCTTTTGGCTCTTGACCTCTTCCAACTTAAATGCCACAACAAGGACAACCTCCTCCAACCATCTTCAACCCTCACTCAACCTATACTATTGTGGGTAGCCTAATAATAATAATAATAATAATAATAATAATAAATTTAAGTAGCGCATAATGAGTTTACTCACTTTGCAAATGGCACAAGATGGGAGTATTGTGATAACATGCAAATGGCGCCACCATTTCTCTAGCCGCATAGGAATGACGAGCTCAAAATCCCTTCCTTCTAACTAAAAAATCAACCAATGATTTGCGCACACAAAATTTTGAATTGTATACACAAACTTTTGTGGAAAATTGTTGTACATATGTTACATAGTGTTTATTGTGTTGTGTGAATCAAAATTTAATATATACAAATCAATTTTCCGGAAAATGTAGTGACTTGGGTTAGGTGCAAGTGAGTTGGATATTTGAAAATTCTACACTTCTTTGGAAAATAGACGTAAGAATACTATACTGTGTACCAAATTCAATTGTTGTCAATAATTATGTCATTTCGAAAAAGATAGATAAGAGTAGGGACAAGTTATACAAAATGTTATGATGGAAAAGAAAGAAAAAAAGTCGTAAAGTGTGTCAATTTGCACTCAAAACGATCAACATATACCGTAGTTTGTTCAAAAGCATCACATTATTTGGTTCACACAATAAACATGCGACAACAAATTTCATTGTGTTAGCATTTTTCGCTTTAATGCTATTAAAACACATGATTTAGATTCGTTATTTAACATCTAACAATTTACAAATTGTTAATTAAGGTGGATGAACAGTAGTTAACTTATTAAACAACTCAAACTATAATGTAATTTCACTATTAGACAAGGCATAACATACCAAAGGTCTTACATTTTGTTCGCGAGTTAAATTTAAAATGGAAGAAAAAGAGAAAGAAGGTGAAGTAAAGAGGAGGTATGAACAAGAAAGAAAGCTTGAGCTTGCATACACGGTTAGGATACTTAGGATCAACAAAACCCTTAGGTTGCTCTATATAGACCTCTTTGTAAAGATGTCCATTGAGGAAGGCGGTTTTGACATCCATTTGTCATATCTCATAATCATAGAACGCAACTATTGCTATGAGAATCCTTATAGCTCTAATGTCTACAACAGAAGAAAAGGTCTCTTCATAATCAATCTCGTAGGTTTGAGTGAAGCCCTTTGCTACGAGACGAGCTTTAAAGGTGTATACCTTACCATCCATGTCGTTTTTCTTCTTGAAGAGCCACTTGCTACCAACTGTCTTGCAGTTAGGAGGAAGCTCAACTAAAACCCAGACGTCATTGTCTTTCATGGATTGCATTTCCACATTCATCGCATCAAGCCATTTCTTGGATTCAGGATCTAACAATGCAGCTTTATAGTTATTGGGTTCACCAAGATCCCCTAGCTCATGTTCCTCAGCATCGATGTATAACCTCATTCGATTAAGAGCACGGCGTGTCCTAGCGGACTTTCGAATTGGAGTAATATCACTTTGAGGTTCATCAATTTCTTGATCATCCTCATCATGATGTAAGCTAGTGTTTACAAAAGGATTTGTATCTTCATCTTAAATTATTTCAAGATCTTCTAAACTCCCACTTACTTCTTGATCCATGAGATTACTCTCAAAGAACTCAGCATTTCGAGCAACAATAACTTTGTTCTCTGATGGAAAGTAGAAAGAATATCCCATTGTTTCTTTTGGGTATTCTACAAAGATACACTTAATAGATCTGGGTCCAAGTTTGTTAGGTTTGGTAAGTGTATCACGCTTAACAAGTGTCTCACAACCCCAGCCTTTTAAGTAAGACAACTTAGGGGCTTGCCAATGCCATACTTCGTATGGTATCTTATCAACCTTCTTAGTTGGAACCATATTGAGAATGCGTGCAGCAGACTCAAGGGAATAATCCCAAAAGGACTTTGGAAGAGTAGTTTGACTCATCATGAAGCGAACCATGTCAAGCATTGTTCGATTTCTCCTCTCAGACACACCATTATGTTGTGGAGTGTAAGGAGGAGTTCGATGGGCAATAATCCCATGCTCCTTTAGATGATCCAAAAATTCTTGACTCATATATTCACCCCCACGATCAGAACGTAGTGACTTAATGGTCTTCCCGAGTTGGTTTTCTACTTCCTTTTGAAACACCTTAAATGTTTCAAACACTTAATGTTTATGTTTCAGCAAGTAAACATAACCATACCGACTATAGTCGTCAATAAAAGTGACGAAGTAACTTGCTCCTTGTCTTGACACAATTCTAAATGGGCCACATACATCTGTATGTATTAGTTCAAGTAGATCTTTAGCCCTTTCCACTTGATGTGTGTAGGGTTTCCTTGCCATCTTACCAGACATGCATGAAACACACTTTTCAAATGATTTAATATCAGTTGAGTTGAGAAGTCCATCATGTTGCAACTTCTCCATGCGTTTCTTGCTAATGTGTCCAAGATGACCGTGCCACAAGAGAGCAGAGTCCAAGTTAGACTTGGCTCTTTTATTGCTAATAGAAACCATAGAACTATCATTTGTATTTGAACAAGACATATCAATTTCATAAATACCATTCCGTGGAATAGCAGTAAAATAAACAACGTTATTTCTAGAAACTGAAATTGCATTATTCGATTCAAAACGATTAACAAAACCATCGTCATACAAACGTGAAATCGAAATAATTCCTCTAGTAATAGAGGAGCATAATGACAATCGCTCAAAACAATTACTAATCCACTAGGAGACATAAATGAAAAACACCAATAGCTTTCAACTCCTCGCGTTGACCATTGACCACGCACAAACTTAAAGCTCATGGCTTCGCCTTCTTCCCCCGAGACCCCGAGTAGTATTACGGATGTGAGTACCACAACCCGTGTCATATACTAAGTATGTATTAGGAAAAGAGTAGAGTTTTATAATGAAAATACATGAAGAACTAGTCGCAAGAGACTGCTTTCTTCTTTTCATCAACTCGGCGAGATACTAGGACAAATCCTTCTCCATGACCCACTTCACCACATTGGTGGCGTGTCGGCGTCATAGCAGGATTATCCTTCTTGGGTGGTGGAGGAATCTTAGGCTTGGAAGCATAAGATGGTTTATACTCAAGAGCATAAGCCAACTTGTACTTTCCATTTCCTTGATTCCCTTAGCAGCATTAAACGATTTATTCTTCTTATGGTTTTTCTGGACCTTTCCCGCACGTATGTTATGTAGTGCAGGTGCAACATCTTTCTTTGGCAACGTCTGCTCATGTTGCTTAAGCATAGCATGTAATTCATTATAGTCTTCCCCATGCTGTGCATATTAAAGTTCTGCACAAACGATACATACTCTTTAGAGAGACCAATTAAGATTAAACTAACTCTATAGTTCAGAGTAACTGGGTGACCTACGTTCCAAATTTTTAATATATCTCCTCATCTTTAGAACATACGAGCTAACAGATTGACCTTCTTCCTGCTTGCACGCGTGAAATTCACGTGCAGTTTGTAGAAGCTCCTGTTTTGCCTGTTGGGCAAACATGGACTTCAACTCCTGAAGCAGTCATAAGCACCAAGATGAGTTAGATTTCATTGGATCGTTAACTCCATGGTCATGAGAATGAAGGCAGCTATGTCCTTTGAACCTTTGACCCAAGCAGTATGAGCTGCAAGAGCCTCGGCAGGGATAGGGTGGCCAGGAGTTGCAACAGGTGCAACAGGGATGTGATGCTCTAAATAAGTTTCCTTATCTTTAGCTGACAGTATAATGCGAAGCTGGCAATACCAGTCAATGACGTTAGGTCCAGTGAGTTTTTGTTTCTCAAAGAAACTCCTGAGTACCAAATTGTTTCTGACTGAGGTAGTCATCTACAATTTAGAAAATTTCAAATAATTAGTATTTTCGATAATTATCTTCTTAAAAAAATTAACTACCCAATTAATTACTAATAAGACTAAGATCCATCTTGACCTCCCACTTATTATCAAAGGTCTGACCAATGAGTAAACAAGTAGGGCAAAAGGTAAGCGACGAGCGTTAATTGCATAATGCAACTCTTAGACTTTATGAGACTGATTAAGGCATTAGTAAACAAGTAATAATGTCAAAAGCATGTTTAGTCTCATCATATGTCTCGGGTCCAAGGTCTGACCAAGCATACTCGAAATAAGCCGACCAAGTAAGAACTTGCAAAATCACCAAAAGTCTGACCAATGAGTAATATTCACCATGGGTTGGAATGGCCCTAAGGTCTGACCAAAGAGGTCAAACCAAATGCACGTGTTCATAGTTGGTTGACATAGACTTAAAATTTTACACATGGGGTATTCACATAAATGTGGTAAAAATCGTGTACAAAGAAGCATGCAAAACAACTTTGTAACACTAATTTTAAAAACTTTTGGTAATGACACTATAGTGATCATCAGGGTTCACGGTTGCTCCAATCAAACTCGCAGAGAGGCGGAGGACCAGGTCATCGCGAGGTAATAACCGGAAATCCTTTAAGTGTGACTGTGCGCACCTCCTTAAACCCCCTTTATATTTTGTTTTAGTGGGTGAGCCGTACGTCCCAAGTGTCCATAGCGTATAGTTTTTAAATTCATAAAAAACTTGTTTCAATAGTTTAGGTCACTTAATTTAACAAAAAACATTTTCCACGAAACAAATAGCAGGTCACAATGAGCATGGTATTTAGGCGTGTAAATTAAGACCATTATTAATGTTATGATTACGATATGTATTATTCCATATTGCATGCAATTAGGTGTCAAATACAAGTAACAATTATGCACATACGGAATCACAATCATATAAACATAAAACATTAATAAACACATATGGATCTGAGTTCTCTCGCGAGTCTTCCCCAAAAGGAGAACCATAAGACCGTCACTAGTTGCAATACCTAGATCGCCCCATATATCACAAAAAGCAATTGAGTGAGTCTTATAGCCCGACAAACACATAAAATATCATGGCAAACTTTATTAACTTTTAATTATGCTATTTTATGTATCTAATTAACAATTTAATTTTTATTAGTTTGTGTCTAGGTATTTTTTTATTAATAATTGACAAGTATTGCATTATAGTTGTCAAAACAAAAATAAAATGAATAACTAATTAGATTTCATGCAGCATTTTAGCGTGTTTATTAAAACGTGTAACCCATAATCACAAAAATGAGTTGACTCGTGATGCCACTGTTGGGATTTTAGATCTAGTTAACCAAGTAAAACTACGAGTACGAAACGGAATTTGGATCTAGTTTAAGCAATTAGGTTAACACATAATTAATAAACAATAAGTAATAAAAGGGAACAAGAAAACTAACCCTCGTAGTCACCCGCAAGTATTAACGAACAAGGAAACCAAGTATTCAAAACGAATACCTCTACGAGTTCACACACAAACACTTAACCACGAATACGCCCGATAAAGTTAGTCGTGAACGTTTACCCAAACAACACTTGTAAACCTTGAACAAATTCGAACCAGGAAAACCCTAGAAACCTTTTTCTTTCTTGTCCGAGAAACAGCAACAACCCGAGAACAAATCTAAGTTATGTCCGATATCGGACACACCTTGTCCGATAACTTTCTGACTTCTGTCCGAGATCAAACCAAAACAGAAAACCCCATTTGTCTTGCTTTCGTAGTCGACGAGGAACAAAACAAGAACCACCAAACAAAACCTAAACAACCCTTGGATCATAACCGGTGCAAGTTTAGGGTTTGAATGAAAACCAAAAGAACCCTAATCGCATATAAGAAAACGACCGGGTCTTAGAACCTTTGATGATGAATCGAATGTGATTTGGCAGAGATTTAGGGATAGTAAAATGTGAACTTGATAGGTAGGGTGTGTTTGTATATATAGCCATGTGTAAACCTAGTTCACATGGGCCTCAAACTTGAGCCACAAGCAACCACCTTTCCTAATTCAAACACAAGTCCACTTAGTCCAAAAATCAATCCAAACGCCCCATAGAAAACCGGTCAATGGGCCTTGGATCATTCACCAATCGGGTTCAAGTTATACGGGTCAAATATATCAAACGGGTTGATATTTAGTTAAAGTATTAAACGTGTAATAACGTACTCTCGTGTTTAACGTGTGTGCCCTCATAGGCAGGGCCGCCCAGTGGATTTTAAAGGCCCTGTGCCAAAACTACACTACAAAATTGTTAAATGCCAAAAAAAAAAAAATTATATATATGAACAGATATATTTAAAATGTTTTGCAGAAAATATAAGTTAGATAAAAGTCTTTTAAATCTATATAAACCTTAAACAAAAATATTTACCATTAGATCTTGGGAAAATTTGTAAAACGTATTTGATCATTAGCAATAACAGCAAGGATTCAAACCGTTAAATTTGTAAACTCTTTGCATTCATTTGGAAATGAATTTGAAAGATAGTACAGACTTGTAAAGTATTTCAACTTTAGGGGGGCAAACTATAACAAAACAAAACTAATCATCTTCCTCACTCGATCTTATCATTTTATGGCCATCTGTTTAGCTTTTTCTACAAAAAGACTTCATTACATGATACTATTTGCTTCTGTAACTTAAGTGTCAAATGAATTGACGTTTTCAACACATTCTCATCATTTTAGTGCCAGAAATCGAACTAAAACATCTCCTGGGTCTAAAATGATGGGGGCCCTTCAAAATCGGAGGCCCTGTGCCGTCGATCACCCTGCACATGCTCAAATCCGGCCCTGATCATAGGCTCACACACTTCTAGTCGTTTTCGTACGTACCAACTCCCATAATCCAACACTTTTGAAAACAAAAAATGTGCTGCAATAGTTGACCGAAGTTGAAAAAATGGTTTAGAAAAAAATAAAAGACAAAATGCTGATATAAAGCTGATGTGGCGAGAGAAAACGCTCACCAAACTTTCCACCCTTATGTAACTAAACTTTCCGGAACAAATAATTCTTCATGGAATAACATAAGCACACTAGAAAGAATGTTATCGTAATAAGAAACATGTTTTAGTATTGTCACGGGAAAACAATAGTATGTGAATTTTGACTAACTTTTTTTTTCCTTGCACGTGATTGACCAACTTATCACCGTAATATTTTTTCTGTTATAATATAGGTAATCTCATTGAAATATAGTACCAGTAAAACAATGAGTCGGTGTCATTGTATTTGTTTAACCTTGTTTTGGTTTACTAGTCTAGTGGAATGGAGGATGTTCAACTCGTTTATGTTTAAATATTTGTTTAACCTTTATCATTCAAAACAATATAGTTATTTTTTTAAGCTATAATCTTATGAAAATAAGTTGTAAAAGTGATGTGAGCCTCTGAGGTAACATTTTGAATCACTTTCAATATTTGACACCCATATTGGACCCTTTTCAAAGTTTGACTAAAGCCCACATCTTAAGACTGAGCCCGTATTCTGGCGTCAGGGTGACAGGGTGATTTATATCAACTTATCTAGCTATCCAGGTCATAGTTTTTGACACCCCAACAGAATGATCAATCTGGTTTTATTTGAATATAGAACATGTTTGTTAACCGTAGCTAACTTGTAGTAGTATTGACCATTGAGTATTCATATAAAAAGTTTAACAATTTAGAACTGTAAATGAAAAACGTAAAATGCCACGCAAATACTCCATAATTTTAGATATATCACACACCTCAACATCTCATTAACAAGTACGTAGGTACTTTTGTTTATCAAAAACTTAATTTTTGTGTGAACACAATTTCAAGTATCCCACTGGTTTGAAGCTTATTTTTTATGTCAATAGCGTGCATGAGAGGTTTTTTTTTTTTTTTTTTTTTTTATATGTATGTATTCTTTATGTTTAACTACCAGCTTTTTAACATATCCGGACAAATCGAAGTTATTGCAACCTCTAATCCGTAAAATATGTAAACTTTGACTCCTTATATCAAAGTCTTTTTTTTTTTCCTTTTGGAACCGCGGCATATAATTATGAAAAAACTAGCAAGACGCTAGCATTACAAAGGTGATTTAAGCCAATCAATCCAACTAATACAATACTTTCCTCTAAACTATAACCAAAACAAAAAGAAAAACAACGGATTACGGATGTTATAAAAAATGTCACATTTTCTGATAACTTGAGGATTGAAAATGTGATTATTCCTAAAACGGCAAAGCATCCAACATGTTGAAGCGAAAATAACATAAGCTCGGTCTTCAAAAATGATAGTCATTTCTAACAGCATCTGCAATGAAATGTAGATCTAAAACTTCTTTATAATTAAATTGTATCTCAGTAGATTTTTTTGCATTGAGGAGCATAGATTTTCTTTCTAAAGATTTGGGCATGTTCATATCTTTGAAGCAAAAGTTTGATGTTAATCTTCTGACACCAAATAAATATGCTAAACATAACAAACCTCTACACTAATTTTTTTTTTATTATTATTTTTTTATTTTTTAATATTAAAACTAAAAGCACTAACAATGCTTTAGAGTATACGGAGTGATAACGCATGATCTGCGCTATGGTCAATGTGGCAAACGTTAGTTTGCATTTTCCACACCGAGCAAGGCTGCATTAGTCCCGCATTATGGTTGCGTTGATATAGTAACTCAAGTTATGGCCAAGTTATCACTCCCCCACCCCATTTTATTTAGTGTTATGCCAAGCGTTTTTTTTTTTTTTTTTTTTTTTTTTTTTTTTTAAGGTCATAAAAGTGTAAGACCGTATGTTTACATCGAAACCCGTAGGTTAATATTTATCAATCATCCACTATTTATAATAGTAAAACCCTAATACTCTAAACACACAAACCGGGCTTGGGCTTATCGTTATTCCTTAACACTTTCATGATCCGAAAGCATGAAATCACGAAGCTTCTGATGAAGAAGAAAATTAAGAAAGCAAAATAAAACAATAAATCAAAGTAAAACGGGATAACTCAAAGTATCCCCTATTCTAATTTTTGTTTACGGATAACCAAAGTATCCGAAGGATAAACCAAAGTATCCCAAATAGTCGTCTCAGGAATAAAAATCTTAGATTCAACACCAACAAAAGTCGTCTAAGGAATAAGAACCCTAGATTCGATGCTAACAAAAATCGTATCGGGAATAAGAACCCTAGATTCGACATAAAAAAAAAATTCGTCTCGGAAATTAATACCCTGGATTCAAAATAAAACAAAAACAAACAATTAAACTATTTTTTTTTTTTTTTTTTAACATCACATAACTAAAAACAATAAAATAAAACCCAAATCACCACCATGATATTATAGACGTGGAGTATGATATGAGATTTGTAGTATTATGGATGTGGGTGTATGATGAATGTAAACAACGACAGGAAAAAAATAAATAAAGGAGAAGTGAGATTTGGATATTAGGGAGGAGAGTGACAGCAATAGGGTGGTGTTTTTAGGGTTTCTAGAGGATCGTACCCTCTGATTCCATGTAAGACCCTATGTTTACGTTAAAACCCATAGGTTAATCTTTATTAATCATCCACTATTTATAATAGTGAAACCCTAATACCTAACCCCATAAACCGGGCTTGGGGTTATCCTTATCCCTAATACCCTAAACCCACAAACCGGGCTTGGTATCGGAGCGGGTCTAATCCTCATACATATGTGACTATGTTGAGCCGCCTCCCCCTAGGCCACCCTGTCAAACCCTAACTATACAAAATAGCCGTCACTTTACATCATAGCTAACTAAGCCTTGCCGTCCTTTTACGTTTTGGTTTACCATATCATTCAAAAGTTTCATGCATTAACCCATAAAAAATCCCTTCACGTCATCTGTTCATGCATTACAATACATACTTCATGCAATTATTGACATCAACTATTTCCCGGGGTATGCTAAGATGCTGGTTATGATTCGATTTTGGTGATTTCTTTTGAGATTGGTGCTATGTATGTTCCGATCTATATGGTTTGAACTAAAAAAGTTATTTAATTGTTTGTTTTTGTTTTATGTCGAATCCGGGTATTAATTCCTAGAGACGATTTTGTTGATGTCGAATCTAGGGTTCTTATTCCGAGGCGACTTTTGTTGGTGTCGAATCTGGGTTCTTATTCCCGAGCGACTCTTTGAGATACTTTGGTTTATCTTTCGAGATACTTTGGTTATCCGTAAACAAAATTAGAATAGGGATACTTTGGGTTATCCGCTTTACTTTGTTATTGTTTTATTTTGCTTTCTTGTTTTTCTTCTTCATCCTTCAAAATTCGCCGCTTCGGATCATGTGAGTGTTAAGGGATAAGGATAAACCCAAGCCCGGTTTGTGAGTTTAGGGTATTAGGGTTTCACTATTATAAATAGTGTATGATTAATAAAGATTAACCTACGGGGAATTATGTAGTTTAACAAAAAGATCGTGTTATATAAAGAGTGATTTTTTGGTGTTAAGTTATTTGGTGTTAAAATGATGTGACGCTAACATGACAGAGTTTTTGATGTTATTTCGTGTTATGACTCCTAATGCTCTTAAGATTTTCTACATTTGAGTCAACTATTTTTATTATGCTCAATTGCTTATTTCTATACGAAGTTCACAACTCTTACGGGTGGTTCTGAGGTACTAGTAGTAATATTGGAAAAAACGGTAGGTACTAGTCGGATGGTCGATCATCTTCGAATTAAGATTAGCTTAGGCAACTGACTACAAGCTAGCAAAAAGTCTAAAGTGGCATATTGTGACTTTTAATCTTCCAGTGGCTGACAAAGATGAACGGCAACAGGTCAAAAACGATATTTGTACCGAGAGACATGGTTTTGATGTATTTGTTGGTTTCTTCGCATGACTTTGTGGTGAGAAACGGACGATGTCTCTTTCAGAAACTTTAAAAGATAATTATTTGACTAAGAAAAGATAAAGTCGTAAAAGATCATAATCAATTCTTAATTTATAATAAAAAACGGTCATAATAAGTGTTTGTCCGTCGCAATTATTATATTTAGTTTACACCCTACGAAAATTATTTTGTTTATGTTGTTGATTGCGTAATAAAGGATTAAACAACTGTAAAAATTGCGTGGAAAACATTATTTTTAGAACGATGTATTATAAATATCTTTTTAGCAAAGACAATAGAAAATATCACAAGAAACAGGTTACAAGCAATGTCCCAATAACCGGGTCTCTAATCGGCCCGTTTAAATCACCGGGTCAATGGTTCAATCGGTTTGGCCACTAGGTCAATCTGGTTTTTCATTATAAAGAATAGATATAGTTCGATTTACCAAACGCATACACAACTTGTAATATTGAATACTAAACGCACATAAAATCTTAAAAGTCAATTCTAATCGAACAATAAGTTTATAAAACATATATTCCAATACAAAACACATTCGGTTCAACGAGAATACAAGTTTTAAGTAAAAAAAATAAACGATTTACAAACTAAAGTTCAAATAATTAAAACATCAAAAAAACAATTATTCATCATAATGAGCAACTCAAACTTTTCGCCCAATTTCAACTTCAATAATTCCAACAAACCCAATTGCATTACCAACAAGCCCAACAATCCCAACAAAACAAAGAAATCGGGCATTCCTTAGCCAACAAACGTGGCAAGAGAGCAACTCAAACTTTTCACGCGTACGTCATGCTCTCAACAAGAAGAACTAATTTAGGGGAATACTGGTACATATATATATGAGGACCGAACACGGCAACAACTGATCCGATACTTTTTGGTACAAAATTCTTGCGGAATACAATGAGCAAGAAACGAGCAAGAGATACATCTCGCGTACCAAAAACATGTTGATTGTGAAGTGATACCCATGAACTGAGAAATCGTAAAGTTTAATTCTACTGTCAACCAAACAATGAGGCTTAGGGGTGAAAACAACGAAGATTTAATGACACGTTATCAAGATACGTAGTATGACAATGAAGGAAAAACTTGGGTCGAGGAAAAGCTTGAATTTTCTTGAAATACAAAAGTAAATTATATTGTCCTGATCCTCTTAACACAAGGAGAGCCCGAACACGTCCACCCGGAGAAGAGCCCAAGCTATTTGGAGAAAATGTTATCCCACATCCACCCGAGAATAGTAAAGAATCTTCAAACTCATCCGCAGATTCTTTAAAAGATGTTTTTTCAAGAAATGTTGCAACAACAACCAAAGCTAGATCATGGGAATGGATCCGGACGACACGACTGTTATTAATGCGGCCAAACGTGAAATTCGAACCAAATATCATCAAAACTAGTTTATTTTTAGTTTTAGGTTTTTTTTATGTTCGTGTACTTTTTTTAGTGTATTTTCATTTATATATGAAATTTTAGTTTTAGTTTAATTTGTGTTTTTATTTGAATAAATGAAAAAGAAAAAACTTAAAAATTGCGAAGCTCGGGGGATTCTATAACTTGAATATATGATGAGGGAGCTTGTGTTTTGGACAAGTTATAGAATCTGAGTTATAGGCCGATAAGTTGACGTGACAGTTATAAAATCGCTTATAACTCGCTACCGCACCTTATGCTCTTAAAGTATTATATGCATCAACAAGAGCATAACGACTTAGATTTTCTACAAATGTAGGGGGTATTGGACTAGTAGTGGTGTTGATCGAGAGTTACTCACTTATGACAAAATTGGTTTTCATATTTTTAAATAAAATTATAGAAAATACCAAATCGGTTGGTTTTAGTAAACTGGTTGACCCGGGTTACATGAAACCAAGCAGGTTAAAATAGGTTTTCAAACCTTGAAAAATCCGGTTCATATTAACCTTTTTTAGCGAAAATTGTTCAACTGGTTGAAGCGTGTTTCAAAATATTGATTAAAAGGAAGTGATTATTGACCCAATTGATCTATGTTGAATTGAGTTTGCTATATTTATTAAGGATCCACGAATGAGGTATGACTTTTATCTCATCCCGTAAAATGTCTTTTCATATTGGCTTTAGTTCGAAACTGATAGCGTAGCGGAAAGATTAAACCCTAACGTCAATTACCAATGTTAGAATTAAACCTGGATAAACCTTAATCGTCAATTAACAACGATTAAGAAAGATCAAACACCAATTACCAATGTCTGATTGAAACCCTAGAGCCAATTACCAACCCTAGAAACTTGGAATAACCTCCAAATAACAATCTTTATTAAAACTTTCTTTAAAACTTAAACAAGCAAATAAGTCTTTATATAGTAAATAACAGGAAACAAAAGACATCAAATAAAACCATAAAGGGGCCGGTTCCAAGGGAGGATTCACTGGGCCGGTCTCCGGGTTACCCCACGTCTCGTTTAGCCACTTTCGTTTTGAATCGAGCCCAAAGACTCGAAACCCAACTCTTGTCCCTCGCCATCATCCTCCCCGACTTGAAAATGACTCGTCCCCGAGTCATCATAATTGAAATCGCCCTCGTACGGAGAAAGATCAGCAACATTAAAAGTGGCGGATACCTTGTAGTGTCCCGGTAAGTCTATTTTGTAAGCATTATCACCAATGCGTTGCAGAACACGAAACGGACCATCAGCGCGAGGATGAAGTTTACCAAACCGTCCCTGAGGAAAACGCGCTCGACGCAAGTGCACCCAAACCAAATCTCTGGCTTCAAAAACTAGCGTGCGATGTTTATTAACACGTTCCTGATACTGTAGATTATGTTTAGCAATTTGAGCACGAACTTGTTGGTGTAATTCTTGTATTTGAACAACACGAACATCACCATCAATACTAATATTATTCACGTCAAGTGGAGCCGCTAAATCAAGAGGAGTGAATGGGTTACGACCATAAACAACAACAAAACGGACTCTTACCAGTTGACTTATGGGAGGACCTGTTATAGGCGAATTCAGCTTGAGGCAAGACCAAATCCCACTGCTTGGGTTTCTCGCCAACCAAACACCGAAGCAGATTACCCAAAATCCGATTAGTGACTTCAGTTTGACCATCGGTTTGTGGATGATGGGAACTGGAAAATTGCAATTTAAACCCCAACCGTTCCATAGAGTACGCCAAAAATGGCCGACAAACTTAACGTCACGATCTGAGGTAATAGTTTTAGGTATACCATGAAGATGAACAATCTTAGAAAAATATAAACTGGCTACCTGAAAAGCGTCAAAAGTCTTTGCACAAGGAACAAAATGCTCCATTTTGGAAAAGCGATCAACAACCACCATGATTGAATCTTTCTGTCGTTGTGTACGTGGTAACCCCAAAACGAAGTCAAGACTGAAATCCTCCCGTGGTCCCTGCGGCACTGGCAAAGGAGAATAGAGTCCCTGATTAGTATGTGTTGTTTTAGCAATATGACATACCCGACATCGCTTCAATAAACTAGTAACATCGTGCAAGTCTTAGCCAATAATAACGCTCACGAACTAAAGCAACGGTCTTATCCCGACCGAAGTGGCGGATAACCCACCGGTATGGCTTTCAAGTACGATTGCAGCATGAAAAGACGATTGCGGAACACAAACCCGCGTCCCTTTAAACAACAGCCCAACACGACGTGTAAACAGCCCCCAAACGGACGTACTTGTATGACTCCAAGCAACCCGAAAATCTAGATCATCAACATATAAATGCCTCCATGAATCAAGCCCAGAACATGGATAGTAACACTAGAAAGAAGCGAGGGACGACGACTAAGAGCATCACCACGCGAATTGCGGCACCGCTTTATGCGATCGTGAAAGAATAAGCCTGTAAAAGTTCAACCCACTTTGCATGTCGAGGATTCAACTTGGCTTGTCCCTGTATATACTTCAACGCTTGATGATCAGAAAACAAAACAAAGTCATTGGGTAACAAGTAATGGCGCCAGTATTCAAGACTTCGAACGATAGCATAAAACTCTTTATCATAAGTACTATAGCGTTGTCGGACGTCATTCAAATTTTCACTAAAATAAGCTATCGGACGCCCACCCTGACTTAAAACACCACCAATACCAATCCCGGAAGCATCACATTCAACTTGAAAAACATTATCAAAATTTGGAAGTGCAAGGATCGGCGCCTGCGTAACTAACTGTTTAAGCTCATCAAAGGCGCGCTGAGCTTCAGTCGTCCACAAAAACTTCGATCGCTTGAGCAATTCAGTCACCGGCGCGACAATGGAACTAAAATTGCGAATAAAACGCCGATAAAAAGAAGCAAGTCCATGAAAACTTCGAATGTCATGTAATGTAGTGGGAGTCGGCCAAGTTGTGATAGTTGAAATCTTGTTTTCATCCATTCGGACACCCGCACCAGAAATAAGATAACCCAAAAAAACAACTTCACGTGCAAGAAAATGGCATTTTTTTGAGTTTGCAAACAACTGTTGGGTTCGTAAGATCGAAAAGACCAGATGAAGATGCACTTGATGTCGTTCGAAATTCTGACTAAATACGAGTATATCGTCGAAATAAACGACGACACAAAAAACTATCAAGTCACGAAAAACATGGTTCATGAGGCGCATAAACGTACTCGGAGCATTATAAAAACCGAAGGGCATAACCATCCACTCATACAACCCATCGCGAGTTTTAAAAGTTGTTTTCCATTCGTCCCCCGGTCGCATACGAATCTGGTGATACCCACTTCGAAGATCAATTTTTGAAAAGATTTGGGAACCATGTAACTGATCAATCAGGTCCTCAAAACGTGGAATAGGAAAACGATACTTCAAAGTAATTTATTAACAACACAACTATCAATACACATACGAAACTTACCTCCAGGTTTAGGCACCAAGATAGCTGGAACGGCACAAGGACTTTTGATTTCACGTATAAAACCTTTGTCGAGTAACTCAGAAACTTGTTTATGGAGTTCCTGATATTCTTTCGGGTTCATTCTGTAAGCCGGTTTGTTTGGAATGCTCGCTCCTGGCTAAAAATCAATACAATGCTGAATATCACGCTCCTTTGGTAAACCAGATGGGATATCGTCTGGGAAAGGTTCGATGAACTCGGTCAAAAGAGGTTGAATAACCAGCGGTGGGCCCGGCGCGGCTGGGTTTTCTTCTAGAACCACCAAACTGAAAATCAAAGGTGGTTTAGGATACATAGCAAAACTCAAAAACTCCGATTTAGATAGCATCAACGCCTCTGTTTGTGTTTCCTTTGGATTAAAGGGTGCCAACGTAATATTCAATCCATCATTTCGAAAACTATATGTGTTTCGCAAACCATCATGTTTTACCCGTCGATCATACAACCAAGGTCGTCCAAAAAGAATATGACAGGCATCCATCGGGATAACCTCACACCAAAGTTCACCAATATATTTATTCCCGATAGAAAATGAAACTAAACAATGATGTGTAACTTTCAACAAATTACCTTTCTTTAACCATGTTAACTGGTACGGATCGGGGTGGATCTGCAAGGGCAACCCCAACTTTTCAACTGCAGACACCGCAATCATATTATCCCAGCTACCCCCATTAATAACAACATCACATACTTTACCCTTCATTGTACACTTGGTGCGAAAAATATTGTGACGTAACCACTTAGTATCGTCCTCGTCGATGGCCATAGAAGCACTAAGAACCCGCTGTGGAATCAAAGCTTCTCCACGATCTAGGTAAAGAACTTCACCCTCAGCTTCGGAACCCTCATCGTTACGAACATCTGAAGTGACCTCGTTATCGTTCGCAAAAACAACCATTTGTGTATTTGGACAATCTTTCTTTAGGTGACCCAACCCATGGCATTTATAACATCGTGTCGCCCCGTGATTGGGTTTGACGGTGTTGTGATAATTGGTTCGCCACCTTCGCTTGCGTTGAAGAACTTGTGGCCCCAGCTGGCAACCCCGCCTTTGATTAGGCCGTGAAGTCGTGAACCCACCACGAACCTTGAGTTGTTTTTCAACGCGAGTCGCCAACTGCAAACATCATCAAACAAATAATATTGGGTTAACTGCACGCGTCTCGCTATATCCGATCGTAGACCACCCAAAAACCGCGCAATAACTTGTTCTTCCTCCTCGTCGGTACCACACCGCATACGTAGTCTTTCAAACTCTATGATATATTCTGCAACCGTTAACGTCCCTTGCTTCAAAGCGTGATACTCCAAAAACGAATCTTGTCTATGATTAACTGGTAATTTTATTTTTGCAATAACCTTTTCATCTTATCCTATGAGTCAATTTTGTGTTTACGTTCTTGTGCTCATTTACATTTTAAATGTTCCCAGCAAAGTGATGCATGTTTTTTTAACTTGACTGCCACTAACTTAACTTTTAAAGAATCTGGTACCTCTCTTAAATCAAAAACACGCTCCACCGTATAGAGCCAATCAATAAACTCATCCGGTTGTACTCCTCCAAAGAAATTCGTATCTCCATGCGAAACCCTAACGACCGGGTGGATCGACACCGTGTTTGTTGTGGTGTACAATGACGCGCCGTGGTGGCATACGGTTGCGGTACGTGGGGATGAAAAATTGATTATACTCGTCGTCTTCTTCATGAACTTCGGACTCACTCTGTGTATTCGTGTATTGCCTTTCGTACCCGTGAAACGGATTTAGCTCGAACTTGTTCACTAAGCCGTGCAATCTCGACATCGCGAGGATCAACTGCGGCCCCCGTTCGACGGTGTGGTTGCGGTTGATCGTCGTGTTCCGACATCCTGAGATTTCCTGATCTCTTGATACCACTTGATAGCGTAGCGGAAAGATCAAACCCTAACGTCAATTACCAACGTTAGAATTAAACCTGGATAAACCTTAATCGCCAATTACCAACGATTAAGAAAGATCAAACACCAATTACCAATGTCTGATTGAAACCCTAGAGCCAATTACCAACCCTAGAAACTTGGAATAACCTCCAAATAATAATCTTTATTAAAACTTTCTCTAAAACTTAAACAAGCAAATAAGTCTTTATATAGTAAATAACAGAAAACAAAAGACATCAAATAAAACCCTAAAGGGGCCGGTTTCAAGGGAGGATTCACTGGGCCGGTCTCCGGGTTAAAAGCCCACGTCTCATTTAGCCACTTTCGTTTTGAATCGAGCCCAAAGACTCGAACCCAAACTCTTGTCCCTCGCCATCAGAAACAAAGCTTATTACTATAATTATATATGGTCCACATCGTAGTTTGAATCACCATGTCAAAACTATCATTGAGAGGTTTATCATAAGTAACCGTGTCATCCCATTTGTCAAGTCTCCGAGAACATTATAGATGTCCCGCTAACCCCTACCAAGTTGCAACCTTGGACCAAAAAGAAGAGGCAGTGTTGCATTTTACAAACAAGTGTTGGGAAGTTTAAATGTCATCATCGCTTATCGGGCATCTAGTTGAGTCCACATCAATGCCACCTAAGTCAAGATTGAATCGGGTTGGCAACCTATCTCTTTTGATAACATGGGAATGTGATTTAGAAAATGAAACTTGTTCGAAGAAGTCCAAAACAAACACAATAATAACAATATAATATCTTGCATTTTGCTAAGTTTTTTTACGTACCTTTGACTTGTTTGTTTTACAAATGGATAATTGGCATAATTTCAATACATGTCATGTATTTGAAAGTTTATTGCAATTACTTAATATTTGGTAGAAAATACTATGTGTAAATAATGTTCTTACCTTTTAAATACTAAGCGCATCACGTTGAAAATGCACTCGCACTTGCATTATGCATCAGTCTCTGCGACTTTTAACGCATCAGATCACAAAAGGCATTATTAGATCATAGTGACCAAATCTCGGTTGTTTACACCACCCACTTATTGAACCTTAAAACTATCTCTGAGTGATTAACACATTAATCTTTTCCAATTATAACGTAGACATTATAAGTCACGCGACAAGGAAACCAAATAAGTAAAGGACCTTCAAGAAGGAGAACCCAAACCAACATCCCTAAATGAAATAGAATTAAGTATCTACGTATCTCTAGTAACACGTCCTTTAATCTTTTTTTTTTAAATATTTCAATACCCATTCATAGTCTTGGAGCTTAGTTTACTTTACCATTTTGGGTAAAGGCTAAAGATCCTGATGAGTGTCTAAATACTCATCATTTTGTACAATCTAAATCGAAAATCATCTTAAAACACTCAAAATGCATCAAAATGATGAAAATATCAAAATCGTTGTTTTATGTGTTTTAAATGCAAAAGATCAAAATCGATGAAAATGATTCAAGTTTGCAAAATTGGCGCTTTAGTCCCCAAGTTTTAAAGTTGTCAAATCTAGTCCCTGGAATTCAAAAATGTGAAGTTTTGTCATTCAAGGTCCCTGAAATCTTCTAAGTTGTCAAAAATGATCCCTGAATAATTCTTTGGTCAAATGGCGGAAAAGGTCCTTAAACTTTGAAAAATTGCAAAATTAGTCCTTGGACTTTTTAAAAAACGGAATTTTATGCAAAAAGGGTCCTTGTACTATCAAAGTTTGTCAAGTTTGGTCCTTGTGATAAGTTTGGAAAAGTGTCATGTTCAGTCCCTCAAGTTTGGAGAATTTGCAAAATTGGTCCTTGATTATCACTAGTTAACCAAACCGGATCCTATATCTAAACCCAATCCAATCCAAATCCGGCTGGCCCAAATGCATATCCAAGCCCAATCTCACCTTGACCCTTGACCCCTTTGGCTTGACCCTTGAGCTAGGTCAAAATCTATTTTGGCCCCAGTCATAACCCAATTATGACCTCCCGCTTATTATTACTCCGGTCAACGAAAGTCAAATGGGCAAGAAAACCGCCAGCACAGTACATCATCCTCACAAACATCGAATCCCAATACCGAGTCGGTATTTCAACTTTTCAACCCTCCCTTACCTTGTCCCCTCCACCTCCACTAGCACCCAAAACTCTTAATTGATTGAAACCAACCCAATTAATACTCAAACCTGCTCAAGAAATATTTGGCGCCAAAAATCCAAGTGGATGGTTTTGATGGTTTTAGCCAATCCAATGGCTCAGAAGTGGTGGGAAACAATCAGAGGACATCATAGAAGTAAAAAAAAGTCTATAAAAGAGGAGGAAAAGCAATGTATCAATATCATCTAGTGTAATTTTAATTTCTTAATGTCGTTTTAGTTAATTTTCAGTTTCAAGTGTATTTTAAAGCTTTCAAGTTCCTTTGTAAGTAATCTTAGTGTGTTTTGAACCCTTTTCAATAATAAAATCCAAAGTTCACATTCCAATTTTAGTTTGTGCATTTTAAATTTCAAAATCTCATGAGAAATCAAATGTTGTTTATGGTTGTTATTTTGACCGAATAAGCCATATAAGCACCTATATAGCTTATTAAAGCTATTAGTTACCTTAAAAATCGCTTTAGTAATAAAAAGCAAAATCACAAAAATATAAATTAATTAGTGAAAATCGAAATCATATGGAAGTGATGTACACAAATGAGCAGGTAAATCTTGGATGGCCTTGGGTTAGTGGCTTAGTGGTAAGCCTATATGAGTGTTTTGGTTCCTAGTTCTTGGATTTCAGTTGGATAGCCATTTGTAAGCCCTTTGTTCAATTTTTGAATTTCTCTTTTAATTGTTTAGTGATTGTAATTTTGTGTTTTATTGTTCACTAGTTATATTTAAGTGTATTTAAGCTTTAAAATCAGCTTGGTTAATCTTTTAAATTTGTAGTTTATATAAGTTTCATTTTAACAGCTTAAAATAGCTTAAGTCTTAATTTTAGTTTTATGTTGTTATTATTGTTGGTTCATGTTTATTTAATCTCATATAATGATATTATAAGGTCTATAGTCGGTCTCATGGTTTTAATTTGTGATTAGCCTTGAAAATCTTCAAACCGCTTTCAAAAGGCGTGTTTGGTTTACTTTGTTTAACTGTGCTCAAGAGTGCTCAAGTCAGTGTTATTACTTGCTCTGTGTCACAATTGGTCCAATTAGTTCAAACAAATCAAGAAACACAGTTCTTGTTTCATCATAAGTCAAAATCTCTTTTGATCATATCTGTTTTGCTTACTGTTGGATGTTAGTAATTCATGGTCATGATTTTGTGATTACAAGTTGTTAAAATTACTCAAATCAGTCTTATTACATCTTAAAACAACATAATCAATGAGTAGTAGTGATTCAAAGTTCATAAAAGTCAAACTTAGTTAGTTTTTAGAAAAGTCAAATTTTCATTTGGTCATTTTTGAATAAACTTTGGAATTTCAGTGTGAGTTTAATAGTAAAATTTAGCTTAAAAGCTCTTGGGGTATTAAAGTTTAGTTGCTAAACAAAATTAGAAAAATGCTAGTTCACTCTTCATCAGCTTTTTAAGTGCTTTTTAACTTGCTTCTTTTGAGTCCCTTGTCTGAAACCATGCCCTCTGCACAGTGAGTGGTACCATTTTGAAAAGCTTGCACAGAGCTTATTAGTGGGTCAAAGCTTGTGATTTTTGGTTCTTTGGATAGCTGACCTAGCCATCTTGAGAACCCAAGCTTAAGTTTTCAATTTCTAGCTTGTTGGCTAGGGCTGCAAGTAGCTCTAATATTGTCCCATTTCTGTGTTTAAGTCATAAGTGCTTATCTGCTTATTCTAGCTTATCAGTGTGATTTTCTTTGTCTTTTAACTTCATTTGAGTAGCTTGTAGCTTATTGTATCTTATTTTAGCTTCTGTTTCAGCTGGTGAGCTTGTTTGAGCTTCTTTCATCAAAATAAGCTAATAAGCCCACTGTTGAGCTCATAAGCTCATCAAACAGCTTATTTTTAATTTGTAAAATTTTTGTGTTTATTAAAGATTCATAATATCAGTAGTAAAGTAGTTTTCAAAAAGAAAATCCAGAAAAATATCAAGTTAAAATCAGTGATAGTGTTTATTTAATATTTTTTAGCTTTTGATTTTTCTTTCTAGCTTATTAATAAGCAAATCTTGTTTTATACTTTTGTTAGTTTTCATCATCATATAGTATTTTTAGAAAAGTTACATAATTTTCCTAATCTTTTAGTATTTATTATAATTTTAAATAGTTAAAATAGTAATTAATTAGTAATAAATTATTAAAAAGCATAAAAATATCTTTTCGCTTTTAAAATTAGTTTTATCATATTTTAGATTTTCCAAGTTAAAATTTCATTTTCCGATTTATTTTATATTTTCTAGTATTTAAGTGTATTTTAAATAATAATTAATTAGTAATAATTAGATAAAAAGTGTGAAAATATATTTTAGTTTTAAAACCGCTTTATAATATTTTAGATTTTTCCAATCATAATTTTATTTTTCTAGCCTTATTTCATATTTTCTTCTATTTTAATAAACACAAAATTTCGCGAGCAGATTCCACCACATCTTCTCAACCTATCATAGCTATTCTACTCCTTCCTCACTCCGCTTGAGGAAGCGACTTCATCTTAGATGAGATTGAAGCATACTTGGCTAGTGATTCTGCTCCATGGGAAATTGATCACGCCCAATTGACATCGAGGGGACATACTTCTTATCGAGAAGTTGCTTAATGGTGATCCATCATCAAACCCTCACCCTAGTGATTCAATCCGAAAGTAGATTAATCAAATGAGATTAACTGGAGGAGATATTCTTCTTGAGAAATTGTTAACCGACACTTCTCCTCCTCCCTCCCATCAAACTTCATAACAAGGAAGTCAAGTCACTGAGAAATCAAGAATTTCCCGAGGTTGAGCTTAAGGACTTACCGCCTCATCTCGAGTATGCATTTCTAGAAGGTGATGATAAATTACCGTCATTATTGCTCGAGATTTGAGTAAAGATGAAAAAGTCGCTCATAAAGGTCTTGAAGTCACACAAGCAAGCAATTGCTTGAAACTCTCCGACATTAAGGTATCAACCCCGAGTTTTGTACTCACAAAATCTTGATGGAGGATGACTTCAAACCAAGAGCTCAACATCGAGAAGAGTAAATCCAAAAATCCATGATGTTATCAAACAAGAGGTTATCAAACTTCTTGATGCGGGATTGATTTACCCGATCTCGAGATAGTCCTTGGGTTAGCCCAATTCATTGTGTTCCTAAAAGGGTGGCATAATCATTATCACAAATGAAGATAACGAGTTAACTCCAACTCGGTGGTTACGGATGGCGTGTTTGCATTGACTATCGTGAAGTTGAATGACGCCACCAGTAAAGACCATTTTCCTCACCCTTCATGGACCGATGCTTGAGAGATTAGCGAGAATGAATACTATTGTTTCCTTGATGGTTTCTCGGTTACTTTCAGATCCCTATTGATCCATTGTGATCAAGAGAAGACCACATTCACCGCCCATACGGAACTTTTGCCTACAAACGTATGCCTTTTGGCTTATGTAATGCTCCCGCACGCTCCAACGATGTATGATGGCCATTTTCCACGACATGATCGGGGAAACAATGGAGGTGTTTATGGATGACTTCTCGGTCATTGGGGATTCTTTTCAAACATGTCTCTCCCATTTAGAAAAATGCTTCAAAGGTGTGAAGACACCAATCTTTGTCTAAATTGGGAGAAGAGCCACTTTATGGTCAAAGAAGGCATAGTCCTCGCCATAAGATTTCAAAAATGGGATTGAGGTAGATAGAGCAAAAGTCGATGTTATTGCTAACCGCTTCATCCTACTACCGTCAAAGGTATTAGGAGTTTTTAGGTCATGCCGTTTCTATCGCAGATTCATACAAGATTTTTCTAAAATCGCCTGCCTATGACCCATCTTCTGAAAAGGATGCTCCTTTTATCTTCTCACCCGAGTGCATCAAGCTTTGAAACATTGAAGAAAAGCTACTCAAGCACCCATTCTCGTTGCTCCCGATCGATTTACCCTTTGAGCTCATGTGCGATGCAAGTGATTTTGCTATCGGCAATCCTAGGGCAACGAGAGCTAAGCATTTTCACCCTATCCACTACGCAAGTAAGACTATGACCAAGCTCAACTCATTACACCACCACGTAAAAGAGCTATTAGCCGTGGTGTATGCATTTGAGAAGTTTCGCCGACTTAATCTTGACCAAATGCGTGGTGTATACGGATCACTCGGCTCTCAAATATCTCTTCGCAAAACAAGATGCAAAGCCGAGATTGCTTCGTTGGATTCTCCTCCGTGAATTTGATATCATTATACGTGATAAAAGGAGCCGAGAATCTAGTCACGATCATCTCGTCCGATTAGAAAACCCTCACCAAGATGTTTTCGATAAAAGGAAATAAATGAAATATTTCCTCTCGAGACACTCAATGCGGTTTCTTTTCGTGAAATTCTTCACCCCATGGTTTGTCGACTTCGCAAATTACCATGCGGGTAACTTCATTAGAAAGGGATGTCGACCCGGAGAAGAACAAATTCTTCAAGGATGTTAAACATTATTTCGGACGACCCTTTCTTATTCAAACTGTGCGGATCAAGTCATCCGACGGTGTGTTTATGGACGAAGCTATTGACATTCTCACACTTGCCATGCCGACCCACCGGGGCCATCATAGTCCAAACTACACCGCCAAAAAGGTGTTTGATTCCGGTTTTATTGGCCCACAATCTATAAGGATGCCCACGATTTTGTCAAAGCCTCGTGACGCTTGTCAATCGCCACGGAAATATATCTCAAAGAAATGAAATGCCACAAATGCCATTCAAGTTTGTGAGATATTTGACATCCGGGGTATTGATTTTATGGGGCCATTTCCTTCGCCTCGTGGAAACAAGTACATACTGCGTCGTTGACTATTTGTCAAAATGGGTTGAAGCAAAGCTTTACCTACCAATGATGCCCGAGTTGTTGTGAAGTTTTAAAATCTCTTTTGCCGTGTTTGGAACTCCGAGAGCGATAATCGCGATCGTGGTACACATTTTGCAATGACCAATTTGATCGTGTCATGCAAAAGTATGGTGTTACCCACCGCTCTCTATCGCATACCACCCCAAACAAGTGGGCGGTGGAAGTTTTAAACCGTGGTATTAAAAGGATCCTTGAAAGGACAAGAGGCGAAAATCGCATCCCGGTCGGATAAGCCGGATGACGACTGGGCCTTCCGTGACAGCTTACAAAACACCCATCGGGTGTACTCCATACAAGCTAGTGTACGGAAAGGCATGTCATCTTCCGATTGAGTTAGAGTACAAGGCATACTGGGCCTTAAAGCATGCAAACTTCGATATACGTACAAATGGTGATCATAGAAAAGTTCAAATGAATGAATTAAATGAACTTCGTGATCAAGCTTACGAGAACTCTTTGATCTACAAACAAAGACAAAGAAGATTCATGACTCTAAAATCAAGAACCGCGCTTTTCAACGCGGTGATCGAGTCCTTCTTTTCAATTCAAGATTGAAGATTTTCTGAAAGCTCAAGTCCCGCTGGTCCGGTCCATTCACCATTGCTAAGGTTTATCCTTATGGTATCGTTGAGTTATCTCAACCCGATGGTCCAAATTTTAAAGTGAATGGTCATCGAGTGAAGCATTACTTTGGAGAGGACATTCCCCCGTGGTTGTCCCGGATCTACAAACTTTCCCCATGAACCAATGAATGCGGGATCGAGTCAAGCTAGTGACTCGGTAATCAAAACATTACACACACCATATGGGTTTTCACCCATATTTCGCCTTCTTACCCCTTTCTACCACCCTAGTGTGGGAGTTGCCCTAATCGTTGTATATATATAAAAAAAAAAAAAAAAAAATCTTTTCATAAAATGGCGTAGTATTTCCTTTTACGTTCTATGTTTCGGCATAACCGCGTGCTTTGAATATTGAGGGCAATATTCATTTCTAAGTGTGGGGAATTCTCACGAATTTTATCATATTTATCCGCCTAATTCCCGCTTTTGGCAAAATTTTTTTGGAGTAAGTGTTTTGCACTTACTCATTTGGTTATCATCCGCCATGTATAAAAAACAAAAGGATTGGCTAATCCAGAGCAAACGGCTCTTGGTAAAGATTTCTCAAACCGCTTATATGGCTTGCAATTTGCCCAAAATTGTATGGTTCTCAACTCACCATATCCTAAAAAGTGAAGAGTTGGCTAGCCCGCAAGTTTATGGCTTGTGGTAAAGGCGATGGAAAAACCATAATTGGTAATCGGCTCACCAAAGATAATTCGATAATTTATCTAAGAGTTGGCTAGTCCGAGCAAACGGCTTCGTAAAGACACATCAAACCGTTATATGGTTTATGATTTGCCAATAAATCATTTGGTTATCGTTGTACCAAGGTTCTTACTTGAATCAAAACAATTGGCTACTCCAAGTGATGGCTTTTGGTAAAGAGTTTTTTTTAAAATCCATTAAAGATCTAAATCATTGCTAGGGACTAGCAATACCTCGATGTGGGGATTGATGAGTGTCTAAATACTCATCATTTTTGTGCAATCTAAACTGCAAAATCATCTTAAACACTCAAAATGCATCAAAATGATGAAAATATCACAAATCGTGTTTTATGTGTTTTAAATGCAAAAGATCAAAATCATATGAAAAATGATTCAAGTTTGCAAAATTGGCGCTTTAGTCCCCAAGTTTTAAAAGTTGTCAAATCTAGTCCTCGGAATTCAAAATGTGAAGTTTTGTCATTCAAGGTCCCTGAAATCTTCTAAGTTGTCAAAAATGATCCTTGAATAATTCTTTGGTCAAATGGCGGAAAAGGTCCTTAAACTTTGAAAAATTGCAAAATTAGTCCTTGGACTTTTTAAAAAACGGAATTTTATGCAAAAAGGGTCCTTGTACTATCAAAGTTTGTCAAGTTTGGTCCTTGTGATAAGTTTGGAAAAGTGTCATGTTCATCCCTCAAGTTTGGAGAATTTGCAAAATTGGTCCTTGATTATCACTAGTTAACCAAACCGGATCCTATATCTAAACCCAATCCAATCCAAACCTACCGCCCAAATGCATATCCAAGCCCAATCTCACCTTGACCTTGACCCTTTGGCTTGACCTCGAGCTAGGTCAAAATCTATTTTGGCCCCACTCATAACCCAATTGTGACCTCCCCCGTTTATTATTACTCCGGTCAACGAAAGTCAAATGGGCAAGAAAAACCGCCAGGCACTGTACATCGTCCTCACAAACACTGAATCCCAATACCAGAGCTGGTATTTCAACTTTCTCAACCCCCTCCCCTTACCTTGTCCCCTCCACCTCCACTAGCACCCAAAACTCTTAATTGATTGAAACCAACCCAATTAATACTCAAACCTGCTCAAGAAATATTTGGCGCCAAAAATCCAAGTGGACGGTTTTGATGGTTTTAGCCAATCTAATGGCTCAGAAGTGGTGGGAAACAATCAGAGGACATCATAGAAGTAAAAAAAAGTCTATAAAAGAGGAGGAAAAGCAATGTATCAATATCATCTAGTGTAATTTTAATTTCTTAATGTCGCTTTTAGTTAATTTTCGCCAAGTGTATTTTAAAGCTTTCAAGTTCCTTTGTAAGTAATCTTAGTGTGTTTTGAACCCTTTTCAATAATAAAATCCAAAGTGTTCACATTCCAATTTTAGTTTGTGCATTTTAAATTTCAAAATCTCATGAGAAATCAAATGTTGTTTATGGTTGTTATTTTGGATTTGAATAAGCCATATAAGCACCTATATAGCTTATTAAAGCTATTAGTTACCTTAAAAATCAGTTTAGTAATAAAAAAGCAAAAATCACAAAAATATAAATTAATTAGTGAAAAATCAGAAATCATATGGAAGTGATGTACACAGCTGGAGCAGGGTAAATCTTGGATGGCCTTGGGTTAGTGGCTTAGTGGTAAGCCTATATGAGTGTTTTTGGTTCCTAGTTCTTGGATTTCAGTTGGATAGCCATTTGTAAGCCCTTTGTTCAATTTTTGAATTTCTCTGTTTTAATTGTTTAGTGATTGTAATTTTTGTGTTTTATTGTTCACTAGTTATATTTAAGTGTATTTAAGCTTTAAAATCAGTTGGTTAATCTTTTAAATTTGTAGTTTATATAAGTTTCATTTTAACAGTTAAAATAGCTTAAGTCTTAATTCTTAGTTTTATGTTGTTGTTACTGTTGGTTCATGTTTATTTAATCTCATATAATGATATTATAAGGTCTATAGTCAGTCTCATGGTTTTAATTTGTGATTAGCCTTGAAAATCTTCAAATCAGTTTCAAAAAGGTGTGTTTGGTTTACTTTGTTTAACTGTGCTCAAGAGTGCTCAAGTCAGTGTTATTACTTGCTCTGTGTCACAATTGGTCCAATTAGTTCAAACAAATCAAGAAACACAGTTCTTGTTTCATCATAAGTCAAAATCTCTTTTGATCATATCTGTTTTGCTTACTGTTGGATGTTAGTAATTCATGGTCATGATTTTGTGATTACAAGTTGTTAAAATTACTCAAATCACTCTTATTACATCTTAAAACAACATAATCAATGAGTAGTAGTGATTCAAAGTTCATAAAAGTCAAACTTAGTTAGTTTTTAGAAAAGTCAAATTTTCATTTGGTCATTTTTGAATAAACTTTGGAATTTCAAAGTGAGTTTAATAGTAAAATTTAGCTTAAAAGCTCTTGGGGTATTAAAGTTTAGTTGCTAAACAAAATTAGAAAATGCTAGTTCACTCTTCATCGCCTTTTTAAGTGCTTTTTAACTTGCTTTTTTGAGTCCCTCGTCTCGAAACCATGCCTCCACATGTTGAGTGGTACCATTTTGAAAAGCTTGCACGAGCTTATTAGTGGGTCAAAGCTTGTGATTTTGGTTCTTTGGATAGTCGACCTAGCCATCTTGAGAACCCAAGCTTAAGTTTTCAATTTCTAGCTTGTTGGCTAGGGTCGCAAGAGCTCTAATATTGTCCCATTTCGTGTTTAAGTCATAAGTGCTTATCTCGCTTATTCTAGCTTATCGCTGTGATTTTCTTTGTCTTTTAACTTCATTTGAGTAGCTTGTAGCTTATTGTATCTTATTTTAGCTTCGCTTCAATTTGGTGAGCTTGTTTGAGCTTCTTTCATCAAAATAAGCTAATAAGCCCATCATTGAGCTCATAAGCTCATCAAACGACTTATTTTTAATTTGTAAAATTTTGTGTTTATTAAAGTTTCATAATATCAGTAGTAAAGTAGTTTTCAAAAGAAAATCCGTAAAAATATCAAGTTAAAATTAGTGATAGTGTTTATTTAATATTTTTAGCTTTTGATTTTTCTTTCTAGCTTATTAATAAGCAAATCTTGTTTTTATACTTTTGTTAGTTTTCGTCATCATATAGTATTTTTAAAAAGTTTCATAATTTTCCTAATCTTTTAGTATTTATTATAATTTTAAATAGTTAAAATAGTAATTAATTAGTAATAAATTATTAAAAAGCATAAAAATATCTTTTCAGTTTTAAAATTAGTTTTATCATATTTTAGATTTTTCCAAGTTAAAATTTCATTTTCCGATTCATTTTATATTTTCTAGTATTTAAGTGTATTTTAAATAATAATTAATTAGTAATAATTAGATAAAAGTGTGAAAAATATATTTTAGTTTTAAAATCAGTTTTATAATATTTTAGATTTTTCTGAATCATAATTTTATTTTTCTAGCCTTATTTCATATTTTCTTCTATTTTCTAGTATTTATTAAATAGTTAAAATAGTTTTAATTAATAATAATTAATTAAATAGTTGTAAAATAATTTTCTTTTTCTAATAATTTTCTTTTATTTTAGGATTCTAAAATGTCATTTTCATATTTTTAGGAATTTTATTTCTTAGAATTCACTTTTTATTTTGTCACGATATCGTAGTTTTTAAACGTAAGTTTTACGCTTCTTTATCCGATTGTTGTGCTTTCAGCTCAGTATCCAATTCCATTCCAATCAATCAAGAGTGTAATTTCTCAATCTAAACCTTTATTGATCACTATCCTTAGTGATCACTCTATCATCTGAATTAGTTTTGACACACCATTGAGTCTCATGGGACTAAACGACCTTGAATTCATTCTATTCTCCGTGTCTTCATTGTATTTGTGTTTTAAGCAGTTTTAAGCTTCTTACGGTTAGCCATTCACAAGTGGCTAGCTTGTGTGAGGAAGCTTAACGGTTTAGCACAGATCAATCCTCTATTACTCTTCACAATTATACATTATGAATAGGGGTGTCAATCGGGTTATCGGGTCGGGTTTGGGGCTTATCGGGTCGGGTCTATCGGGTTTTGAAAAAATAGAAACTAACCCGCAACCCGACCCGATAAGCTATCGGGTCTATCGGGTTCGGGTCTATCGGGTTGCGGGTTATCGGGTTGGGTCTATCGGGTTATCGGGTTGCTTGTTAAAAAAAAAAGTAAGGCCGAAAATATTCATATTTATCAATTTGGACGTGCAGCCGCACCTCTTTTTGTTTTTGTTTATACATAATGTTTGTGTATGGATACATGCATAAAATTTTCAAGTATTTATGACATGCAAAATAGTACCAGTAGTTTACGTGTGTGTTTTATAGTCCTATTGAAATTAGAATGCATGTTTATGTCATTGTTGTAAGTAGTTGATCAGGGGTTATAGTCCGAACTACATAAAATCTTGTCATCATCATCTTGCTCTATACCATAAAACTTGTATTCATTACAACTTGATGTTGAAATGATCTTGTTATTTTCGTTCTACGGTCTGATGATACGTAGTATATATAATATGAAAGAAAGTCAATCAATTGGAATTTGGAAGTGTTGTATGCTACACAGAAGTCTTGTATGTTAATATATTAATCTTCAAAAATTCAAAGTTACAAACAAGAAATTCAACTGATGTAAAAAAAATTGACAAATACCAACTATTAAAAAACATAATAAGTTCTCATACTCGGCAGTCATGCATAAATGAGCTTTAGTAGAATAATAAAAGATGTTTAAATATATTAATGGGTCTTATCGGGTTATCGGGTTAACCCGATAACCCGATAACAAACTAGCTAAAACCCTAACCCGACCCTATTAGGCTATCGGGTCTATCGGGTTGACCCGATAAAACCGATAAGGTATATTGGACCCGAATCAACCCGACCCTATAAGGCCTTATCGGGTTCGGGTCGGGTCGACCATATGACACCCCTAATTATGAATAACTTACTAACAAAAATACCATTATAAACCAAAAAACCTACTAAAATATTACACGTTTCGTCCATTTGGTTGATTAAACGTTGCAACATCCATCCTTTTGGCCAATGACCGTATGTTTTTACAAAAATAACTTTGTTTTTTAATTCGAAATGACTAAAGTATCTTCGCTTTATTTTTTCTTTTCTTCTTCTTATTATTATTATTATTATTATTATTATTATTATTATTATTATTATTATTATTATTATTATTATTATTATTATTATTATTATTATTATTATTATTATTATTATTATTATTATTATTATTATTATTAAAATACCTTTTTTAATATGAAATGACTAAAGTATACTCACTTTATTTTTCTTATTTTATTAATATTATTATTATTTTTTTTATTATAAAAACATCACTTCATTAGAAAATCATAGGAAATTACAAGAATTAGTGGGGAGCCGAGAAACTAACTGGCTCCCACCTCCTAGCGATAGCAAAACAAACCCTACTAAAATATAGTTAGCACCACGCCACCAATATCTTGAGTGACCGAGAACTTTCGGATTCGGCTCAAGCAGGTCACCGCTTCCTTCTCGAGTTCACCAAAGAAGAGAAAGAGAAGGATGAACCCATATCCAATATCGGCGCATTTGGTTTCAGACTTGACACGCTTGTTGTTTGTGCGGCTTCAATCACGACGCCCGCCACAAAGTCACCATGCCATTTGCGTCGGGTGATGACCCAAGAAGATCAACACATACATCAAGGCCTCTCCCACGAGTAAAGTAACAAGTCACCGGGCGTAGTGTTTATCCTCTCTCCGCAGAGCCCGATATCAACTTCTTTACGGTCGAAACCCTACCCGGAGCAGATATCAACGAGTATCACGCACCACATTATGTCGATGTTTAATACCAATAATACCACAGATGATACGGCATGATCCCATAGATATCACCAGAAAACCTTGGAACAAGCGAGCACCGGCATCCGAGTGGAGAAAGGGGAACACCTAGACGATAGCATAAGACACACCGGTAGGTTTTAGCATTCATAGTGTGCCCCAGCCCAACTATCGGGACTACTCTGAGCCAATCTGAAGTATGGTCTTCCATTTGCGATCTCCATAGGGCCATCTGTCTAGTAGATAGGCAGAAGGTGGATTCAGCGTCTTTAGTGACACGTGTGAAATATAAACCGCCAATTTCTTCATGAGTTTGGGGCGATAATTTCACAAGAGCTACCCAACAGTCGGTCTCCATTTTCGTTAAAACATGCGAGCATCATCAAAGGAAGATCCAGAGGCACCAACACCGATCTGGAAAAGTTCATCAGAGGGTGGCCGATTGGAGTCTAGAAGCAAGGAAGGCATAATTCAAAACATCACCAAGACAGATACACCAAGCCCCCAAGTTCAAAAGGAAGAGTGGCGGTCTCCATTGCCAATTTCCGAACCCAGCCCAGAGGTGACAATTCGCCCAAAGAGGAGCGAAGTGCTTCATCGAATGAAATCGAGCACGTTCAAAGACACGGGGAACATGTGCCCATAGAGAACACAACTTGAAATGCCAAGACATGCACATAGAAGTAGCAACTCACATTGGGGATCATTAAGCTTAGCAACGTCCATAAGTTCAATGGTTTTAGAAACTCGTTTCAAAACGAGCTTACTGCTAAACTCAAGGTCAACACCCTTATTTGATCACTTTTGTATCTTTAATGCTTAATATCGTTCCTTTTCACTTTTTAGGTCTCTTGAAGGAAAATGTTGGAATGGCACTTATTTGGACGAAAAGGCGCGAATATACGAAGAAAATGGCCAAAGTCGTAATCGAGACACTCAAAGTCGAAAACATAAGAGACGGCGCACACTTATACGCCGACGTCGTCGGAGGATTTTGTGACGGGACGAAGCCAAAACTCCTATTTTCAAGCGACGACGCAAGTTATAAAAGAGTAGGCCGTCGCAACTCGCACGGCCTAGATGCAATCCAGACGGCGCCGGAAAGTCAAGAGGACGGCGTCACAAGCATAAGGTGACGCCGTCAAGTCTAACGTGGCCAAGACGAAACCCTAATGACGGCGACACGACGGCGTCACAAAACATAAGGTGACGCCGTCGCAGATGTAATCTTATATATAGAATCCGAATTTTTGAGTATTAGTGTGTAGTCTTTTGGAGTAAAAACCTAAACCGAACCAAGGCTGTCTTGTACAGTATTTTAGGGTTCCAAACCCTATCTTACACCAAGATAAGTGTTTTACTTCATTAATACAATTATGTCTTTGATTGATTGTGTGTATGCTTGCATGTTTACCATGTCCTGCTAAATTACTTGTGTGTTTGCTTAGATATATGAAACCTAGTTGTTAATTATTGTTAGGTTGTCTCTTATCTTAATTGTAATTGGCTTAGGAGTGCGACTAGGCTATCGTTGTGTTTAATACTTGATAAATCTTTGATAGTTTATGAATGACTTAGTGGATTTCGTTTACTACACTTAAAGGTGACTTCAAAGAGTTAGGGAATGCACACTTTACGACCTTAGAAAACACAACGCGTTAAGAATAAGGACGTGACAATTCAACCATCAATAGGAGATAACTAGGGAGTAGTAGCATCTAGGTAAACACATTTTTAATCATCATACGAGCACACAATAATTAGACATAGACTACATACACCTTAGATTAGATAATTAGATAAGTAGAGTAATCGGTAGAAATACCAACCCCCCAAATCCAAACCCCGAGATTCGTACCTTTCCATTTCCTATAAAACATAAAAAGATAAAAAATAATCTTCCTCAACCCCAACCTTAGCGTAGTAACTTCTCACTAGCATTCCTATTCCCCAGAGAACGATATCAATACCCGTGGCTTACCCTAATACTAGACTAAAACGATTAGGTTCACCGCTTAGGGTGTTATAAAACTTGCTCAAGAAAAGGAAGTTCCTTTGACCCCGAACGACGCGTGTGGCGTTATCAAGTTTTTAGGCGCGGCGGGAATAGAATAGCTAGTTAGTAGTCCACCTCGCTTAGGTTTCTTTGTGATTCCTATCAAGTAAAATTTTCTCATTTTTTAGCTTTCTCGTAGTCTATCACCCTTCTTCGTGACCTTTGTTCGTAACACCATCACTTTTAATCATGGAAGGTGATAACCCACCACCATTCATCAACCTACCACCAAATGACTCGCCAAGAGGCCGTACTCTTGGTGAATACTCGAGACCAAGCCACCTAAGCTATAGAAACACCATTGAGCTTCCCGACCAAGCCCAAACTACGGCCCTGCGATCCGACACCATCCGGTTGGTGCAAAACGGATGTGCATTCCATGGACTTCGTTCCAAAGATCCTAATCAGCATCTTAAGGATTTCGTTAAAATTGTCGATTCCATCGACCTCGATGCTACTACTCGGGAGACCATGCGTCTGCGTCTCTTCCAATTCTCTCTACAGGACCAAGCTAGTAATTGGCTTGACCGACTTCCCACCGGATCGATCTCAAGCTGGGATGATCTCACCACTCGTTTCCTCGCCCAATTTTTCCCACCGGAGAGAACTACCAAACTTAGGAATGACATCTTGATGTTCCAACAACGTCAAGACGAAACTCTATATGAGGCGTGGACTCGATTTAAGGACTTGCTCCACAAAGTCCCTCATCACGGCATCGATCTTTGGCTTCAAGTCTAAATCTTTTACGATCGTGTCAACTTCTCAACTAAGAAATCCATAGACCAAGCGGCCGGTGGTAAACTTAGTAAACTCACCGTGGAAGAATCGTGGGGTATAATAGAGGACCTTGCTCTCTATGAAAACGAATGTTGGAATGACCCCGTGAGTTGTCCAAAACCGATAAGGCGGTCTTTTGCCTCCCATTGACTCACAACCTTCCAATCGTGGGATGCTCGAACTTGAAGATCAAGTCAAATTCCTAATGAGCTCCTACGAGACTCCTAAGATCGAGCCAAATAACTTAGGAAAATCCTACAACAACCCTCCAAACACCGGAACTTCTACTAGTCTTGAGGAATGGTGTCCAAATTCATGTCATCTCGAAGCCCGATTGACGCAACTTGAAGCCGATTTCAAGCGACAAAGCGAGATGACAACCAAGCTTGACACCTCTTAAAAGCCTTCAATGGACAAAGGGATGAATGATGAGTGTCTAAATACTCATCATTTTGTTCCTTCTACATCGCAAAAATAGTCAAAACACTTTGAAAAGTCTCAAAAAGATGAAAAAATATTTAGGTCAGATTTTATGCATAAATTGTCAAATCTAGTCCCTGGTTATTCAAAACAAGTTAATTTTTCATAAAAGGCCCTCAGGAATTTTCAAGTTGTCAAAATTAGCCTTATAAAATTCAATTTTGCAAAATGGCAACTTTAGTCCTTGAAGTTTCAAAGATTGACAGAATTTACCCCTGGACATTTTTAATTTGAAAATTGTTATTTTTGGTCCTTGGGAAAATTAAACTTGTCAAAAATGGTCTTTATAATAAATTTTGGAAAACTACAGTTTTGGTCCCTCAAGTTCTGCCAAATTACAAGAATGGTCCTTGTGTATTAATTCCAAATCCAAACACTTGACCCTTGAGCCAGGCCAAAACAACCCTTGACCCCCCAACTTGAACCCTCTGCCTAATAATAAAACCCCGGTCAAACAGACAGTCAAACCCAGCCACCCTTTTCCCTCCTTTTTCCCACCTTCTTCACCCACCCTCTGCAACACTCCATCACCATACTTCCAGCTCACACTCCACTCCATATCACCCTCCACCTCACCTAACAGCCAAAAGGAATTTAATGCTTCTCCTTCCTTGCACTCAACCCACCCCAACTGGCAAGATAAGTTTTGGCGCCAAAAACTCATCAACGGCTAAAAAGAGCCCAAGTGATCCAATGGCTCTGAAAAGAAGTGGGAAATGCTCAGAAAACAAGTGGGAAGCCTTTTGTTGATAAATAGAGAGAAGAGAAGGAGGAGAGGGTAGTAGTTCTTAGTTTTTATTTTCTTACATGTCGTTTTTAATTTCCATGTCCTAATTAAGCTTTAAATTGTAACTTTTAATCTTCCTTGTACTCATTTAAGTCATCTCAATCAGTTGTAACTTATTTTCAGTGATAATTCAAAGTTTGATCAAATTTTCTGTTTTTACATTTTCTGTTATTAAATCGAATTTAAAATTGCTAAGTATCAAGCTTCAATAAGCTTTATTATAACTTAAGTAAGCTTACTAAAGCTGTATATAGCTTTTAGTAAGCTCAAGAATCAGTTCCAAGCAAACTTGGTACTTGGTCAATAAAAGTCAAAGGTGTGGAAATTGGAGTTGAAGTGAATCTGGTTAGCTGATATGGAGTTGGATATTGGTTAATTGATTTGATTTGAGGTTGAGAACAGGTTAGGATAGTGGTTACTTGATCTCATTGTGCATGCTATAGTAGCAGGACAACTTGTAAGTCCATTTCTGTGTTAATTTCTGCATCAATAGTTTATATAGATTTAAGATATTGTATTGCTGTCATTTTGATTCATTTAGGAATAAATTAGCATAATGATTCTGTTTTCAAGGATTGAGTAGGCTTGGGGTGTTAATTAAGTAAGTTTTATTGCATATTAGATAGATAAAGTGTGTTTGGATCAGATCATTGATCTGAGCTTGAGGCTTAGTTTGTGGTTAAGATCTGTCACATAAGTATCAGCTAGGATAATTAGGCTTAAATCGATGATTCATTTGCACTCTAGAACTCGAAAGTCAAAATTGCCTTGAAACCCGCTCTTATTTTCATATATGTTTGCATCAGTGGTTCATAACTTGCATATAGGTTTAGAAGTGGTTAAGCTAGCTTATTGTAGGATCATTTTGTCATTATAAATCATTTACATTCCATTTCATAAGCTCACAAGTTCAATAAAGTCAAAATTTCAAATCTGTGTTCAAAAGTCAAAAGTGTCAAAACAGGTTTTCACAAAACTGTATAGACCTTTCATAGCTTCATCTTTGGTTTAATTCAAGTGAAATTTTGGGAATCACAAGTTCAGTTGGTCTAGTTTTCTAAACATATTTTTGTGAAATTTTTATGAGCTTTTATAACCACTAAATCAGCTTGTGTTTCACTTTCTAAAATCCCTAGCACACATTAAAACTTTAAACCGAGTGTGCATGAGGCATCTTCTGAGGCTCTAGAAAGCTTATTATAGCTTCTAGGGCTCAATTTTTGTTTGTAGACTCTTTGGTTGGTCTTCTTGAGGATCACAATTCAGTTTTCCATAAAGCTCTTTTGATAAGCCAAGATATAAGTTCGCAACATAGAGGTGGTGTTTGGCCAATAATCACTTTTAAGCTTCAAAGCATAAACCGAGCTTGTAGCTTGTTAGGATTAGTTGGAATTAGTTAGAATTAGCTTATTTTAGTAAAGATTAGCTTCAGAACACTTTGGTGGTTTATAGCACTCATTAGCTTAATCTTAGTAAATTTTATTTAGGGTCGGTTTGCACTACTGACTTGTTAATCCTTCACATAAGCTATAGTTTTATTATTTTCATAAATTTAGAATATTATTTTAGACTTTTCCGAATTTTTCGATTTTTCCATTCTTGTTTGCTATTTTTCTTATTTTAAATCGGTTTTAAGACTTTTAAATAGCTTTTAATACAAATAAATCGGAAAATCTTCAAAAAAATAAGTTTTCAATTTTCCTAGATTAAGATAAATATAAAAAGCCAAAAATATTTTTCCACAATTTTCCTAGTTTAAATAATAATTTTTAGCAATTTAATTAGTTTTAAATAGTTTTTAAACCATAGAAATTAGAATATAAATAAGAAAAATACAAAATTAGTTTTGAAAATTCTCTTTAGTTATTTTAGTTTTTTTAAAAATAGTTTTATAATTTTCCCATTAATTTTCATAATTTTTAGTATTTTAATTTAGTTTTAAAAGTTAAAATTAGTTTTTAATTCAAATTTATAAAAGAAAAATCAAGAAAATCCAATTTTAAAAATAGTGATAGCGTTTATTTAATATAATTTAGCTTTTTAATTTTCTTTCTCAGATTTTTCCTTTGTCATCTAGTATCAATCATACCCCCTTTCCTATTCAATATCACCCGATCACGAATTCGTTGTATTACAGTGTTCACACCTCGTTGGGACTTAACGACCCGGGGATACACTATACTCCTCTGGACTTTATTGCATTCTATTATGAGCTGTTTGACTTTTATGGTTGACCATTCACAAGTGGTTGACTAATAAAAGATAGACCGTTCAGAGCGAATCAATGAAATACAGGAAAAAATGGCGGAGATGATGGACTTTGTGAAAGAGTACACTAATAAGAAGATTCCCAAGAAGGTGCTTGTGAGGAACGATGAGCACGCCACCCCACTTTGTCTCATTAACGCCATTTCCATTGCTTCCATGAGGATGGGCGCATTGAGAAGAAGGAGTCTAAGAGCGGCAAGGATAGTAAGGATAAGAATGAGGCTCGGGCGATGATGAACCTAAATTCATCAAGCATTACCTTAAGCATGAGATCAATAAGAAAACAATCGTTAACCAAGTGAAAACTTTAGGTGCAATGATGTTCTTAGGAAAGCCCTCTTGGGTGAAATAGGAGAAGAAGACACCATGCCTATTGGACTTATGTACGAATCGATTACGAGAAAGCCGGTAACTAAGAAGCAAGAGATCTCTAGGAACTTTGTAATTCCATGTAGCATAGGTGACTTAGAGAACCTAAATGCCTTGGCCGACCGGGGATCCGATGTAAACATAATGTCGCTGTCAGTCTATAATAAGTTGACTAAGGAGGAACCGACCAAGACCAATCTTAGACTTTCCTTAGCAAATCATTCATATGTTTATCCCATAGGAATAGCGGAGGATGTCTTAATTGAGGTTGCCAATATTGTCTATCCGGTGGACTTCGCAATTGTAGACATTGAGGAGGATAAAAACCTGCCATTAATCCTGGGAACACCTTTCCTGACCACCGCCAAGGCAACCATCAAATGCGGTGAAGGGATTATGATACTCAAAAGTGGAAAAGGACAAGTTAGGATACTTATTGTTCCAAGATATCCTTTGAAGATTATGGAGAAGGTAAAAGATAAGAATTCGCAGGTCTCTAATAATGCCGTTAAGAAGAAAACAATGAATGGGAAAAAGGGCTTAGAAATTCGGGGTTCAAGGGTTAAATGCGACATTGTGGAAACGTGATAAAAGTTAGGAAATAACTATACCACAAAACCACAAACTCAAAAGAACCCTAAGGAATTTTGAATGGAGAAATGGTGCTTTTGTATAAATCAAGAATAAAAGCATTATGGGAAGGAATAAGCCAAGATGGTTTGGACCTTATACGGTGAAAGAAACTAATCTAAAAAATAAAACCATTATCATAATTGACGATGTTGGAAGAGAATTCACGGTGAGCATACAACGTCTACAACCTTATGATGAAGGCTTAGTGGAAGAAAGGAAGGATGGCAATGAAGTCACGTAGGGGGACGACTTCGAGTCTAGCTACAAGACTCATAAATAAAGAAAAGCGCTTCGTGGGAGGCAACCCATGCTTAATTGTTTGCTTGTTTGTGTCGTGTATCTTTTATTGATTGTTTGTTCTCATGTTTAAATTTGTAAAAATGCTTTATTTTGTCTTTAACCTCGTCTTAATTACATATAAAGGTATTTTACATAAAGGATAAGTGTAGGGAGGATTACACACGTTGTAGGATCTTGGTTTAACACAAACAAGGTAGGCGTTAGGTTAAGGGTTTAGAGAGAGAAAGTGGGAGAGAATGGGAACTCTAGAGAGACAAAGAAAAATGTATTATGAAAGCTCCAACCCTTTGCCTTGGAGGGAAAAGGGTATTTATAGGGTACAAGCTTAGACGCCTCTATTAGGCTGTGGATCAGGTATACAGTGGGTAAAGACTCGTCCGTCCTCCACGGTGTTACAACGTAAACTAAATACTAACACTGAATTACTAAGACTACGAGCTTTCTAACGAGTATACATACTTGAGGTGACCGACACTTTAAGTATTGGATTTACTAAATCTCAACAATCTCCCCCTAAGGGAGGTCACCTCAACTTACAATGATTACATACTGATATAACATCTCGTTGTTCTTGGTTTCTTTAATTAAGCACTTTTGTTCTTTGGCTCGTAGCCTTTGATTCATCATGTTCTGCATGTTTTGTTAATTCAAGTGGAGGTCATTAACTGATCCACGTGATGTTTGAGTCTTTTGAGATTATCAAGAACCATAAATCTCGACTCTTCCATTGTGGTGTTGATAGTATGTGATGTTGTGACTTTTGGACCGACATGCTCACATTCGGATCATGATATCTTCTTATCGAGTAGCGGAAGCTTTAGCCGATTCATGATATTTGCGCAGCAGTGTGCGTAAGCATGGAGTGAAAACATCGAGTCATTGATGCACTTATCATGATTTCTTTATAGATGAATGTAATGTGTGAGCATGCGGCTATGGATAGACCGCTTCATTCGATTAGGCGCAAACGCCGGGTGTTCCCGCATAAAACAGTTAGCAATAAAGCACACAAACATGTCTTTGATCACTTTTGTTGAATTGAGGTGCACGCCCACGGTTCCCGTTGATCGATACAAGCATCGCCTGTGATCGGTATAATTCGAGGAATCTCCTTGACAGGTTTCGCACCGCACTAGTCGTTCTCAAACCGGAACGTCTCAAAGAAGACAACACAGAGTGAGTGAACCGGCGAATAGAGATTCACTGATTGATGAAAAGAGATTTGAAGAACAATCGTGTATTGCTCAATAGAAATTGTTTTGCAATACCACGAAGGTTTTATGGAAAATCAATTATCAATCATAAATACCCTTTAATTTTGAAACATTAATACACAGTCGATGTGATATGGAAAAGAGCTTTTAAGCACAACGACTGGTTTTTCAAAGGTATCCGTCAATCCATAACTGAACTGAGATTGATTCAAAAGATTGAATCGCCCCATTGTTTCATTCGGTTGTCACATGGTTTATCTATAGAATAGATCTCACATGTCACCTACCAGGAGCTTGTTTGATGTTGGCTCTAGAAGGCTTTCCATCTTCACTGTGAATATGTTTGCATATCACTCGGATGTTCTGGCAATACCACAAGGATAATGCGTAGGACTCAAGATATAATCTTTCTTTCCACATAGTGTGAAACAGAGAGTCTTCATTGAAAAGTGTCCTAAGGAGGTTTATTGATGATCTCGTGGCTCTAGACTTAATTTGTGTATATTTGGATCTTGTGCCGGAGACTAGGGAGAGGGTCTCCTTCTTCAATATCAACAATCTCTAAGAGAAAGTCGATAGATTATGTTGGTTCCCGTGAGAATGAAACAAGACCTTTAAGAGGAACTTGAGTGGTTTGGGAAGTTGAAGTGCCAGCGTCATCGGGTCCATGACGTCTTGTCTTCAATACCGATCTTACCTTGGTAACCACCAGTAGCATATGAATTGAACCCGGTTTCTGCCCTAAGGTTTGAATAAATGGAGGCTATTTCTTTTCACCCTTTTCTCATTCAATTCTTTTTCATTCTTCAACCCCTTCAGTGCTTACCGAGACTTCATTACTAGAACCTTGTTGGGTTTATTCCAGTACTAGCTCTATCTCAGTCCGCACTCTTCCCATTTCTCACTTTTCTCCTTTTCTCAATATTCCTAAGGACTTCTACACTATCTAGTGGATTGTCCCTAGGTAGATCCCTCCGGTTCTGGCGGATCATGGGAACAAATACCTAACCTTATCATCCTTATATCACCATACATAAAGTAAAGTTGGTCGGTCTATTTGGTATTGTTCATCTGCCATTGGAACCAATTGAAAACCATTTGAAGATCAATCCAGATACTTGAGATATATTATCAAAGCATTTTGTACCTGAATTGTTTTTGATATTTTTAGAACAAGAGCTCCCCCTCAACATGTGCATCAAGTATTAGAAATCGTTTTGCACACGGAGGCAAGAGACAAAATTAACTTCTTTGATTACCATTTTCTAAAAGATATCAACATCACTTCCCTAATCAAATCTAGTAAATAAAGCATTTTGGGGAAGGATGAGGTTTTCATAAGTTTGCTCCCCCTCAATATGTGCCTTGGGGTTTGAAAGGGTTTTGCACATACAAGAGGAAACCTGCACATTGATCACGTTTCAAATCTTAGTGGTTTAAGATAGATGCTCCCCCTCAACATGTGCATGGAAAATTTGAAATCATTTGGCACATGTCGGAAGGAGAGCTTGTACATCCTTATAAAACCATTTGCCGAATTATCAGATTAAATCCAATTTAAATCACAAAATCTCCCCCGATCACAATTATCAAATCATTTGATATTTGCGATCTCTGTAGATTTAAATTAATTTGAAAATCATTTGTGACTTGATTATGAAAACTTTTTAACAAATAAGGATCGGATTTTGAGACTTTAAACTCCATTGATTAAACATGCATGATTATCTTTTGAAGACAATTGTATGACAAATAACCTTTTGATTTAATTGAAATCATTCTCCCCCTCAATCAATGACATAAGTTGTTGATTGAGAGATAGATATTTTGACAAAATTTTTAAGTCCAGATGATTATCAAAAATAGAGTCTGAGTTATTTTTCAAAACAACTAGTTTTCATTCAATAGTAAGGATTAGTTTAGAGAATCAGAGCAAGAGATTTGAAAACAAACATAAAGTATGGCTCTGTTCTTTCTTTGAAGAGCGGGTTACTGCCTAAAATGACAATAAACCAACATTTTTCTCCATCTCGTTTTTTTTTTATTTTTTTTTTATTTTTAAGATTCGAACTTCATCTAGAGACCCGTGCCATTCTTTGAGTGGCAACTCAAAGTCCGTAGATGTTATCGAACCGACAAGGAAAACATGATAAAAAAAACAATATTTTTTGAAGATTTTTCAAGATTTTCTGATTTTTATGGATTTTGAAACGTTTTATATTTTTCTATTTTCGTTTTGTTGGTTTTATAATTTTTGTATTTGGTTTTTGAGTAGATATATACAAAGAATAGATAGAGTCGAACACCTTTACTCCTCGACGTCTTCCTGAAGACGTTTGAGCGTTTCTGGTTGAAGGCTCTTTAAGCCTAGTCATGGAAGAATAAACTCAAAGCGTTCTCGAGAAAGAGCTTTTGTGAAGATGTCTGCTAGTTGATATTCAGTCCTTACGAAGTATAGTTCAACCACTATGTTATCAACTTGTTCCCCGATGAAATGATGTCGAATGTCGATGTGCTTTGCTCTAGAGTGTTGAACATTGTTGCACAGAGCAATGGCACTTTTGTTATCACAATACATAGGAACTTTGTTGAATACAAAGCCATAGTCGATAGTTGGGATCTCATCCATAAGATTTGAGCACAACACGATGACATGGCTATGTATTCAACTCTGAGAGGATATGGAAGTGCTCATTTGTTTCTTTGAAGACCGACTTACAAGTTTATCACCTAAAATTGAGCACCACCGACGCATTTCGACGTGTATCTTGACATCCTGCATGGTCGGCATCTCGCATAGGCCGTTAGAGACATACCGAGTCCTTCGGATACCAAAGTCCCATGTTAATGGTTCCTTGAGACACCGAAGACCCTTTTAACCGCTTCAAGGTGCTTTTTGGTAGGCTTAGCTCGGTATCTAGCACACATGCATACAACGAACAAAATGTCTGTCTCTTGGCCGTGAGGTACATCGTGGATCCAATCATACTCGATATTTCGTTTGATCTACTATGATCCATGAGTGGTCCTCATCCGCTTTTGTACGCCCACCATAGGAGTGTCAACAGGTCACCGGAGGTAAATCCAAATTTCTTTAATATTTCATTAGCGTATTTTGATTGATTTATAAAATGCCTCCGGACTTTGTGAAATTTGTAATCCCAAGAAAATGACATTTGTCCCATCATTGACATTTGAAATTTGGAGCCCATCTCCATAGAAAAACGGTCACATTCATTTGGGTCACCGAGGCAAAATAATATCATCAACATAAATTTGAACGTGAATTAAATGTTTGCACGACTTTCGGTGAACAATGTTGGATCAACTGCTCCTTTCTCAATTCGTGGATAGAAGAAATTTTGATAGCGTATCATACCATGCCCTTGGAGCTTGCTTCAAACCGTAAAGGGCCTTTTTCAAGCGATAGACATGAGTAGGATGCTCGGATTCACAAAACCTTCGGTTGGTCGACGATATCGACTTCTTTAAGATCTCTGTTGAGAAAGCGGCTTTACATCCATCCGATAGACAATCATATTCTTACTTGCAAGATTAGCCGTGAAGATTACGATTGCTTCGATGCGTGCAACAGAGCAAAAGATTCCTCAAAGTCAATACCTTCTTCTTGACGATAACCTTTAGCAACTAACCGTGCCTTATTTTTCGAACATCACCGTGCTCATCAAGCTTCACTTTGAAGATCCACTTGAGAGCAATGATCATTGCACAACTGAACCGTACTAATTCCCATACATCTAGACGATCGAACTCATGAATTTCTTCTTGCATTGCATTAAACCAATTGTCCTCGACATTGCGCTTTAACATCTTTTGGTTCGATCTTGGAGAGTACCGAGTTGAAGAAGCACCATAAGGCATCGTAGCTAATTGTTTACGAGTTGATACGGAACGAGAAGGATTCCCAATGATGTTATCTAATGGATGGTCATGTGTCCATTTTCTAAGGTGTTCGTGGTTGTTGTTGAAGGACCGATGTAGCGAGTTTATATCCCCGATGAAGATGGTTCGGTGTTGGTTTAGGGGCAAAGATGTTTTCAAATGGAGCATCTTCGGGGTAGCAAGGGATTAACTTCATCATTGGAGCCGAGACAATTCCATGATGTACATTTGATGATTGATGATTTGTTGATGAGACAGAGTGATCAAGAAGATGCGCTTCTTGACTTAATGATATTGAACCAAGAGTTGACTTCATTGACAGAGATAGGAGCACCTCATTGTTGGAGTTGATAGATCAGTGGCACTTGGCTCATAATGTTCATCAAACATTGTATCAAACAATTGCTTCAAATCATCTTCAGATGGAGGTACATATGGAGTTGCTTGAGAGGAAATTGGCACTAGGGATGAACCAATTGGACTCATTGGAAGTGCGGGTCCAGAATCGGATTGTCCTGGAGCCATTTGACAGGTCAGCTCATCGAACGTAACATGAATTGTTTCCATGATATTTTGGGTTCTCTTGTTGTAGATTCTGTAACCCTTCTTGTTTGGTGCATAACCAACAAAAACTCCAATATCGGCCTTTGCTCTTAATTTTCCTAAGTCTTGACCGTCATTCGTTGGATAGCACAAGGCACCAAACACACGAAGGTAGGAGAGATCAGGTTTTCTTTTATGAACTAGTTCATATGGAGTTTTTCCATGAGAGGTGTGTATAAGGAAGCGATTTTGGGTGTAGCAAGCGGTGCAATGGCTTCACCATAGAAACATTGGAACCTTTGAATAAATTAGCATTGTTCTTGCGGCTTCCACAAGAGTTCGATTTCAGATTTCAACTACACCGCTCGCTGAGGAGTTCGTGGAACACTTCTTTGATGACCGATTCCAATACTTTCATAAAATTGACTTAAGTCTTTGTTAACGAACTCGGTGCCATTGTCGGTCAGAACAATTCTAACCGTGTTGTTAAGACGAACTGAGTTGCTTGATAAGTTTGATGATGACAATGGAGTTTCATCCTTAGTCCTCAAAACTTTACCCAAGTAAATCTAGAATAGTCATCAACAACGACTAAAATATATTTCTTCCCATTAATCGCTTGCACCTCATTGGTCCGCATGCATCCATATGAAGGGTATGAAGAACTCCATTATCGAGTTTGTGGGTTTTGGTTTGTGAACATATTTAGTGCTTTTCTCAATTGGCAAGTTTCAACAAAGGTGATCTTTTTCATATTTTAACTGGGTAAGCCTCGACAAGATCCTTTCTCGCAAGGTTATTAATGGTGCCAAGTTCAAGTGATTGAGACGATGATGCCATAACCATGACTTTGTTTTCAAGCCTTTGATAACAAGTAGATTGAGAGGACTTCATCATGTCTTCGATAGAGATGGTGTATAGGTTTGAACCACGAGTTCCTCTTAATAATTCCACACCATCAAGTTCTCTAACGAAACAAGTATGTTTTCTAAAAGCCACTTCAAGATCGGAATCACGAATTGACCAACAGAGAACAAGTTATGACCAAGACCTTCCACATAGTATACCCGGAAATTACACTATCTCCAACCACATAATCTCCATAACCCATAATAGCTCCAAAATGGTCGCTTCGAATCTAACTGTCCGATGAATTTGCTCACGAAGTTCATGAGCCGCGACCGGTCTCCAAATATATGCTTGGAACAAACTGAGTCCAGTACCACGTAATCGATTTGAATGATCTGCAGCTGAACACGCATAAGAATGGATAACTAGATAATTGGGATCCCCATGTAAGAATGGGTTCCATTTGGTTAGTAATGATGATTGGATCACCCACATCGCATATAGAAGCATTCATATCGTAAATTGAGGCAATGGAATCATTATGAGTAGATGCAGATACTAGTGTTCGTATTTGCCCTATTCAAAGTATGTGCACTTCTTAAGGGAACAGTTCTACCAAAGAGGCATCCATTTTCTAGTGGGCATTGCCTCGATTATCCTTATGGCCAATGTATCCATTGATAACCTATCTTTCTAAATGTTCTTCCGTGGACTTCCAATCGCTTTCTAACTTTCTTTTGCCTTTTGCCTTTTCGCCTTCTTAGCATGATATTTTGCATTAACAATGTTAATCGGAGATTTGACAAGATTAGACAAAGCTTTCACACCACATTCATGATTAGAAATGTAATTCAAGCGCACATCATTACAAGGTTTTCAAATAGTATTAGAATTGAATTAATTACAAGACGCCTATGGCTAATACTAGAATCAACACGATTCGCTTTATTTAACTCAAGCTTAAAGTTCCTAGTTTGGTCTTCTACTCTCTTCCAATGCACATTCTTAGCTTGCAGGTCCTATCATTCCTTGTATTGTCTTGAGACTTTGACCGCTTTCGCTTTAATGTCACCGACACTCTGTAGAGGAATGGGAACATTAGTTGGTTTTGCTACTCTATGCATCTCTTGTTTAGATGTGCGGGATTTGTACTCCTAGGAGGCACACAAGAGTTCGCTTTCTTAGCTTTAATAGATTTGGAATCTGAACTACTTGAGGGTATACTACAGTTCACATTCAAAACATCGGGCATCGAATGGATATCATACTTGGCACAAGGCATAGAACAAGGAATCAAAGGATTAACTCTCTCACCTAAGGACTTAGGGCATATTGTGATTAAGCATTCTAGAATTTCTTGAGATCGTTTGGCATATAAGCATGCATGCCCAATTGCATTGTCAAGTGGTTTCTCTACCTTATCCTCTTCAACAATCTCACGGAGACATTCTAGACAATCCTTAAGGGATGAGAAATATGTTTGAATAGCAAGTTTGTTATTCCTGAGATGAGGGGGGACATATTTCACAGACAAAACATATTTATTACACGAGTGAACCTTTGATACACCATTCTCCCCATTGGTCATTGGCATTTTTCCTTTTACCTGGCTCTTCAGATTCTCAATTTCCTTTTGCAACGAGGTTATTTTTTCATTATTTTTGTTACGAGTGACTTTTATTGACTCAAATAACTCATTGAAATGACGTTTAACCTTTTCATTTTCTTCAAGAAAACTCTCATTTTCCTTTTGTAAAGAGTTAACCAAGTTTTGAAGATGAAAATTTTGAGAATTCCGAGAATCTAAAGGAGGAGGCATTTGGGAGCCAGTCCCATTAGTCTTTTCACCCTTTAATTGAGAGATTTGGGCTTTTAATCTTTTGATCGTGTTATAATGAGCTCGAATTTGTTCATCGCGTTTGCTAATTTCAAAAACTGCATCAAACTCAGGAACATCAGAGGATGTCTTGATATTTGAGGTTTTAACATTTTCTTTGAGATGTTGATATTTTAATTGCAAAGCAAGATGTTCAACTTCTAATTTAGAAAAATGTCTAGCCAGGTTATCATGATCATCCTTTTCGATTTTCTCATGCAATTTTGAATTCGTTGTTTCAAGCTCAATGACACGATCATGGGAGACTTTCGAGCAATGATAATTCATGAAATTTAGAAGCATTAATGGAACAATTTGTAGCAAGTAAAACACATCTTGAGCAATACATTCGTAAATAAGATTCTCATTCAAGGTATGCAAGTTCTTCCTCTCAATCTCATTATATTTTAGTTCTCGCTCATAGTCACTAACCTCAATAATCATTGCATCAAATTCCTTTTCCATTTCTTTAATATCGTAATTAATTCCAATTTTAAGACTCTCAAATTGACCTTTTAATTGTTTGAAGAAAGGCATGACCTCGGTTAAATAACATTCTTTGGTTTGCTCAAAGCCCCTTTCCCCGCTATCCCCGTAGGTGTGATTCTCTTACACGCTTTTCTCAAAATTAACAAACAGTTGATATACAACATATAAGTCGATTAAGGTCCCGCTATTAGTTGCAATAGATCTAGGAACTAGGTTCATTGGTGTATTAGGAGGATAAACAGTTGCTTTTGGCAATCTTCTAAGGGAGTGTTAGAAACAACAAGATTCTCTCGCTTTTGCTTATCTAAATCCATTTTCCGAACACTTGTTCGTGAGTTAGAAGTGTCTGAGTCTTAAACTTGTTTAAGGAGATCCGCTTTTCCTTAGTGTAATCATGAGGTTTGATCATTATGTTATTCTTTTTACACTCGGGATTTTCAAGCTTCTTGTTCATTTTCTCCCAGTGACTTCATCGATTTCTTATCTTCCTCAAGCACTCAACGCAACTAGGTTTCGCCTAGGCTTAAGGATTTCATTACCATCATAAAGTACCTTATGAGAAGCTCTAGCCTTTTAATAACCTCTCGACATGGTTCCTCAACAATGGGAACACTATGCTTATCGCTTAAGACTCTATGCTTAGTGATCATGTGAGCAATCGAATGGTATTCCTTGTACGCATAACTTATTCTCAAGTTTGTTTTTCAAAGTTTTAGATTGGAAAAATCATTCAAAAGTTTTGATTCCTTAGTATTGAATTCTTGCTTAAGCATTTTCACATTTTCTTGAAGTTCTTGTTTTTGCTTAGCGCTTTAGAAATCTTTTCTTGTAAGGAGTTTAACTCTTGTTTTAATACTTCTTCTCTAAAATTACTTTTTCTAATAATTGTACGCATTTGGTTATCCATATCCCGCTCATGGGTAGTTAACTCAAACTTAGCACTGCTCATAAATAGCAACTTGTTCCTTATAGGTATTGAGCACGGTGGTCAAGGAATCATCGCACAAATGCAAAGTATTCATCGTGCATGCATTCATTGTTAATTGCGTAAGATTCATCACTAGGTACAACAAGATCATCATCTTGTTTCACATATTGTTCATATGGGATAATATTGTTATTTCCCATATTTTCAATATCTGACTCAATGACTTCAGTAGATTGTACTTCATGGTGAATCTTTGCTCATCAACCACATCATATGGTTTAAGTACCTCTTTAATGATGGATTCCTTGGATGGACTGGCTTGTTGAGATGAAGAGGTCATTGGAGAGATACTAGCCATAAAGATAGTTTGTGCACATGGTTCATCATCAACGTCCGAGTAAAATGCATCACAGTCTGCAACTTGAAAGGCGTTGGGATTGTTCTCGAGCAAAGATGCACCGTTGTTCGTCCACATCTCCATCATATGTTCTAGCATTCCCATCGACAAGAACAACAACTCCTCTTCATTCAACATTACACCATTATCTTGTGCTTGAACCAACAACATCTTGTCCGTGAAGTATTATGCGTTTGAGGGCGTTTTGGTTGAGTACAGTTCCTAGCAATGTGCCCTTCTTCACCACAGTTGTAGCACTTGATTGGCTTTTCTTGACCACGGTTTCCATTCCTTCCCCAATTACGATTTGCAAAGATAGCCTCTACCAGCTCCACCTCTTCCTTGTTCGTGACCGCCTTTCTTGAACCGGTTGAACTATAACTTTTCCATCTCGACCAAAGCATGGTTGTGTAGATTGGATGCGATCCCGATTTCATTGTTAGTGTGAAGTCCATTGGTATGTGGAGAGAAGGTTAAGTTTTGTTTAACCATAAAGCCAATTTATTGATAAAGTGCTCCATGACTTCATCGTAATTAGGTTGCTTATATCCCGAATCGAGAACGGGCTTGTGATTATCATTTCCGGGGTGTGACTTGTGATGCTTTGGTGAAGAATGCAGTTGTATCATTTGATGAGCTTGTTTCTCCTGGTTGATATTTGAACTGTTCAAGAATCCTTTTTTCAAACATAACATGTTTCTCATTCTGAAGAAGGAAGGCATACAATTGCTCATAGTTGGTGTTCTTAAGTCCTTTGGTAAGCTTCACTGAAGTGACAAACTTGTGCCATTCGGGATTCATGTTGTTTACGAATTTTGAGTTCAGCTGAATGTTTGGCATAGTCATCTTGATATTCCTCATATCATTCACTAGCTTGTGGAATCTCACGTAATATTCATAAACACTCTCTTCAGGTTTCATCTTAAAGTGTTCAAATTCATCATACACCGTGATTCTCTCGTCTTCGATAGTCAATTCGAACTCGAGAGAAGCATCTTGACATTATCCCAAACCGCCTTAGCTTCGTGTTGTGATTGATCGACTTGTAGATGTCTTTAGGAAGACCACAAGTATGATGTTAGAAGCCCCGATATCAAGATCAAATCTCTTTTTCTCCTTATCACTCGACTCATCATATGTCTTTGGTCCGTCTAATCCAAAGATCATTGTACCATCTAACTGCAGATCAATTATGTCTCTTGTGGTCTCAACCCGATAAGGTCCTTCATCAATTGACTTAATGATGTTAATTCCATTCTCCTTCCTAGCGAAGACACCGATTCTTTGTGACCAAGACTCATAGTCGGTTCTATCAAGCATGGGAGGACGAGTATCAGATCCTGCAGCTTGCACATCATCATCAACGGAAGACATGTTTAAATTCTACGGGATTTTACAAATCTTTGACTTAACCGGGAAATAGATTCTTTCACGGGATTTTACAAAATCAAGAGATAAACCGTAAAACTTATACACTTATGCGTAGACAACAACGTTAAGCTTAGAAACTTATGCGTAAACACCAACTTATGCGTAGATGAAGGCTTACGCGTAGACAACAAACTTACGCATAACTTACAAACTTACGAGTAGACAAAAGCTTACGCGTAGACAGAGTTTACGCGTAGAGTTTTAGGGTAAAAGGCTTAAGTTTATGCGTAAACCAAAGCTTAGGTGTAAGAACCTTATGCGTAAACTTCCCTTAGGCGTAAGACAGGCTTATGCGTAAGAAAAAGCTTATGCGTAAGAATTTCTACGCGTAAGTTTTATGCATATGCGTAAAATTAGGGTTTTACCCACAAAGATCTCTTACACTTCACAGTGCACGAGATATCCAAAGTCGAAGTGTTTTTCGGGCTTATCAAAGCAAGAAGAACACTGAGTAACCACCGAAATGAAGATCAAGTGACAAATACCTTACGCGTAGGATTAGGGTTTCGTTATGCGTAGAAAGTACAAAATTTGCCAAACACGTTTTTATGATCAAAACCTTTTACTAAACTTGATTATGATGATGAAACAACCATAAAAACACCAAAACAACAAAGCTTGAGGATCAAAACCTCCTTTCTCTCTTACGCGTAGTACCGTACACTCGTATCCAAACACGCATAAAAACCAAGAAAAACTTGTAAAGTTTGAACCTTTTTGCAAGAAACTGAAAGTTTAACACTCAATAAACCTTAACCCATAAGAATCTTGGATTAAAAAGTGTAAAATTTAAAGCTTTAAGGATTCAAAAACTCGTATACGAGACACCCTTTTTACGCGTAAAACAAAACTAAACCTTAACCCAAACAATGACTATCACACCAAGAACATGAGAGATGGATGATCAAACCATGGCTCTTGATACCATTTGTAGGATCTTGGTTTAACACAAACAAGGTAGGCGTTAGGTTAAGGGTTTAGAGAGAGAAAGTGAGAGAGAATGGGAACTCTAGAGAGACAAAGAAAAATGTATTATGAAAGCTCCAACCCTTTGCCTTGGAGGAAAAGGGTATTTATAGGGTAAAGCTTAGACGCCTATTAGGTCATGGATCGTATATCAGATGGTAAAGACCCGTCTGTCCTCCACGGTGTTACAACGTAAACTAAATACTAACACCGAATTACTAAGACTACGAGCTTTCTAACGAGTATACATACTGAGGTGACCGACACTTTAAGTACTGGATTTACTAAATCTCAACACACGTTTTCAAAAAGAAACCTAAACATGAGAATTTCAATTAATTAAAAGATATACATGTGTGTTTGTTCGAGTCAAATGCTTGTATCGAGTCATAATGGATGTTTTGTAGGAAATTTTTCCATATTTTAAAGATAAAATGTTCCAAAATTTTTCCAAAATCGTAGACCAGTTTACGTCGGGATAACCGACGGCGTCAGATCGCAACTGACGCGCGTCGAGGAGTAGAAACAACTTCTAACTTTTTCGTTTTACGTTACTTATAAATTTTTGGAATTTTTCGTGTCTTAATTTTCCGTAAAATCGCAAACATCCATTCCACAAGCATTATATCTTATTTAAGTCCGGAATTACATCTTCTTTGTGATTTTTCTTTGTTCGGTTTGATGCTTTGGGTTGTCTGTTTTCTTCAAGTGTGCAGTTTTAATTTGTCAAAAAGAAGATACAAAAGATTAGATGGAGCTTTTCAAGCATAACATTCTTCTTGAAGAAAGATGTAACCACTACTTCACACGGATCCTACCGAGCTAATCAGGGGAGTATTAGTTTCTTTCGTTTTTAATTACCTTCTATTATCATAACTTTGATACTTTCCGGGAACATTGGGGACAATGTTCAGTTTAAGTGTAGGGAGGGAAAATAAAACGGGAACTTTGAAACTATGCTTATCCTTGACTATTTGCTTTGTCCAATTGCATTTGTGTAATAAACCATGAGAAAATGTCGGTTAGGGTAATTTTGGCACCAAATTTAAAATTTTTCATGACATATAGGAGTGGGCCATTAGTCTTAATAAAAGCGTCTCACGGATAGGAAGTTGCAAGACTAGCACAAAAACCCTTTACCACCTAAATTCCACCCAAAAATGTGAGGATCGCCCTTAGATTAGTAGGAATTAAAGCTGATCCGCGCAAAACAGTCAAGCTAAATCACTCAAGCCTGCCACTTGTGAATAACATACCATAATCAGCTTAAAACTGCTCAAACACGAATGCAATGAAGATCGAGAGTATAGTGTTTCCCAGTCGTTATGTCCCAATGAAATCGAGAATAGTCAAACGATGTAGTGATCGGAGATTTGAGCGAAAAAGGAGATTTGTGAATTAATTATAACTACGGAAAAGCCAACAAATTAAAACGGCTTAAATGCAAATTAAAGGAAATTAAAAGATAAAACTATTAAATAAACGCTATCACTATATTTAAAATGATGTTTTGTTTTATGATTTTATAAAACCGAAATATCTTAAATAAACTATTTTAACTAAAACGTAAACTTAAAATATCTAAAAGCGTGGCCTAAAATGAAAACGTCGTTATGTACGAAAATTACTGTTGAGCTCAAGATAAAACGTAAAATTTGTGAAATAAAAGTCCTACGAATATAAAACAAGTTTCCTACGTCCTACATGACTAAAAAGAATTTTAGGAAAAAGCGGAATATTTTTTTGAGTTTTATTTTATTTATTACGAATTAAAAACTAATTAACACTAATTAAATGATTAAAAATAGTAAACTAATTTATAAGAAAGTGCAAAAATCACATAAATTACTTTATGCCATGGGGAACCTAAGAAAAATGAAATGGGATCAATAGCTTATACGGATAAGCTGTGAAAATTAAGCTAAACTAATAAGCCTACACTACCAAACTACCTTAAGTATAAAACTGAGCAAAGTAAAACCAAAAAGTCCCAAGGCGAGTTGGTGTTGAGGTTGTGTGTTGGAGCGTGGGCGGTGGACGAAGTCCCGTGTTGAATCCCACTTGCTACGTTTTCACTTATTATTGATTTTTGGGATTTGGAAAACAAGCAACTTTAACTAATTGTTATATTGTTAAGGGTACAAGATATAAACAACGTAAAGCCAAGCACGGTTGGCGGTGGGCGATAAATGTCGGTCGAAGCGGCAGACTAGGAGGTTTGGTGTTCGAACCCGCTTCCACCGTTTTGCTTCTTTTTTTCGCTTTGCAATTGAGCAGAGAACAAGATAACACTTTTACAAAAACTAAACTTACAAAACTCCAAAAGCTATAAACCGCTTATTAATGATTAAAGGACTAAGGGTGTTTGGTTGCAAGTTACTAAGGGTGTTTGGTTTATGAGTCGCCAAAGGACCGTTTGGATAGGAGGGTAGTTAGAACGTGAACAACCAAACACACCTTATTGCTACTAATTGAACTCAAGAAGCATACAAGCAATTCAATAAGCCACGAAAGAGCAAATAAGCATGAAAGGTTAGAAAAGAGATAAGCTAAAAAAAAAGAGCGCTGGCTTAAATGGAAATCCTAAACTAGATTAAATAAGTAAATCAAAATAAAATAAAAAAAGGAACAAAAGTTTTTCTTTTGCAATTTACAAAACCGATTAACGAAACACTTTTGTGAAAACCTTTTTATACAAACCCTTGGAATAAGCAGCTTTAGAGAATTCTAAGCTAGCGAAGATATGGAACTCAAACATTCAAATGACCAAATGAGCGCTAAAATACTACAATGAGCACTATTTAATAACCAACTACACTAAACCTAACCTTATAAACAATGATGATCTAAATAAGTGAAGGAAACAAAAATTCAATGGGAAACTCACGGATTGTGCTACTTGCGAGCTAGGAGCAGCCTTGGGTGCTTCAATTGGAGCTTATTTTTAAGCTACAAACGATCTTCCAAAGCCAACAAAACCTCGAATGACAAAGTTAGCAAGGTGAAGACCCAAACAAATGCTCATTTGAGACCCCGAATCACTTATAAATAAGGCGATAACGACTTATTGTTGACACCCTTTGTTCATGACAGAGCGAGAAAAACAATTGCACGGGACATATTTCAACTCGAATTTAAACTAAGCTAAGGCGATTCAATGCATTCAACTGAAGCTAGAGTTAGGGTGGCATATAAGGACTTAGAAAAAGCCAACTTTGAGCTTTTGAACAACCAATAAGTTTGGGTAAAGAGCCAACAATGACTCGGGCCAAACATAAACTTGATTATTTATTTATTATAAACCAAACTTTCACAAACTTTGTTAAAACAATTTCGAACTTGTAAAATTCACTAGCAACATTAAAAGAAGTTGACCTTGAAGGTCAAATGGGTAATAAGCACTATCCGGCCAATTGACAGCTTAAAACAAACAACATGAGAACCAAGTGACATAATTTTAAGGACATAAAAAATTAAAGAGTTAAATAAGCTGGAGTAAAGGAATGAAAATTGCATTCACTGAAATCAAAGATTACATCTAATTAAATAACAATGAAATCACAGTGGAACTAGAACTAAGAATCCAAGAAAGACTTAAAAAACTAAAAACTAACTCATGACTACTCACTAACTACCCAACTAACTCTCTGTGCACCCATTATCAGCTTCCATTCTACTTTGAGCTCCTGTTGACTTTTGTTGACTAAAATGGAAAATTGTTTGTAACTTGCATAGAAGCTTGTAAAAAGCTATACCAAGCTTATAGAAGCTTGTTGGAAATCAAAACTAAGCTATTATAAGGTTTGACAAAAGAGTTTGAAAGTGAAAATTTCAACAGTAACACAGAATCACTAATTTTAACCAAACCTTGAGATTACTTCTTAAAACAGTTACAAAGGTAAATTAAGTTGAGTTTGAATAATAGCAACACAAGATTACAGATTTTAAACTAAATTAAGACATTGAATAAAAAAAAAGCGACATTAAGGAAATTTAAAACTAAAATCTACTACTTGTTTCCTCTTTCTTCTTCCTCTTTTATACTTCAAAAAGCTTCCACGTGTCCTCTAGAGTGTTTCCCACCACTCCTCTCACCAATGGATGAGTTTTAAGCATTTTGGCCATCTTATCTGTTTGGCGGAAAATCGAATTTGACCTCTGTTGACTTTAGGTGCAACTAGGGGGGTGAGAGGTGTGATGATGAGGGGTAGTGGGAAAGGAGATAAGGTGAGGTGATGGTGTTGGGAGATGGAATTTGCGAGCAACAGAAAGTGGTGAAGGAGGAAACTTGTTGGGAGGAAAGGTGTGATGTTTGTTGGATAGGTTGACCAGCGGTCCAAAATCGAGGAAGGGGTCCAAAAGGTTTTATAAGCGGGGTCCAATTTATATTTTGACAAGGCTTGGGCTAAATAATGACAAGGGCTTATTTTGTAATTACGAAATTTGAGGGACCAATCCTGTAATTTTCCAAAGTTGTCACAAGGGACCAAACCGACAAACTTTAATAGTACAAGGACCAGTTTTGACAATTTCAAATTTTCCGAGGACCAAACTTGACATTTTATGAAAGTTCGTGGACCTTTTACGCTATTTAACAAAGATTTATTCAAGGACCATTTTGACAATTTAGAATATTTCGGGGACCTTGAATAACATTTCTCTTTATTTGGTATTACCGAGGACTGTTTTTGACAACTTTTGAAACTTGGGGACTAAAGCGCCAATTATGCAAACTTTATCGTTTTTCACCGATTTTGATATTTTTGCATTTAAAACATATAAAACACTTATTTGTGATATTTTTATCATTTGATGCATTTACGAGTGTTTTCGGATGTTTTGCGCTTTAAATGGTACAAAATGATGAGTATTTAGACACTCATCAATCCCCACACTAAACTATTGTTAGTCCCTAGCAATATTTATGAAGTTTTAATGGATTTTAAAGAACTGTTTACCAAAAGCCATTACTTCTGGAGTAGCCAAATGTTTTAGTTCAAGTAAGAACCTTGGTACACCGATAACCAAATGATTTTGAGCAAATCATCGACTTTCAACGGATTTGATTTGTCTTTACGAAGCCGTTTACTCTGGACTAGCCAACTCTTAGATAAATTATCAATATTATCTTTGGTGAGCGATTACCAATTATGGTTTTTCCATCGCCTTTACCACAAGCCATAAACTTGCGGGCTAGCCAACTCTTCACTTTTAAGGATATGGTGGTGAATACCATACAATTTTGGGCAAATTGTAAGCCGTCAACGGATTTGAGATATCTTTACCAAGAGCTTTTTGCTCCTGGATTAGCCAATCCTTTTGTGGGTTAGACATGGTGGACTGATTACCATTTGTTGTGTTTAGTACATAGTACTTCCACTAAAAAAAATTTTTAAAATTTGGCCATTTTGGGGGAAAAAGGGACTAAAAGGGTACATTTACGATCAAAATTACCACAATTCCCCCACACTTAGAAATGAATATTGTCCTCAATATTCAAAGTACCTACTGTTATGCCGAAACTTAGAACGAAAAAGATAACATTACTAGCTAAGTGTAGAAACACAACAATTATTCTCTTTTTCAATATTTACAATTTTCATTCATTTTTAGATCTATATACAACATGTGGGCATCTCCCCACACTAGGGTGGTACACACGGTGAAAACCCATGTTAAGCTCTCGTTTTTGATTACCGAGTCGCTAGCTTGACTCGACCCCGAATTAATTGGTTCATGGGGAAGTAAGTGGAAGAGACAATCTCCATCGGACTTTCATTCAAGATGTTTGGATAAACATTGAAGTACGTGAAAGTTCCACACCGATGAGATATAGACAGACCCGGATCACAAATGGTACATGGAAATGCCTGGGTCAAAGATAATGTCTTCATTCCCGAAGGAGAAACGGGAACGAGAAACCACACCATTTGTGAAAAATGGAATAAAGATGTGCATCACAATGCAATCCCATTCTTCATTAGTGAGGAGCAAATCACCATTTGTTAGATTTTTAAGCTTAGACTTGAAGCTTGTATGGTGATTGGCAACAAAATTACGGGAGGAGAGTTGGAAATGGTTCTTCAATCAGCAGATTTTCAAGAAAGAGGATGTCTCCTCCGAATCATAGCAAGTATTGTCAATCCTCATTGGAATTGACTCATCACTAAGAAAAGCATCGAACTCCTTCCAAAGTTGTCATCTTCCTCATTTGGAGTGAGAGAAGGAATGGAAGAGTCGGAAATGGGACAAGAAATGAGTGAATGATCATTATATAAGAGATTTCTAGTTTCTCCAAGATCGGCTTCGAAATCAAAGAGATCATCGTCACTTTCCGATGAAAGTGGACTGATGTGAGTGAGTTCATCGGTGAACTCCTCAAGAAGAGGATCAGACTGTAGAAGTGATGCCTCAACATACTCAATGTCTTCATAAGAAGCACAATCGTCGCTAAGATCGGAGAAAGTATCAAAATGATCTTTTGAACACTCGATAGGAGATAGAATCACACATGATCGAAGTTCCTGTGACTCTCTCGGGATTGGGACAAGGATCTCAACACTAGACTTTATGAATTCGTCCGATTCCTTTTCGTGAACAAGTGTCAAGATGCTCATCCCCATGTTCGGAGAGTGAGTGGGAGCTTGGTGTGATAGCGATTGTTTGAGATGGAATCTCAACTTTTGGATATCAACCGATCGAGGAGTTTAGAAGGACTAGCATACATATGTTTTATACTTTCCATTTGTTCTTCTCGCTAGAAGTTCCATCATAGTCTTTTCTCCCGATTTTTCATGGAAGGAATTTCAATGATGAACTTGATGAATCTGTACAAAGTTGACTAATATCAAGGGTAACTTCATCATCATCGTCATCGAGAATGAAACGGAATCGAGAGCTAGATTTGGTCGCTTTTTCTTTTGCAATTGATTCCTAATAGATTTTTCAAAGGCAACTGGGAATCTAATTTAGCAATCCGTTCTTCACCTAACAAAACTTCCATGGATTTTTCATTTGGATTATCTTGGGATGTTTACATTCCTTCAAATCTTTCACTAAATCCAAAAGATCAAGTAGAAGATTTTGAGGAAGTGGCTCGGTGAGGTGGTGCACGATTCACTTGGTACTTGTGGAGGTTGGTCATGATACGAAGAGTCGTAATTGTTACAAGGAAATGGACTCCTTGTTTGACAATCGAGCTAGAGTGAGGACCTCCACAATACTCACAACAATAAACCGCTGTTGTGGTATGAGTCATATGTGTTGTAGTCATAATTGTTATCGGGAACCCGCTCATAGACAAGCGTGTTTCCCGATTGACAATCGAAACGTAGTGTGAACCACCACAAGACTCACAACAAGAAAAGCTGCTGAGTCTCACAAAGGTGGTAGCCGATGGAATGAATCGGTTGTGTTATGGTAGGAATAGGGATCCCGGTTATAGACGGACCCGTTTCTGATTCCACCATGCTACAACCGGGGCAATTGCCACCATTATAAGGACCACCACACCATTGACATCCAAGAGGGTGAGGATAAGACATAGAAAGAATCAAAGGTTTACAGAGGGTAAGAAATGAAGAATCAAAAGGGTAAGAGGGTAAAGAGGAATATTTTGGTATTTTGAAAACATGATGTAAAATAAAGAATGAAAATCTTTTGGGTTTTGATTTTTAAAGATGGTATGAACAAGGAGTGATGTCAAATCACTAATCGCTAAACGTAAGACTATTAGCATCTTGCTCCCGTGGCGCCAAAATTTGATCCGGTGCGAAACCGTCAAGCTAAATCACTCAAGCTCGCCACTTGTGAATAGCGGATCCGTAATCGACTTAAAACCGCTCAAACACGAATGCAATGAAGATCGGGAGAGTATAGTGTTTCCCGGTCGTTATGTCCCAACGAAATGTCGAGAATAGTCAAACGATGTAGTGATCGGGAGATTTGAACGAAAAAGGAGATTTGTGAATTAATTATAACTACGTAAAAGCCAACAAATTAAAACGGCTTAAATGCAAATTAAAGGAAATTAAAAGATAAAACTATTAAATAAACGCTATCACTATATTTAAAATGATGTTTTGTTTTATGATTTTATAAAACAAAATATCTTAAATAAACTATTTTAACTAAAACGTAAACTTAAAATATCTAAAACGTGGCCTAAAATGAAAACGTCGTTATGTACGAAAATTACTGAGGGCGCAAGATAAAACGTAAAATTTGTGAAATAAAAGTCCTACGAATATAAAAACAAGTTTCCTACGTCCTACATGACTAAAAAGAATTTTAGGAAAAGCGGAATATTTTTTGAGTTTTATTTTATTTATTACTAATTAAAACTAATTAACACTAATTAAATGATTAAAAATAGTAAACTAATTTATAAGAAAGTGCAAAAATCACATAAATTACTTTATGCCATGGGAACCTAAGAAAAATGAAATGGGATCAATAGCTTATACGGATAAGTCATTAAAATTAAGCTAAACTAATAAGCCTACACTACCAAACTACCTTAAGTATAAAACGAGCAAAGTAAAACCAAAAGTCCCAAGGCGAGTTGGTGTTGAGGTTGTGTGTTGGAGCGTGGGCGGTGGACGAAGTCCCGTGTTCGAATCCCACTTACACGTTTTCACTTATTATTGATTTTTGGGATTTGGAAAACAAGCAACTTTAACTAATTGTTATATTGTTAAGGTACAAGATATAAAAAGCAAAGCCAAGGTTAGCGGTGGGATAGTAATGTCCGGTCAAGCGGCGAGACTAGGAGGTTTGGTGTTCGAACCCGGCTTCCACCGTTTTTGCTTCTTTTTTCTCGCTTTGCAATTCCAACAGGGGAACAAGATAACACTTTTACAAAAACTAAACTTACAAAACTCCAAAAGAAACAGTATAAACCGCTTATTAATGTTAAAGGACTAAGGGTGTTTGGTTGCAAGTTACTAAGGGTGTTTGGTTTATGAGCGCCAAAGGACCGTTTGGATAGGAGGGCGATTAGACGTGAACAACCAAACACACCTTATTGCTACTAATTGAACTCAAGAAGCATACAAGCAATTCAATAAGCCACGCAAAGAGCAAATAAGCATGAAAGGTTAGAAAAGAGATAAGCTAAAAAAAAAAGAGCAGTTGGCTTAAATGGAAATCCTAAACTAGATTAAATAAGTAAATCAAAATAAAATAAAAAAAAGGAACAAAAAGTTTTTCTTTTTGCAATTTACAAAACCAGTTAACAGAAACACTTTTTGTGAAAACCTTTTTTATACAAACCCTTGGAATAAGCAGTTTTAGAGAAATTCTAAGCTAGCGAAGATATGGGAACTCAAACATTCAAATGACCAAATGAGCGCTAAAATACTACAATGAGCACTATTTAATAACCAACTACACTAAACCTAACCTTATAAACAATGACAGATCTAAATAAGCTGAAGGGAAACAAAAAAATTCAATGGGAAACTCACGGATTGTGCTACTTGCAGTCTAGGAGCAGCCTTGGGTGGCTTCAATTGGAGCTTATTTTTAAGCTACAAACGATCTTCCAAAGCCAAGACAAACCTCGAATGACAAAGTTAGCAAGGTGAAGACCCAAACAAATGCTTATTTGAGACCCGAATCAGCTTATAAATAAGCGATAATAGCTTATTGTTGACACCCTTTGTATCGCTTATGACGAGCGGAAAAACAATTGCACAGGGACATATTTCAACTCGAATTTAAACTAAGCTAAGGGTGATTCAATGCATTCAATGAAGCTAGAGTTAGGGTGGCATATAAGGACTTAGAAAAGCCAACTTTGAGCTTTTGAACAACCAATAAGCTGGGTAAAAGAGCCAACAGCAGCAGCTCAGGCCAAACATAAACTTGATTATTTATTTATTATAAACCAAACTTTCACAAACTTTGTTAAAACAATTTCGAACTTGTAAAATTCACTAGCAACATTAAAAAGTTGACCTTGAAGGTCAAATGGGTAATAAGCACTATCCGCCAATTGACACTTAAAACAAACAACATGAGAACCAAGTGACATAATTTTAAGGACATAAAAATTAAAGAGTTAAATAAAATCGGAGTAAAGGAATGAAAATTGCATTCATCGAAATCAAAGATTACATCTAATTAAATAACAATGAAATCACATTGGAACTAGAACTAAGAATCCAAGAAAGACTTAAAAAACTAAAAACTAACTCATGACTACTCACTAACTACCCAACTAACTCTCTGTGCACCCATTATCAGCTTCCATTCTACTTTGAGCTCCTGTTGACTTTTGTTGACTAAAATGGAAAATTGTTTGCAACTTGCATAGAAGCTTGTAAAAAGCTATACCAAGCTTATAGAAGCTTGTTGGAAATCAAAACTAAGCTATTATAAGGTTTGACAAAAGAGTTTGAAAGTGAAAATTCCAACAGTAACACAGAATCACTAATTTTAACCAAACCTTGAGATTACTTCTTAAAAACAGATTACAAAGGTAAATTAAGTTGAGTTTGAATAATAGCAACACAAGATTACAGATTTTAAACTAAATTAAGACATTGAATAAAAAAAAGCGACATTAAGGAAATTTAAAACTAAAATCTACTACTTGTTTCCTCTTTCTTCTTCTCTTTATACTTCAAAAGCTTCCACGTGTCCTCAGAGTGTTTCCCACCACCTCTCGTACCAATGGATGAGTTTTAAGCATTTGGCCATCTTATCTGCTTTGGCGGAAAATCGAATTTGACCTCTGTTGACTTTAGGCGCAACTAGGGGGGTGAGAGGTGTGATGATGAGGGGTAGTGGGAAAGGAGATAAGGTGAGGTGATGGTGTTGGGAGATGGAATTTGCGTGCAACAAAAAGTGGTGAAGGAGGAAACTTGTTGGGAGGAAAGGTGTGATGTTTGTTGGATAGGTTGACCAGCGGTCAAAAGCAGGAAGGGGTCCAAAAGGTTTTATAAGCGGTCCAATTTATATTTTGACAAGGCTTGGGCTAAATAATGACAAGGGCTTATTTTGTAATTCAAATTTGAGGACCAATCTCGTAATTTTCCAAAGTTGTCACAAGGGACCAAAACGACAAAATTTAATAGTACAAGGACTAGTTTTGACAATTTCAAATTTTCCAGGGGACCAAACTTGACATTTTATGAAAGTTCGAGGACCTTTTCGCTATTTACAAAAGATTTATTCAAGGACCATTTTTGACAATTTAGAATATTTCGGGGACCTTGAATAACATTTCTCTTTATTTGGTATTACCGTGGACCTGCTTTTTGACAACTTTTGAAACTTGGGGACTAAAGCGCCAATTATGCAAACTTTATCGTTTTCACCGTTTTGATATTTTGCATTTAAAACATATAAAACACTTATTTGTGATATTTTTATCATTTGATGCATTTCGAGTGTTTTCGGATGTTTTGCGGTTTAAATGGTACAAAATGATGAGTATTTAGACACTCATCAAAAGCATTCATCTTTAATGCTTAGAGTGTGAACCGTAGTATATTAGATTCTAGAACTTGTTTTGTGATGCATCCCGAGATCGCTAGTAAGACTACACTTGTGTAGTTAGGAATAACTAAATGATAAGAGGCATTAGGATAACCCTTGTTTGATACAGTAATATAATTACTTCTTCCACATCGGTTGAGTAATTCCCCACGCCTTTGCGTTGTACTCATCTTTAGTACACGATACCCCTAGTTAACCCCTCGAGCCTATCCTTTTCGTGGTTCTCGTGATTTTTCGGTTTTCCGAATATCAATGAAGAGCATTGTTTACACCCCACCCCAAATATACACCCAAATCGCTTTAGCCTACCTTGTATGCACTCACTTTTAGTGCATTATTGTTATCACCCTAAACCCTTAGTTCAATTATCTAGTTGCTTGCATGAGTTGCTAAGTCGAGTCATATCCTTTGTACACGCTTTTGGGACGATTGGGACTCATGGGAAAAAGTTAAAGTTTATGAAATAGCCGGAAGGGCGTTAAATTCCCTTATTTGTGTAATAACGCATACAAGTGTTTTGATCTTTTCAATTCGGGTCAAATTAGTGTTAGAATAATAAAACTCAAGTGTAGGGATGTGCCTATAAATCCCTATCATTTTGATGTTACCGTAGAGGATGGTAGAGTAAAAGTGTATGAAAAAAAAAAAAAAAAAAAAAAACATACGGGCTACCATCCTACATCTTTCCTTTAAATTTATGTTTGTTTATTTCAGTTAGCTAGAGTTTAGAGTGTCCAGTCTTGGCTTAGCAACGCCATTCTTCGTATGCATTTAACATAGAGATTTTTGACTTGCCACCACTAAATAGCCTATCCCACCAAACCCTTTGTTTCCCTACCGTAAGCCTAACGTTACAACCCTTTAAAGACCTCTTTGATAGTCTTTCCTAGGTGCTTACGCCAAAGCGATGGAGGTTTGATCTATTCTCAAGCTTATGGTAATCTATGTACTAGGACCGGTTAATGAGTGTTTATCTTCCATTTCCAATTTGTTATATTTCATATACACCCGAGAGAGATGTGAGTATCCAAACACCCCATGTGAGGTGCTAGTATGTAATTTCTGTGCTTGTTATGAATTTTATGGGCTTATATGTGTTGTGGACTGTTTTAAACCAATGCCTCATGACCCTAACTTATAAATTAATTGGCTAAAAGCACATTTGTTGAGGACAAGCAAATACCAAGTGTAGGGATATTTGATAAGGTTTTAAAGGTACCTTTTGAGGGTCGTTTAAGCCCTTATTTGATCACTTTTGTATCCGTTATTGCTTAATATCGTTCCTTTTCACTTTTAGGTCTCTTGAAGGCAAAATGCTGGAATGGCACTTATTTGGACGAAAAGGCGCGAATATCTGAAGAAAATGGCCAAAGTCGAATCGAGACACTCAAAGTCTTGAAAACATAAGAGGACGGCGCCATACTTTATACGCGACGCGTCGGAGGATTTTGTGACGGACGGAAGCCAAAACTCCTATTTTCAAGTGACGATGTCAAGTTATAAAAGAGTAGTCTGTCGAACTCGCACGGCCTAGATGCAATCCAGACGGCGTCGAGAAAGTCAAGAGACGGCGTCACAAGCATAAGGTGACGCCGTCGCAAGTCTAACGTGCCAAGAGCGAAACCCTAATGACGGCGACACGACAGGCGTCACAAAACATAAGGTGACGCCGTCAGTATGTAATCTTATATATAGAATCCGAATTTTCAAGATTATTGTGTAGTCTTTGGAGTAAAACCTAAACCGAACCAAGGTCTGTCTTGTACAAGATTTTAGGTTCCAAACCCTATCTTACACCAAGATAAGTGTTTTACTTAATTAATACAATTATGTCTTTGATTGATTGTGTGTATGCTTGCATGTTTACCATGTCCCGCTAAATTACTTGTGTGTTTTCTTAGATATATGAAACCTAGTTGTTAATTATTGTTAGGTTGTCTCTTATCTTAATTGTAATTGGCTTAGGAGTGCGACTAGGCTATCGTTGTGTTTAATACTTGACAAATCTTTGATAGTTTATGAATGACTTAGTGGATTAGTTTACTAAACCCAAAGATAACCTCAAAGTTAGTTTATGAATGACTTAGTGGATGTCGCTTTACTACACTTAAAGGTGACTTCAAAGAGTTAGGAATGCACACCTTACGACCTTAGAAAACACAACGCGCTTTAGAATAAGGACGTGACAATTCAACCATCAATAGGAGATAACTAGGGAGTAGTAGCATCTAGGTAAACACATTTTAATCATCATACGAGCACACAATAATTAGACATAGACTACATACACCTTAGATTAGATAATTAGATAAGTAGAGTAATCGGTAGAAATACCAACCCCAAATCCAAACCCCGAGATTCGCACCTTTCCATTTCCTATAAAACATAAAAAGATAAAAATAATCTTCCTCAACCCCAACCTTAGCGTAGTAACTTCTCACTAGCATTCCTATTCCCCAGAGAACGATATCAATACCCGTGGCTTACCCTAATACTACACTACAACGATTAGGTTCACTACCTAGGGTGTTATAAAACTTGCTCAAGAAAAGGAAGTTCCTTTGACCCCGACGACTGCGTGTAGCGTTATCAACCAACAGACCCACTGAACAATTTTACACCATGCGGGGCCGGGCAATATTAGGAGGAAAACACTGCGAGTGCGCTTTCAGGGTCTTCCTTGGCAAAAACCTCGCTTTATCGACGTTGAGGTGCAAACCATAACGAGGTCCATCTATCATAATGAGCTCGGGGCCTTCCCAACAAACAAAGTATCTCCAATGATCGTACCATCATCTAGGTACCAAGCTTGAAAGGGAGAGAAGGAGTCTTTGATCTTCGAGCCAAAGGATGTAGCAATAACGCAAAAGGAGAGGTCCAAGAGGTCACCTTGTCGCACACCTTGGTGTGACCATAAAGTGTGTTCCCATAATATAATCTGGGGTCGAGGAGTAGCAAAATTCAACCCAACGTGATATGGCAGGACAATGGAGGCGAACCTCTTGTAACATAACCTCACGGTCCACCAGATTGAAGGCGTTTTTGAAATCCACCAACAACATCGAAAGACCCACATCATCTCCACGGTCTTCAACAAACCGATTCACGGCATGAAGAATGGCCTCCCTCTCCTCCAGAAACCCCAACTCCGAATCAGATCATTCAGTATCCATCTAAAGAGTGTCCAATCATAGAAGCTCCCACCTTGAGACTAAACGCCTAGAAACGGTCCCCACCGCAATAGGACGGATACCACCTCTGGTTTGATCGGTGATGAGAGGAGCACTGCAATATACTTGCCCAAAGCCTTAGGACACTTACCATCAAGAAAAGATTTACCACCTGGGTGATGGAGTTGATTAACTCATCAGATATAGCCACAGCAGCACCGCTAAAACAATCCAAAAGGTGTTGGGCACGTGATCCATCTCAACCACAAGATGTACTACGGGGGAAACTCTTAATCATGTCAAGAACCACAGCAGGAGATGCAATGAGGTTATGATGATCAATAGGTATATCAGGCAGTGAAGGAGCAGACTTGAAGGGATGCTTAGCCTTTAGGTCCTCAAGGGTAGTATCATTGTAAGGAGCAACACACGAAGAAGAAAGAACTCGACAACAACGTAATAATGACCATCACAAATCTTCCTCCTACATTGCTTGACATTACGCTCAACCAACTCCAGTTTTCCTCCTCAATATTAGACCAAGTAGGGAGGGTTCAACTAAAACCTCTCTAACAAGTCGAAACTACCACCGACGTACCCCAAGCCCGAATGGCATTAACGATATATTCTTCTTGGGGCGCTTAGTAGCAGACCTACACTCCATGTTACTCCTCGGGCAAAAGGTTTTAAGGAGACAAAGAGGCAAGGCTAACGAGGCTAACCCAACAAGAAATGTCTTCAGGTGTGCAGATCACCTTATCAAGAGCTCCTTTCAAAACACGAGAGAATCCCAAACGGCACTTTGGTAGGATGGATTTGACAGTGTGCATCCCTTTAGCGAGCAAAGTGTCAATTAAGTGTAGATCAAAACTAGAGTGCTCTTCCAAAACCAAATCTTCAACGCAAGCGAGCTGAACAGAAGAGGGAACTTGGGCCTTAGCGAAATCAAATAACACAAATCTAACAACACCATCACCACAATCGGGGGGTGGCACAGAATCAGATACATGCCGCCATTTAGATCGAAGAGTATGCTTCTATAAACAAACTCCACACAACCAAAGACCCATACGTTTCAACGTAACCTCAGCAGCCTAAAAAACAACTAGATTAGTGGCCAAAGAAAGTTTGGTTGTGGCTAGCGCATCCTTATTGAAATGACGATCACGAAGATGAGAAATCAACGAGGTTTTAGTAAACCCATTCCCACTACCGTCTTGACAACCACTTAAACCCGCAAAGGGACAATAAAACCGAATAATAGCCATAGTTTTTTTTTTTTTTTTTTTTACGGCTCTCGAATAAAGCAAACCTCAAATTAAACAAGCGAATGCAAGATAAAAAACAAAATCACAAGAGGCAAGGGCCTACCACCCAACCAAACCACAAACTAATGGCAAAAGGGACAAAGCACACCAAGTCACTACCAAAATAGTGCGGGCCCCACCGCACCAAAACAAGTAAAAAAACCGGGTAGGATCATCAAATCGCTACACAAAACATGGGCAAGTCGCTACCAAAGTAGCTTCCTCGAAAAGGCTATCAAACAAAGAGAGACACAAAATTATGGACAAGTCGCTACCTCGCTTTTTCTTTTTTTTTTTTTTTTTTTCCTTTTTCTTTAAACCGAAACAAACCGCTACTAAGAAAGGAACACCGACAAAACCCAAACTGTCAATCACAGAGGCAAGAATGAAAGAGTGGATGAATCCGGTGAAACCCCTTCCCGCTCAACTAACACGTATGAAACGGAAACCCAACAACCGGTGGGAAGAGAAGGAAAAACAAGACAAAAGGCAAGACCGTGCGAGGTACGGTAGCACACTGTACACCCAAGAAACATAAACCGCGGTGAAGGAGATGATCGAGGTGATCAAAATGGGTAGCAAGTTGATCAAATGGGAAGAAACCAATCAATTCATTATTATTATTATTATTATTATTATTATTATTATTATTATTATTATTATTATTATTATTATTATTTATAATAATCACTTTATTAAAACTCATAAGGTTTACAAAAATTAATGGGGCCGAGATACTATCTTTGCCCCCACACCTCTAGCTAATGAGATACTCTGAGCCGAGATAATAATAATAATAATAATAATAATAATAATAATAATAATAATAATAATAATAATAATAATAATAATAATAATAATAATAGTTTTGCTATTATCAGAGGAGTGGGGCCAGGTTGGTTTCTCATTCCCACTAATTTTGTAAATCCTTTGAGTTTTTAATAAAGGGATGTTAAAAATAATAATAATAATAATAATAATAATAATAATAATAATAATAATAATAATTTTTGTAAATCCTATGAGTTTTTAATAAAAGTGTTGTTTTTATAAAAAAAATAAAAATAAAAATAAAAATAAAATAATAATAATAATAATAATAACAACATATTATTATTATTATTATTATCACTTTGTAGAAACTCACATGATTCACAAGAAATTAGTGAGAAGATGAATAACTATCTGAGCTTACACTCATCTAGCTATAACAAAGTTAATCATACTAAAGATATGAAATTATGAATAGTAGCATCCGACCTAATGTCTTGAGTCATGAGAATTTTAGATTTGCTTGATGGTCACCGCATCCTTCTCAATTTCTCCAAAAGAAGAGAATGAAAAGGGGATAAACTCATATCTAATATTCGCGTACTTAGCCTCATACTTGACGCGTTTCCGTTGTGCGGCCTCAATCGCCGCACGACTTGGCACAAAATCAGTCATACCAGTTTGCGTCAAGGGCGATGACCTTGTTAGATCGAAACATACATCAATCCCTCCGTCTCACGAGTAGAGCAACATATCATTTGGACGTAAAGGTTTGTCCATTTCACCACTAAGCCCAATATCAACAACTTACGAGTTGAAATCCCCGATCTAGAACATATGTCAACAAGAGGATCACGATCACGTTATGCTGATATTTAATACCAATAATACAAGCGCATGATACAACATTTTCCCATAAATACCCCTCGTTTAATCAACCACAAGGACGAAGCATCCAAGATTATTGTAGGTTTCTTAGAGGGAGGAGGGCATCGGGTAGCAATCGGGTGGGGAACCCGATCGGTAACACCGCCCAGTGGGTCGGGTAGTGCAAATCGGTATCATTTCGGACTTAAGCCGATCGTGGTGAGGGTGATTTTTGAATTTTGAACGTTGGGTTTAGCCTAACGACTTGTGAAAAAAAAATAATAATAATAATAATAATTACCCCTACCTTTAATAAATCCCCACCTTCACATTTTAAAATCACAACCCATTTTTCACAAAATCATCACAACCCATCTTTCAATTTCTCATAAAATCCCAACCTTTATCATCAAAATGTCTTCGATTCTTCCGAATCGAATATGTTATTCCGTCTTCGTCCGACGATCTATCCACGGGTAGCTCGATGCAAGTTATGCTTCAAGCGGCTCGGTTTCTTGAAAACACGGCAAGCTCTAGCCGTGGTAGCATAAATCGTCATCGGAGAATGATTGGTTCGTTGAAGCACCAAAGTACAACAAGTTTACTTTCAAAAAATTTGAATGGAGAAAAGCATGTTTTTGAAAATAGTAGGCGACATTGAAGCGAGATACCCATATTTTCAAGAAGGCTATGACGCTGCGATTGAAAAAAAGTTTCACGCGAAACAAAAATCACATCGGCCGTTAGGCAACTCGCAACCGCAATCCCAGGAGTATGATGAATATTTATGCATGTCCGCAAGAACGCCACGTGAAAGTCTTGATTATTTTTGTGAGGCCATCATTGAGTTGTGCGGTCGAGAGTACCTACGTGGGTCGACAACACACGACCTGCACGCATTTTCCGTGCCCATGAGCGAGACATCACATTCTGGGATGCTTGGTAGCATCGATCGCACACGCATCAAATGGAAAAATTGTCCTAGAAGTTCGAGAGGGCAATATACTGAGAGTGACTATGGTGTTCCCACTATTATCCTTGAAGTCACCGCGTCACAAGATATGTGGATTTGACATGCTTTTTGGTCCCCGGGTCAAACAACGATATCAACGTATTGAATCGATCCGACTTGTATCTTCTGTGATCGAAATGGAATGGCGATGAGCAGTTCATTCCACGTGAATGGACGCTTTTACAAACGCGGCTACTATTTGACAGATGGAATCTATCCTAAGTGGTCCACATTTGTTAAAGCATACCCGTATCCAACCGACCCAAAGGAAAAGAAATTTAAGAAGTTACAAAAGGGGCGAGAAAGGATGTCGAGCGAGCTTTTGGTGCTCTCAAAGGAAAATGGAAAATTCTCGATCGACCTCTCCGAGCTATGACCAAAGCGAAGATTGCCAATCAGGTTCATGCGTGTGTTATTTTGCACAATATGGTTATAAAAGCCGACGGGAGGGCAATCTCACCGGTTCATATAATGGATGGCCGGTCACCCGATGTTCGACGACGGTGTGGTAGCGGAGTTACTAGATCAAGTTCTCCATGACCGCCTTGATATGATCTCACGAGCACGTAGCACGTCAATACTCGCATCTCGATGATTAGTCGGTTTTTTTTTTTTTTTTTTTTTTTTTTTTTAATCTAGTTTTTTTTAATTATTATGTAATGTTTTTTTTAAGTATTATGTAATATTTCTTTTTCTTTAAGTATTATGTAATGTTTTATTTTAATGAAATGATATGTTTTTATTTTAATATTGTATGTGATTTTATGTATTAAAAATATATGAAAAAAACTTATAGAAAAAGAAATTGGGTAGGATAGGTGGTGACTCTTCCACTTTGGGTAGTGTTAGGGTAAATTGGGTAGTTTGAGTTGGAGGATTTTATTGGATAAAGGTGATGTGGCAATTTGGGTAGTATTGGTTACTAGGGTACCACTCCTCCCTCTTAGTTCAATGGTATTTTTGTTAGTCGGTTACTTATAATGAGTAATTATGGAGAGTATATAAAGAATCTTTAGCATTTACACAACCCTTTTCGAAATAACAAACTATATCTAACATCCTCATTAACAGAACACAGCTGAAAAAGCCTGCAAATGACTTACATGGATGAACTTTTGTCACCCAAGCAGTCGAGTTGCTGAGGTCTCAGATTAGATTATATAGTTTATTGTTGATTATAAAAATTAGGGGTGTAACGAGCCGAGCCGCTCGTGAAAAGCTCGGGATCGGATCGGTAAAAGCTCGAATGAGCCGAGCTAAACGAGCTCGAGCCGAGCTCGAGCCCAATTTTGGGCTCATTTAATAATCGAGCTCGAGCCCAGCTCAGACAAAGCTCGGCAGGCTCGCTGAGCCCAAACGAGCCCTAGAATTATATACGTGTATATATCGCCTATAATGATAAACGAGCTTAAAGTAGTAAACGAGCTCGAGCTTTATGTAATTAACGAGCCGAGCTCAAAAATCATAAAATTAGTCGAGCCAGGCCGAGCTCGAGCCAGAAAATTTTCACGAGCCGAGCTCGAGCTCAAAGTATAAGGCTCGAACGAGCTCGAGCCCGAGCTCGAGCTTTATATATATAACGACCGAGCTCGAGCCTTAACGAGCTCGAGCTCTACCGGCTCGCTTCCACCCCTAATAAAAATACATGGAATTTGTGAAACTATAACCTAAAATAACATGTATTTCAAACTTGACTCATTTTATTAAATACTGTTTGAACTATGACTATTTTTTTTAGACTTACTATTCCTACCTCCCGTTTGTACTTTATATTCCTTTTGTCCCACACTTTCATTAGTACAACACAATTTTTTGTTAGTTGCTCAGATTTGGCGGCTTTGAGCGTTTGACTTATTAAACTTTATATTTTATGTTCCGCAATTTCAGGTTTATAGTTTTTTGATATAAACAAAATTATAAAAATAAAAAAAAAAAGCAAAAAGTACGGAGGTGGGAATAAAAGAAACAGGGGGTGTGAATATCTTGTACATTTTTTATATTACAAGATTATCTTCCTCACGTAGAATAAAACTCTTACAACCTCTTAACATCATTGTTTACCCCTTCATTTATTTGATATGATGCTTTTGATTTCGTAAGCATCGCGAATCGAAATTTATTGAGAAATGATTTTATAAATTTTAAAATTCAAGAATCAATTTTTTTTTATAAATTTATGTATAGAGCAAAATTGATCTCAATCGAAAGAAGATTAAATTTTAAGATTTTGATATAAATTGATTAATAGTCAATAAATCGTATATATTTTATAAAGCATCTTGGAGTTATCTAGAAAATATATTTTATTTTTTTAAATCAGAATCGAATTTTGCAATAAATTCAGTAACAACTTCGTAATAAGTTCGATTGATAAAATTGAGAAGAATCTGAGTATAAGGAATAATGAGAGAGAAATTATGTCATGATTTAGAAATGCTTTGCAAGGAGAGAAAAGACATTAATTAATTTTGTAGTATTTCACAATTACTCTGCAATATGTCATTTTTCTTATTTTTTAAGTTAGAATCGCAAAATCTTCCATTATGAATATATTATAGTATTTTGGAAAACGTATTGTACAAAAACTTTCACAAAATTAACAAAATGGACATCAAGTTTTAATATCGTCATTTTACAACAAAAAAAAAATCATAGTTTTAATAACATGTTATAAAGTTGAGCTAATTTGAAAATGTTAGACGTGAGTTTTGCAAATTTCCCAAACATATCAAATTTTGTGTGAATCATGTAAAGAAGAACAAAAAAGCAAATTACAAAAATAAACCGTAAACATAGTGATTATACGAGAATGAACCTTTTTTTATAGTTTAAAGGATAACCATTTTATGTCACTATCATACATTTTCTATTGTGTCCAATCAACTAAAATCACAATCATACCTTTTTCCCCACAAGATATCTTTATCTTTTATAAAGTGGTTCTTTATGTTCTATAAATAAAACAAACTAGTTCTTTAGAATAGCCGTATCATGTAAATCAAACAAACCTTTTACGACAACGTATCATGTGTAAATCAAACAAACCATTATGTTCTATAAATCAAACATCATGTGTAAATCAAACAAACCTTTACATGATTATGTTCTATAAATCAAACATATGTTCTATAAACAAAACAACTCGGTTCTATTACCTCATTGTGTATAATCGTCATCCTAGATAAGCACTTTTTAAGTAAACACGTATTTTCCATTCAACCCCACACGTTGCATGTATACATCAAGTATATAGACGTGTTTCTATCTCAACGCTCCATGCAACATTCCATTATTCAAAGTTGGCAACAAGCATGGAATGTGTGAAACTGTGAACCATATAAAACGTGTTAGTAAATCACATGCCACATATCAACATTAAACAAAGTCATGCAATTTCCATCTTGCATCCGTTGTGTTTCTACCAACAAATGATATTGCCGTCATTGTATTTGCTCGCCCAACAAATGTATCCCATGTTAAAGATAAAAAGCTAGCGAGTGTAGAACATAGCTATCTCGGTAATGAACACAACTATATGGTAACAATGGTGGTGCTAAAATACAAAGAAGACAATGAGCAAAGTCATCCTCACCTTCCTTTGCTCGTCAACTTTCATTTTCATCTTGCATCCGCTGTAATGAACACGCCTAGGCATCCCACGCGAGGGCACGCCGATTGCTCATGCCACGCCTGTGGCACGCCCACCACTCGCTGATAACTCAAGCTCCACGCCTGCCAGCATGCCGCCACTGGCACGCCATGCCACGCCAGTGGCACGCCTAACTCACTCGCCTGTGGCGCGCCCAACACGCATCACGCCGAACCACGCCCGGAGAATTGATGTACACGTACGGTTTAAAATGTATTACGCTACAAATCTAACGGCTAATATTGAAAAGTTCATTTTAGAAAATTGTATGGGCGAGGTTTATATGTGTAAAGTAGTAGGCGAAAGTGTTCGTTTCAGAAATTTTCTCAGAATAAAAAGGTAAGAACACAAAGAATAACTAGATTGGGCTTTACCTGTCCAAAAATGAGGCCCAACGACAGAATCATGCAAACCACCATTAGGCAAACAGTTGACGCTCCATTGCAAAGTGAGTATTTTTTACTAACACTGTGTTCTCAAGTTTAGTAAAAGGGAGGAAGTAAAGTGAAAGTGAGAAAGTTTGTGTTCTCTAGTTTTTTTAAGGAAGTAAAGTGAGGTAAAGTGAAGTAAAGTGGTGATATTTTAGTTATAAAACTTTCACTCCACTTTTGGGGTGAAAGTCACTTTACTTCCTCTCTCTTACTTTACTTTATTTTTCTTTCACTTTCATTCATTTTTTTTCTTGAGAACGGAGCGTAAGTCTAAAAAGCAGTCACTACCGTTATGATATCTAGTCAAAACCCTTCACTTTTTATTATTTTCGGTCAAAAGGCAATTTGGTTGTTTACCAATTTTTCTCTTTTCACCCCGAACATCAAACACACATAACTCTTAAAAGACAAACTTATAGAACAAACCAATTATCATATTTTTTAAAATTTAATCCTCTTTAATTTGGTATAAACTTTTTTTAAAAATTTCAAATTTTTTTAACATATCAAATGGGCGTTAATTTTCTTTTTTTTGAGCGTTTTACCCTATTTTTTACTTTCATAATGCCGAATCGTGAAAAACTTAAACCATGAAAGTTATAGATTTTGGTTCACTCTTTACATAGGTTTTTGAATCACTCAAATATGATGTCATATGAGTGAGATATCACCCGTTAAATATGACATTTTAGTCATATTTGTAGCACATAAGGTGTTTGGTGAAATATCTAGCTTAAATTTTTAGTGTTAAATTGAGTTAAATAACAAAATTGATATAAATTGATTAATAGTCAATAAATCGTATATATTTTATAAAGCATCTTGGAGTTATCTAGAAAATATATTTTTATTTTTTTAAATCAGAATCGAATTTTGCAATAAATTCGTAACAACTTCGTAATAAGTTCGATTGATAAAATTGAGAAGAATATGAGTATAAGGAATAATGAGAGAGAAATTATGTCCGCGATTTAGAAATGCTTTGCAAGGAGAGAAAAAGACATTAATTAATTTTGTAGTATTTCACAATTACTCTGTAATATGTCATTTTTCTTATTTTTTAAGTTAGAATCGCAAAATCTTCCATTATGAATATATTATGGTATTTTGGAAAACGTATTGTACAAAAACTTTCACAAAATTAACAAAATGGACATCAAGTTAAAGAGGATCAAAAATACGTTTATTAGTATACTTTATTTGATGAAAAACTTAAATTTACATATACATGAGATCAAAAGACGATGCTTGTGTAACCTGCATTAAAGAAAGAGTATTCTGTTACAAAATGACACATTAATTCTTATTTAAACTGATGACAATATCGTCATTTTACAACAAAAAAAAATCATAGTTTTAATAACATGTTATAAAGTTGAGCTAATTTGAAAATGTTAGACGTGAGTTTTGCAAATTTCCCAAACATATCAAATTTTGTGTGAATCATGTAAAAGAAGAATAAAAAGGTAAGAACACAAAGAATAACTAGATTGGGCTTAATCTGTCCAAAAATGAGGCCCAACGACAGAATCATGCAAACCACCATTAGGCAAACAGTTGACGCTCCATTGCAAAGTGAGTATTTTTTTACTAAGTCTAAAAAGCAGTCACTACCGTTATGATATCTAGTCAAAACCCTTCACTTTTTATTATTTCGGTCAAAAGGCAATTTGGTTGTTTTACCAATTTTTTTTCTTTTCACCCTCGAACATCAAACACACATAACTCTTAAAAGACAAACTTATAGAACAAACCGATTATCATATTTTTTAAAATTTAATCCTCTTTAATTTGGTATAAACTTTTTAAAAAAATTTCAAACTTTTTTAACATATCAAATGGGCGTTAATTTTCTTTTTTTTGAGCGTTTTACCCTATTTTTACTTTCATAATCCGAATCGTGAAAAACTTAAACCATGAAAGTTATAGATTTTGGTTCACTCTTACATAGGTTTTGAATCACTCAAATATGATGTCATATGAGTGAGATATCACCCGATTAAATATGACATTTTAGTCATATTTGTAGACATAAGGTGTTTGGTGAAATATCTAAATTTAAATTTTAGTGTTAAATTGAGTTAAATGTACTATTTTTTGTGCAACAACACACCAGTAATCATTTTATTAATGCAAGATTTCAAAAGCGATGTTTTTTTTTGAATTTGTTAATTTTGTACAAAAATGTATGCATCATGTTTTATTGTGTTTTTAACCATAAATTTGACAAATAATAAATTCAAATTAGAAAAATTGTAAAACATAAAAATTATAGATTTTATGTCAATCTTTACTCAGGTTTTTGAATCACTCAAATCCAATGTCATATGAATGAGATATCACATGTTAAAGATAACATGTTATTCATATTTGATGATAAAAATATGGTTTGTGAACAACATGATTATGATAAACAACGATGAACATTATTAGAAATTCTTATTAATGAAAAAGACAACATCAATCTACATGTTCTTCATAATTGTTCATCAGCTAGTCTTGTTCAGCATGGATTATGATGAACAATGATGAATATTGTTATGAATGCTTACTGATGAACAAGACTAACATATTAACAATTATGAACAACATGTAGATTGATGTTATCTTGTTAGTCAGTTCATCAACAAGACTGATGAAATGATGAATAAGACTAACTAATGAACACTTATAACAACATGTAGATTGATCTTGTCTTCTTCGTCGTCAGTTAGTTTTGTTAATCAGTTCATCAACAAGACTAACTGATGAACACTTACGAACAACATGTATATTGATGTTGTCTTGTTCAACAGTTCATCAATAAGACTAATGAACTAATGAACAAGATTAACTAAAGAACACTTATTGATAAGGATTTAAAACGTACACTTTTAAGGGGTCATTTAAGCCCTTAATCGCCCACTTTTATATTCGTTACTGCTTAATTTTGTTTCTTTTCACTTTTTAGGTCTCTTGGAAGTAAAATGCTTGGAATGATGCATATTTGGACGAAAAAGAGTGAATATATGAACAAAATGACTAAGTCAAGATCAAAGACACTCATGTCTTTTTGGAATTGCACTGACGCGCCACAATCCAGGCGGCGCCGTCACTTTATCGTAATTAAATGCGTGATGGCTCAATAGACTTTTGCTAAATTACACCGACGGCGCATGCTTTGAAGAGGAAGGGCGTCACGAAGACTTTTCATCTCGGGCGGCCTAGATCCGTAATCGACGACATCACTCACTGAAGCCCGGCGGCCACAACTACAACGTGATGCCGTCCCAACTATTACTTGCCAAGACGAAACCCTAACGACGGCGATCGACGGCGTCCCACTCTATAAAGCGGCCAGTCGCGAATGTAAAACTATATATAGAAATCGAATTTTCGAATTTTAAGAGGTAGACTTGTGGAGTAAAAACCTAAAACGATTGTAGTCCGGTTTGGACAGTATCTTAGGGTTCTCATACCCTATTTTACATCAAGATAAGTGTTTTACTTCACTGATTTCATTATGTCTTCGATTATATTTGTGTATGCTTGCGTGTTTAACATGTCCGGCTAAATTTCTTGTGTGTTTGCTTAGATCTATGAAACCTAGTTGTTAATTATTGATTGGTTGTCTCTTATCTTAATTGTAAATGGCTTAGGAGTGAACTAGGCTATCGTTGTGTTTAAATGCTTGAGTAATCTTTGTCAACCTTAGTTTATGAGTCACTTAGCGGATTTGTAGGCTAAACATCCAAAGATAACCTTAGAGTTAGTTTATAATTGAACTAGAGATTTCGTAGGCAATAACCTTAAGGTAGTCTCAAAGAGTTAGGGATAAAAGCATACCCTACGACCTTAGAAAACACAACGCGTTAAGAATAAGGACGTGACAATTCAACCACCAATAAAAGATAACTAGGGAGTAATAGTCTCTAGGTAGACACATTTTTAATCATCATACGAGCACACATAAAAAAAGACATAGACTACCTATAGTTTAGATAATTAGAGAGTAGAGTAATCGGTAGAAGTACCAAACCCCCAAATCCATACCCCGAGATTTTACCCTTAGCTTTCTAAAAAATATAAAAAAGATAAAAAATAATCTTCCTCAACCTCAATTAGCGTAGTACACTTTTACTAGCATTCCTATTCCCCTAGAGAACGATATCGGTGCACCGAGGCTTACCCAATACTACACTACAACGATTAGGTTCAACGCCTAGGGTGTTGAAAAACTTGCTCGACGAAAGGAAGTTCCTTTGACCCGAACGCGTTGTGCGGCGCATCAAGTTTTGGCGCCACTGTCGGGGAATAGAATAGTGGTTAGATTTCTATCTCGCTTAGGTTCCCTTGCTTGATTCCTATCAAGTAAGATTTTTTCTCATTTTTTAGCTTCCTCGTAGTCTATCCCCCTTCTTCGTGAATTTGTTCGTAAATCCCATCACTTTTCATCATGGAAGGTGATAACCCACCAAACAACAACCCATCATCAAACAAATACCCACCACTCGATCCAACTTTTGCCAACCAACTCCGAGCTCGTATTGTTAGTGAAATTGGAGAACTTAAGAAATTGAATAGGATAATTGAAAGTGCACTTGAAAAAGCCCTTGAGGAATCCACTAGTACTTTAGATAGTGATTCGACCACAAGCGATGATTCGAAAGATGAAATAGAAGAAGGGATTATAAGGTATTGGAAAGTATGGAAGTTAGTAAGGAGGAGGAGGAACTTAGGAGTATTTCGATTCATACCCTAACGGAAGGAAACCGCCTATCACTATAACGTAGTTAACTACCCGACCACCTTTCGAGCCATGCATGAAGGGTAACCCTAAAAACATTAAGATACCGTGCATGATTGGGTACTCATATAGGGATCACACTTACATAGACCATAAGGCACCCATGAACATAATGTCTAGGCTTTATTACAATTGGATCATGAGCGAAAAGTTAGGACCTATGAGGGACCCCTTTTACCCTAGGAAAGTGAGAAACTATGTTGGGAGGGTTAGAGGATTGCATGTCTTCGTAGGTAATTTCACATATAGGTGTGATTTCATGATCTTGGAAAATGTTAAGGGCATCATTGATGGATTTTTAGGAGATGTGATACTTGGGAGACCATTTATTGAGGAATCTAAGATGGTTTATGATCAAGAGGAAGGAATAGCCAAGTTTCTCAAATGGGATCGAACGTGTTAAATATATAATGCCCTACGAAAATAAAAATTTTGAGGGTATTGATGATCTAGATGTAGACAACATTCCGATTTTTGAAGTAGATTGGGAGAACAAGGTTTACTACACCGCTTGTCTAGAGTTAGGCCCTGAATATATTCGTGATGAAAGGAGAGTTAAGGAAATCGAATGGGCATCTAAGATAAGAGGAAAGTAGGTCCACGGCTTCGAGTCTAGCTACAAGACTCATAAATAAAGAAAAACGCTTCGTGGGAGGCAACCCATGCTTAATTGTTTGCTTGTTTGTGTGTTATATGTCTTTTCATTATTGTATGTTCTCATGTTTGAATTTGTGAAAATGCTTTATTTTGTCTTTAACCTCGCCTTAATTACATATAAAGGTATTTTACAAAAGGATAAGTGTAGGAGGATTACACACGTTTTCAAAAGAACGTGAATATGAGAACTACGATTATTGAAAATGATATATGTGTGTGTTGTTAGAGTCAAATGCTTGTATCAAGTCATAATGGATGTTTTGCAGAATTTTCCAGTTTTAAAGGTGTAATTTTTCGAAAAAGCGTGAGACCGGTTGTCAGATAACCGACGGCCGAGATTAGAACCCGACGACGTCGAGGAGCGAAACAAATTATAAAAATTTCTCTCGTTTTCGTGCTACTTATAAATTTTGAAAATTCTCGGGTCTTATTTTTCCGAAAATCTGCAAACATTCATTCCACAAGCATTATATCCTAGTTTAATTGAGTCATATATGATTTTATCGCCGATTTTACGTGAAGGTTTCGTCTATTCTCTTAAAGTGTGCAAGTTTTGTTTATCAAGAAGAAGAAACATAATATAGGATGGAGCTTATCACGTGTACATTCTTCTTGGAAAAGAATTTAACCACTATTTCACACGGATCCTACCGAGCTAATCAAGGGAGTACTAGTTTCTTTCTCTTTTAATTACCTTTCGTAATCATAACTTTGATACTTTCGTGAAACATTGGGGACAATGTTGAGTTTAAGTGTAGGGAGGGAGAATAAAACGGGAACTTTGAAACTATGCTTATCCTTGATCATTTGTCTTGTCATATTTCATTTGTGTAATAAGCTATGAGAAATATTTGTTAGGGTAATTTTAGCGCCAAATTTAAAATTTTTCATGACATGTACGGGTACGACTTTAGTCTTAATAAAGCGTCTCATGGATAGGAGTTATATGACTAGCGCAAAAACCGTTTACCACTCAAATTCCACACCAAAAAATGTGAGGTTCGCCCCCTAGATATATAGGAATTAAAGCATTCACCTTTAATGCTTCGAGAGTGTACTGGTAGTATAATAGATTCTAGAACTTGTTTTGTGATGCATCTCGAGATCGCTAGTGAGACTACCCTTGTGTAATTAGGAATGACTAAATGATAAGAGGCATTATGATAACCCTTGTTTGATACCCGTATTATAATTACTTCTTCCACATCGGTTGAGTAATTACCCCACACCCTTGCGATGTACTCATCTTTAGTACACGATACCCCTAGTTAACCCCTCAGAGCCTATCCTTTTAGCGGTTCTCGTGATATTTCGATTTTCCGGAATATCAATGAAGAGCATTGTTTAAAATTCACCCTCAAATGTACACCAAAATCTCCTTAGCCTACCTTGTATGCACTCACTTTTAGTGCATTATTGTTATCATACTAAACCCTTAGTTCAATTATCTAGTTACTTGCATGGTTGCTAAGTCGAGTCATACCTTTTGTACACAGTTTTGGGACGATTGGGACTCATGGGTAAAGTAAAATTTTATGGAGTGACGGGAAAGAACGTTAAATTCAAATTCCCTTTATTTACGTAATAAAATACTCCAAGTGTTTTGATCTTTTCAATTCGGGTCAAATTAGTGTTAGAGTAATAAAAACTCAAGTGTAAGGATGCTCCTATAAATCCCTTATATTTTGATGTTATCGTAGAGGATGGTAGAGTAAAAGTGTATGAAAAAAAAAAGAAGGGCTACCATCTTACATCTATCTTTATATTTATGTTTGTTTGTTTCAAAGTTATCTAGATTTTATTGAGTCGAGTCTTGGCTTAGCAACGCCATTCTTTTCATGCTTGTAACATAAGATTTTTGACTTGCCACCACTAAATCGCCTATCCAACCAAACCCTTTGTTTCCCTACCGTAAGCCTAACATTACAACCCTTTTAAAGACCTCTTATATAGTTGTTCCTAGGTGCTTACGCCTAAGAGGTGGAGGTTTGATCTAGTCTCAAGCCTATGGTAATCTATGTACTATGACCGGTTAATGAGTGTTTATCTTCCATTTCCATTTACTATATTTCATATACACCCTAGAGATGAGAGAATCCAAACACCCCTTCTGAGGTGCTAGTATATAATTTCCGTGCTTGTTATGACTATTGCGGTACTTTTACTTGTTATGAATTATGTTAAACCAATGCTTCATGCCCTCTAACTTATAAATTGATTGGCCAAAAGCTCATTTGCTGTACAAGCAAATACCAAGTGTAGGGATATTTGATAAGGATTTAAAACGCACACTTTTAAGGGGTCATTTAAGCCCTTAATCGCCCACTTTTATATCCGTTACTGCTTAATTTCGTTCCTTTTCACTTTTTAGGTCTCTTGGAAGCAAAATACTGGAATGATGCATATTTGGAGGAAAATGAGTGAATATATGAAGAAAATGGCTAAGTCAAGATCAAAGACACTCATCTTCTTGGAATTGCACCGGCGTCGCCACAATCGAGCGGCGACGCCGTCACTTTATACGTAATTAATTCTGTGACGGCTCAATAGACTTTTCTAAATTACACCGACGGTCGAGCTTTGAAGAGGAAGGGCGTCACGAAGACTTTTCATCTCGGGCGGCCTAGATCAAGAGTCGACGGCGTCACTCATCGAAGCCAGCGGCGGCGTCACAACTACAACGTGGCGCGTCCCAACTATTACTTGGCCAAGACGAAACCCTAATGATGGCGATCTAACGGTGTCCCACCTATAAAGGCGTCGCGAATGTAAAACTATAAATAGAAATCAAATTTTCGAATTTTTAGAGGTAGACTTGTGGAGTAAAAACTTAAAAGCGATTGTAGTCCGGTTTGGACAATATCTTAGGGTTCTCATACCCTATTTTACATCAAGATAAGTGTTTTACTTCATTGATTTCATTATGTCTTCGATTGTATGTGTGTATGCTTACGTGTTTAACATGTCCGGCTAAATTTCTTGTGTGTTTGCTTAGATCTATGAAACCTAGTTGTTAATTATTGATTGGTTGTCTCATATCTTAATTGTAAATGGCTTAGGAGTGCACTAGGCTATCGTTGTGTTTAAATGCTTGAGTAATCTTTGTGAACCTTAGTTTATGAGTCACTTAGCGGATTTATAGGCTAAACATCCAAAGATAACCTTAGAGTTAGTTTATGATTGACCTAGAGATTTCGTAGACAATAACCTTAAGGTAGTCTCAAAGAGTTAGGGATAAAAACATACCCTACAACCTTAGAAAACACAACGCGTTAAGAATAAGAACGTGACAATTCAACCACCAATAAAAGATAACTAGGGAGTAATAGTCTCTAGGTAGACACATTTTAATCATCATACGAGCACACATAAAAAAGACATAGACTACCCATAGTTTAGAGAATTAGATAGTAGAGTAATCGGTAGAAGTACCAAACCCCCAAATCCAAACCCCGAGATTTTACCCTTAGCTTTCTAAAAAATATAAAAAAGATAAAATATAATCTTCCTCAACCTCAACCTTAGCGTAGTACACTTCTTACTAGTATTCCTATTCCCCTAGAGAACGATATCAATACCCGAAGCTTACCCAATACTACACTATAACGATTAGGTTCACTGCCTAGGGTGTTGAAAAACTTGCTCGACGAAAAGGAAGTTCCTTTGACCCCGAACGTGTTGTACAACAACATGTAGATTGAGGTTCTTTTGTTCATCACTTAGTTTTGTTTATCAATTAGTGTTGTTTATCAGTTAATATTGTTCATCAGTGTTTATCATAACCCATGTTGTTCATAGGCCATATTTTTCATCATCAATTATGACTAAAACGTCATATTTAATGTGTGATATCTAACTCACATGACATTGGATTTGAGTGATTCAAAAATTAGAGTAAAAACTGACCTAAAATCTATAACTTTTATGTTTTACAACTTTTCTAATTTGAATTTAATATTGGTCAAATTTATGGTAAAAATGCAATAAAACATAATACATACATTTTAAAAAAATATCACTTTTTGAATCTTACATTAATAAAATGTTTAATGATGCATTGTGGTACAAATATTAGTGCATTTAACGCAATTTTAATACTCTAAATTTAAGCTAGACATTTCATTAAACATCTTGTGTGCAACAAATATGAGTAAAACGTCATCTTTTACGTGTGATATCTCACTCATATGACATCGGATTTGAGTAATTCAAAAAACGTGTGTAAAGAGTGAACGAAAATCTACAACTTTCATGTTTTAAGTTTTTCACGATTGGGCATATATGAGGGTAAGAAATAGGGTCAAAAACTAACACCCATTTGATATGTAAAAAGAAAGTTTCAAAATTTTTAACAGAATTTATACCATTTTAAAGATGATTAAATTTAGAAATTATGAGGAAATTGGTTTTTTCTAAAAGTTTGCCGTTTGTGAGTCATGTGTGCTTGAAGTTCGATGGTGAAAAAGAAAAATAGGTCAAAAGACCATAACGCCCTTGGTGAAATTAAGAAAAGAGATTTTCAAGTATGAAGGTGGGATTTGTTTCTTGGACATGTGTCACATTATAAGTGGCTTTCTAGCCTTTTAATTTTTTTGTGACTTTTCAATTGATCGCAACTCTTAGGCAGACATCTATTTTAGATTCATCTTTATCCGTTTCAAAATCCATATATTAGACCGAGCTCGAATCCTCAACAACATATTGAGTCATTTGTAGCCCAGTTGTTTGTTAAAGAAAGTTTACATCGGACCTAGTTACGTATATAATGTTAGTGCAAATATGAAGATATCTAAACTAAATAATATCTTATATTTTAATAATGAGAAACATGTAACTTGTAATATATAACGTAAAATGCATAAATTACTCGTAACCATAATTCGTCAAGCATACATTCATCAACACCTCATCGACGTCTTGAGTCTCATCATGCTTCAACACAGGTTCAAATATGTTTTTGTGTTGCATTATGATCAAAACATCCAACTAACCATTGAGAATGTTTAAAATATATTTTGGAATAATTAAATATTTACAATTACAATTATTATCTTTCGAACCCCATTTTACATTTCATACAAGGTATGAACACAATTTTACAAACTAGGCAAATGATCAAAATTGCACTTATTTCAAACACATAGCATCAAAATACTTTCACTATCTTGTAAAATCTCTTGCATCGTTTATATAACCTTACATATTTTTGTAAACTTTCACAAAAGTTTTATTTACTTTTGTTTACACAAATTACCTTCGTTTAAACAAAATCTTTCAATACAACTATTTAACCAACTACGTAGAATCATCCATTTTAGGGATGAATTCAAACTTCATCTTGCATGAAAAATGGGATTAGCCAATTTAGTAAAATCTACAACTAAAGCATTCAAATGTGTTCTTGCATTAAACTTTTTGTTAATACAAATAAACCGTAAAATCGTTTGTTTATATTTAACGATCTCGTTAAGTTTTGTTGATAACAAATATAAAGTTATCATAAGTAAAATTCTAAGAATACATGTTGTTTTACAAAGTATATACATTTGGTCATTTATATAAAAGTTGTAATAAAAATATGTTGTAATAAAACATGTAATAGGTTGGGTAATATCCATTAACCATGACCAAACCCATGGAGCTAAATCCATAACCAATGACCCATTGCATGACATCATACATGAAATCATGTTGGGTATTATGCATGACCCATGACCCAATGTCCGTGACTCATGACCCAAGACCCATGACCCATTGTCTAGATACATTGTATCTTGTTGGGTACCCATGACCCAAAGTCCATGACCCATGGTTCATAACTCATAACCCATAACTCGGTTTGCAACCCAAAATCCGGACTAAGCTGACCCAGATAGCCAAATACCTGGAAGTGCACTGGTCGGATCCCTTGGGTGAGGGATCCGCAAGAACCGTATAACAAAAGGCATTTTTCCCTATAATAGTGAGCCATTTCTTCATTGTTTCTCACCCTTCTTCTTACAACTCTCTCATATATTATCTCACTATTCTAACCTCTGATCACTTAAATATTCTAGTAGTTCTTCTCTCTTTTGTTGTGATTCTCTTTTAGGTCCTTCACGAAGACGAGATCACACTACTATACAAGTCATCCAAGAAAGGGGTCCGAGATTGATTTGTCCATCCACAAGATTTCAGTAGCATATCTTGTATTTCACATTTCACATAGTTGTTGTATAATATTTGTGTAAAGGTTTAGTTCTACCTTGTGGAAGAACTCGGTATTTAGCTTTGTACTATAAAAAGTGTAAGCGGCGTTGTAATTCTTCTCCGCCAATTTGAAGGAGCTTATTGACATAGTGCTTGAACTCTCGAGTGGGTACTCAGGGAGCGGAGTAGGGCAAGGAAGGTGTCTTTTTAGCCAAACAACTATAAATCATTTGTGTCGCTACTTTCTATCCTTTACTTACTTGGATTCTTTACTTAATTTATTTATTGCTTGGTACTATTTATTCATCCATAAGAATTCACATAATATTGAATCTAAATCTTTGAAACTTAAATTAAAATCGGTAAAACTATTCAACCCATCTTCTAGTTTTCCACTATTGGCATCAAGAGCAAGGTTTTTCAAAAAATTTTAAAGTAAATTGTATTTTAAAACCTTTTCGATCAAAATGAATTTTGAAAACTATAGAGAAGGTCAATCCATGCAACGACCTCCGCTACTTGAAACTAATAGTTTTGTTTATTGGAAAAAACGATTTGAAACTTATGTGAAATCTAAATATATTGATCTTTGGTATATTATTGTTGAAGGTGATTTTCAAGCAACCGTAAAAGATGATAAAACCGTCAAAGAAAAAAATATTTCTCATGATCGTCTCACTGACGACCAAAAGAAAAAGCTTTCCAAAAATAGTGAGGCAAAGATGGTTTTATACAATGCCTTACCCAAAAAGAAATTTGAAACAATATCTATGCATAAAACCGCTAAAGAAATTTAGAACTCGTTGGTTGTAACACACCAAGAAAACCAATAAGTAAAAAAATAACAAAAATGATTTATTTGTTCAACAATATGAACAATTTTCAATATTGGATGATGATAGTATTGATAATGCATTTGCTAGTTTTAATACTATTATTACTTCACTACAAGTACTTGATGAGTCTTTTTCTAGTCGTAATCATGTCAAGAGATTTCTAAGGGCACTCCCATCAAAGTGGAGACCGAAGGTAATGGCCATTGAAGAATCTAAAGACTTGTCGATCCTCACTCTCGATGAACTCATTGGCAACCTAAAAGTCTATGAGCTCGTACTCGCTAAAGACTCTGAGGTCTTGCAGGAAAAGAAAGAGAAGCATAAATCTCTTGCTTTAAAAGCCAAGAAATTATCTAGTGATGAAGAAACTTCATCCTCGGAAAGTGAAGACGAGGAGTATGCAATGGCGGTACGAGAATTCAAGAAATTCTTTCGGAGAAAAGGAAGATATGTTAAGCAACCCTATGATGAAAAGAAATGTTTGTGGAAAAGCAAAGACGACAAGAAAGTGAAGGGTGAGCGCAAATGTTTTAAATGCGGGGATCCAAATCACTTCATTAGTGAATGTCCCAAACGCGACGAACAAAAGGCATTCGTAAGCGGATCATGGAAAATGAGTGAAGCAGAAAAGGAAGAAATTTGTCTTATGGCCAAGGAATCTAACGAGGTATGTTCCGGCTCTCTATGTTATAGTAGTTCATCTCTAGATGATGAGTCATTACATCTAGAATATAACAAGCTTTGCAAAATTAGTCTCAAGGTAATAAACAAAAACAAACTTTTGAAAAATAAGAATGAACTTTTAGAAAAAGAAGTTTTTGAACTAAAAGGAAAATTAAATAGACTAGAAAAAAGAAAGGAAGAAAGTGGTGAATGCAAGCTTTGTGTAGAACTTCAAACTTTGGTTGATCACGTTGATTCTAAAATAGCTAGACTAAACACTAATTACCTTGATACAGTACTTGATAGTGTTAAAACGGGTAATAATCAAAAGGGTCCACGTATTCAGGAACATATTGTGTCAACTAGCGAAGTTGAGGAAACACAATTTTTTAAAGAAAATGAAAAAACAGCCACTGATGTGCCGGATCCGTCGGATCCCTTGAAAAGGTATCCGACTAGTGAAAAAGAAGGGATACGGGCATCTGCAACAGTAAAAACTAAAAATAACGCAACCATCTCTTCTAGAACCGAATTTGTTGTAGTTAGAAAAAAGAAACCACCTCATGTTACTGTTTGGAATGTCAAACAACCACCCTCCTTAAAACAAGGTCAAGGTTTAATGAAAAGCAAACCCCCATTGTTCTTTAAACCTAACAAAATGATAAGAAGGCCAAATAATGTTTTTCCTAGAAGTAACCACCATAAAATAGGATGGAATCCTAACTCACAAAATGGTTTTCCATTTCAAAACTATGTACCTTGGAATGCTTTTACACCATTTTCGTATATGCCTCATATGAATGGAAGGTATAACACCAATAGACCCATGATCAAATGGGGACAAAACTTTTGAGTTGTTTGTTGTCTTAAGTGTGCCTAAAGGTTGACTAGGATCCGGACGAATGGATCAAGGATAGCGGGTGCACAAGGCATATGACCAGTAATAAAGCGTTGTTCTCCACATACGAATCCTTTAACGGAGGAAATGTGGTGTTGGGCAATAGTAAAAGCAAAATCATCGGAAAAGGTACAACCTCTCACAAATCCCTAACCATTAATGACGTATGTCACGTAGAGAACCTAAACTTTAATCTACTAAGTATAGGTCAAATATGTGATAAAAAGTGTAACGTTCACTTTAGAGAAACCGGTTGTAAAATCTTGAAAAATGGTATTACTATAGGAAGAGGTATTAGAAAATATGGCGTCTACGTTATTAAAATTAGAAACGAACCAAAAGATAAACTTTGTCTCACCTCTATGGATAATACTTCGACCTTATGGCATCAAAGATTGGGTCATACCAATATGCGAGTTCTTCAATCGCTATCATCCAAAGAGCTTGTAAGAAACCTACCTAAACTAAAATATGAACATCATTTATGTGATGCTTGTAATATCGGAAAACAAGTCCATGCTAGTAATAAAGCTAAAAATATGGTTTCTACATCAAAATGTCTAGAATTACTACATATGAATTTATTTGGTCCGTTCGCTATCCAAAGTTACGGAGGTAACTTCTATACCTTGATTATAGTGGACGATTACTCTAGGTACACATGGACTAAATTTTTAAAGAATAAAACTGAAATGTTTGATCACTTCGATATCTTAAGTAGAAAAATTCAAAGACAACTAGGAAGTCCTATTGTGTCGATCCGAACGGATAATGATAGGTAATTTGATAATGAAGTTCAATTCAGAGCTTTTTGTGATGCTAATGGTATTACTCACAATTTCTCGGTTCCTCGCACTCCACAATCAAATGGGGTAGTTGAAAGGAAAAATCGAACCCTACAAGAAATGAGTAGCACCATGATTAATGAGCAATCTATTCCTCAGAAATTTTGTGCAATGCCGTCGACACATTAAACTACATTCTAAATCGATTCTTAATTCGACCATTCTTAGGAAAAACTCCATACGAGTTGTTACGAGGCAAAAAGCCTTCGTTGGAACACTTATGAGTCTTTGGTAGTAAATTTTTTATACTTAAAACAAAAGACTACTTAACTAAATTCGACCCAAAATCAACTGAAGGTATTTTCTTAGGATATTCTCCTAATAGTAAAGCATATGTAATACTAATCAAAGAAACCATGAAAGTTGAAGAATCTTTAAATGTCAAATTTGACGAGAGTCCACCTAAAACCTCTTTACCTCTCATCGACGACGAGTTAATTGAAAGTGAAGTCATAGAAATAAAAGAAAAAGTAAACAAGGAAGATGGACCATTAAACAATGAAATTATCAATGTTAAAGAGTCTAAAGATCACCCCGTAAAAAAGTTTAAAGTAAAATTAAAAGAAAGAACTCTAAGGTCTCAAGTTCAAAATCAAAGTAGTAATTTTTATTTCGTGTCAACTATAGAACCTAAAAACACTCAAGAAGCTATAAAAGATGAAAGTTGGGTCATGGCTATGCAAGAGGAATTAAATCAATTTGTTTCTAACAATGTTTGGACACTTGTCCCTCCACCTAAAAACCAAACAATAATTGGAACAAAATGGGTGTATAAAACCAAATTAGATGTAAACGGTGTCGTGTCTAGAAATAAAGCTAGACTTGTTGCTCAAGGATACAACCAACAAGAAGGCATAGAATTTGATGAGACTTATGCTCCCGTCGCTAGATTAGAGTCTATAAGAATCCTTCTTGCGTATGCTTGTGCTCATGATATTAAACTCTTTCAAATGGACATCAAAAGTGCTTTTCTTAATGGCTTTATAAATGAAGAAGTTTATGTATCTCAACCTTCGGGTTTTGTCGATTTTGAAAAACCTAATCATGTGTACAAACTAAAGAAAGCTCTCTATGGTCTTAAACAAGCCCCAAAGGCTTGGTATGATAGACTCAAAGTGTTTTTAATTAAAAAAAACTATACCATGGGGTTAGTTGACAACACAGATTTTACAAAGAAAAAGGAGTCACAAATAATTAATGTTCAAATATACGTGGACGATATTATATTCGGATCAACTTGTCAAGACATGTGTGATGATTTCTCAAAAATCATGCGTGATGAGTTTGAAATGAGTATGATCGGAGAATTAAGTTTCTTTCTTGGTCTACAAATCAAACAATTAGAAGATGGTATCTTCTTCAACCAATCCAAATACATAAAAGAAATGTTAAAGAAATTCGGATTAGATGGGTCAAAACCAATAAGAACACCAATGTCCTCCAATACCAAACTCACCAAAGAGGAAGAAGGTGAATCCGTTGACGACACCAAATACCGTGGCATGATTAGTAGTCTTCTCTACCTCACGGCTAGTCGGCCGAATATCATGTTTAGTGTATGTCTTTGTGCTAGGTTTCAAGAAGACCCTAAAACTTCACACCTAGAAGCTGTCAAAAGAATTTTTAGATATATGAAGGGTACAACTCAATTAGGATTATGGTATCCTAAAGGGACGGGGGTAGAAACTATTGTATATGCAGATTATGACCATGTAGGTGATTACGTTGATCGTAAAAGTACAAGTGGTGTTTGCACCTTTATGGGGTGTTGCTTAACATCTTGGTTTTCAAAGAAGCAAATGCCATTAGCTATCTTAACAACCGAAGCCGAATATGTCTCCGCCGGCAAAGCATGCCAACAAGTACTATGGATGAAACAAGCGTTAGTTGACTACAACATCCATCTAAGTGATATTGCCATTCTCAGCGACAACAAGGGCACTATAGATCTAAGAAAAAATCCAGTGTTGCATTCTCGTACCAAACATATAGAGATTCGTCATCACTTCTTAAGAGATAATGTTAAAAAAGGGAACATTTATATTGAGAAAGTGTCATCAGAAGACAACATAGCCGACATCATCACCAAACCATTGAAGCGCGGGCAATTCAACTTACTCCGTCTAGGTCTTGGTCTTATGAAACAATAGTCTTGAAATACTTATTTCTCTACAAGGTACGTAAACTTGTGCTTTTCTTCTTCTTCTGAGTCTAGGAATTCTATTTCACACGATTCACAAACAATATGGGGATTTATTTTTCTTTATATACTAAAAATATTTTTTTTATCAAGAAACTCTTCAATATATTTTTTTTTTATATTTCTCCCCATATCATTTTGTCTTCAAAAAAATCTCACGTCTAGGATAAACAATTTTATTCTACTCATCATTAATGCAAAGTAAAAACCTTTTCATTGCATCTCATATGTCTATTAAATGCTAAAGGGAATACATAATCAATATGTATTTCCAGGTACATTCAAGCAAAGCAACAATGAATTAAGGAGTCTTTGGGTTATCTCACGTATACATATACATAATTATTTTTCACTTCTATGTTTATCTTCTTTTCTTTAAAGAGTCGAGATAACCGCAACTCCACTTGGTTTTCATATAGGCACACACTAGCCACTATCGTCTCTAAAACGATTTTTTTTCCTGCCTAAAAACACCAGTTCCCCAGATCCCTGCATTAACGCAGGACGGATCCCTGACGGGACAGATCCGTGGGAACCTGCTAATAGAAGCTATTTTAACAACTAATTTTAAATATTTTGGCTTGAAATTTTCAAATTTCAACATTTTATTCTCATCACTACTGAGTATTTTCCTTAATGCTTGTGCTCTCATGATCACTTGCTTTAAATTCATATCTAATCATTAGATTATGGTTCATTCTTGTGGTTTTAGCATTCATTACAATGCATTGCTTGTCCAATAAATAAGGTTCCAAAATTCTTGCATCTCCATCACCTTCAACCTCACAAACAAATCTCATCATGACTTCCAAAAGATCTCCAAACAATGATGAACTCTCTAGCGAAAACAACCCTTTTCAAGAAATCCACAACTTTATCCTACCACCTTCCGTAATACCACCACCACCTAAAGCTAGGAAAATCGCTCGGATTAGTATCCGACCTTGTTGCGTGGTGAAACCTTTGTCTAATAGATCCTCACCAACCACTTTATCACCATCAAATGACTACAATGTAGCACCTCCATCGTCTCCTCAAAACTCACCACCACATTCTCAAATAGAGTCTCAAATTGACTCACAACTCACTCTAGCAGAACTACTTAGGACTCCAAAAACCTCTCCGCTACCTTTATCTAGTCCACCACCCGCTCCAACTCAACCATAAAAAACTACACCACCTTTAGCCTCAAATATAAACCCAAAAGAACTAGTCTTTTTCACACCTCCTACATATCCAAATGCTCTTTTCAATGAGCTTAAAAATCCACCACCTCTACCACCCATCACATTTCAAGAACATCTAGGTTCTCTACCACCACCAATCACTAATATCATGACATAGATCCATACTTACCAGCATTTCCACCACCTAATCAGCACTCCAATAATCAAACTTGGCCGGATGACATCCACCCACATTTCGCTCATCATCTCTTTTGCGAACATTGCCAATCCACTAGGGATCTCGCACTAGAAATAAGGGATGAAATGCGATTTATTCTCAACTATATTCTTGATCGCATTAACATTATAGCTCACCAAAACTTCCACCATTAGACCCTATGCACGCATGGAAGGAACGATAATAATATTTTTCTCTATATTTTGTTCTTTTCTTTTTTGGGTCTTTATAAAGAAGAAACCCTTGTTCTTATTTTTACAATTGTATGTGGCATATATATCATTACAATTTGATATTTTATTACAAGGATTTGTTTATGTACCTTTGCCTTCTTTCTTGTCTCTCGTATTCTACATGATTATATTATATGTTATCACTAACATTTTTTTGTAGGTATTCTTTATGTCTCCCTTGACGCCCAATTCTAAGGGGAGCTACCGTCAAGGGGGATTTAGTGCTTTGTGGATCATTTTTTTCCACCATTTATTTCTTTACTCAACTCACTTTTTGTTTCGACAAAAAAGGGGAGAAGAGAGTAAAACTTACATACACTTTCAAAACCTACATCTAATCTTAAGTTTTACTCACTGTAACTTTATATTTTGTCATCAACAAAAAGAGGGAGATTGTTAATACAAATAAACCGTAAAAACGTTTGTTTATATTTAGCGATCTCGTTAAGTTTTGTTGATAACAAATATAAAGTTATCTTAAGTAAAATTCTAAGAATACATGTTGTTTTACAAAGTATATACATTTGGTCATTTACATAAATGTTGTAATAATAGTATGTTGTAATAAAACATGTAATAAGTTGGGTAATATCCATGACCCATACCCCTGGAGCTAAATCCATAACTCATGAACCATTGCATGACATCATGCATGAAATCATGTTGGGTATTATTCATGACCCATGACCCAATGTCCATGACCCAAGACCCATGACCCATTGTCTAGATACATCGTATCTTTTTGGGTACCCATGACCCATGGTTCATAACCCATAATCCATAACCCGGTTTGCAACCCAAAATACAGACTAAGCTGACCCTGATAGCTGGATCCCTGGAATTGCACTACCTGGATCCCTTGGGTGAGGGATCCGCCAGAACAGTGGAATATAAGGCATTTTTGCCTATAAATAGTGAGTCATTTTTTTATTGTTTCTCACCATTTTTCTTACAACTCTCTCATATATTATCTCACTATCCTAACCTCTGATCACTTGATCATTCTAGTAGTTCTTCTCTCTTTTGTTGTGATTCTCTTTTAGGTCCTTCACGAAGGCGAGATCACGCTACTCTACATGTCATCCAAGCAAAGGGTCCTTGATTGATTTGTCCATCTACAAGATTTCAGTAGCATATCTTGTATTTCATATTTCACATAGTTTTTGTGTAATAGTTGTGTAAAGGTTTAGTTCTATCTCGTGGAAGAACTCGGTATTTAGCTTTGTACTGGAAAATGTGTAAGCGACGTTGTGAGGCTTCTCCGCCAATTTGAAGGAGCTTGTTGACATAGTGCTTGAACTCTCGAGTGGGGTACTCAGGGAGGGAGTAGGGCAAGGAAGGTGTCCTTGTAGCCGAACCACTATAAATCACTTATTTGGCTACTTTCTATCCTTTACTTTACTTGCATTCTTTACTTACTTTATTTATTGTTTGGTACTATTTATTCATCCATATGAATTCACATAATATTGAATCTAAATCTTTGAAACTTGAATTAAAATCGGTAAAACTATTCAGCCCCTCTTCTAGTTTTCCACACTTTTCATAATAATTTTTTATCAAAACTCTTCTACTTGAGGAAATGATTCAAACGAGGATATACGTTAGTTTAGGCAGGAAAAAAGAAGAAGTCCGAAGTCAAAGCCATTGTCATAAATACTATTGTCATATAATGTTAGAGGCGCTAAATTTTCATATAGCACATCGTCTTTGGACAGGAAAATAAAAACTCATTCATTTCCAAAGTTCAATTCATTTTAAAGTTATAAACATATGTAGCGTAACATTACAACCCTAAGAATTATAACATCTAAAAACACTTGGACTCAAAGTAATACATGCCTGCATAGGTTGTCAATTGCTTGGAACAAATAATAATTCTATAATGAAAGCAATTATACTTAGTTACTAACGCAAGGTCTATCATCTGTGAAGTAAAAATGTCGAATTTGCCATCGCAGGAACACGGTCTAAAAGCTGAAAAAGTTTACTACTTGCTATTGCAACTTTGAATGGCACTCAACTGCAATGAAGTTTGAAAAAGATTGAATAAATATACAGATCAGTTGGTTAATAAAAAAATATTGGAGAAAATTAACAATAATTATTTAATCTAGTATGTAACTAAACTATATAAAATGCAAATGCTATTACCTTTAATCAAATGCAATGAGCATCACAATCTCCTATAATCCCATACATATAAAGATAGGCTCACATAGGGTAACAATTAGCAAGTTGATTGCCCACCATGGCTGCAACCTTAACAGGCTGCCAAGCCAAGATATGAGCAATCTCATCTTTAAAATGACCCGTTAGAATTCACCATAACCTTAATGGTGTTAAAAGAATGTCTTACAAATGCAAATTTGAAGATAGGGTAGTGGCTCGAAATGTGATTTCCATGGTTGCAACCTGAAGCAGGTTGCCTTGCCAACATATGTGCAACCTTACATTTATCCTTACCCGTTAAACTCATCGTAGTCTACATAAGATACTGGAAATGCGCATATCTAAAACACATACCATCATAAAGAGGTTCAGGTTGTGTCACATGATAGGGATACAATCTTTTGGAGAGAGGGATTATGGGCATACGTACAAGGATAAATTTTTTTATTGTTGTTTGTAATTACACAATCTTTATAAGAAGTTTAAGAGAAACCATACCAGATGTTTCTGAAAGTCATAAGCGCAAGGATTTTCCTTGGTGTCTGCGGACCTGAATGTAAATCCATCTACCAGAAATACCAAGGCACACAACAAACAGAAAACTCATTTTTGCATTTACAACAACAAACAAACGTCTATTTAATTTATGTAAGAAACTTTTTGTGCCTCTTCTGTCACAAAAGACATGCTTAGATAGGGTAGCAATTGGCAAAAAGTGGATTGCCTACCATGGCTGCAACCTTAACAGGCTGCCAAGCCAAGATATGGGCAATCTCATTTTTAACACGACCCGTTAGAATTCATCATAGCCTTAATGGTGTTGGTAAGATTACACCCGGAAAAAGTAATATGGACCGGATCTGGATCATACATAATGTGCCTCACGACCGGCGAACCTAGCTTGTCCGAAAAAGAAAGATCTATAGTGATCTTTGTGAGTGAAATCACAGTACCATCTACAGGAATATATTATTTAAATGGGGTTACAATATCTTTACAGCAAACACAAAACTCATTTCTTGCATCTGCATTATAAAACATTACATTTTCCAAAGCCCTGTTTACATAAAATTTTAACATACGTCTATTTAATGTATGCAACAAACTTTCTATGTCTTTTATGTCACAAAAGACAGGCTCAGATAGTGTAGCAATTGGCAAAAAGAAGATCGAACACCATGTATGCCAATATTAACAAATAAAAATCGCAGTATAGTTTAAAGGAAAAAGAGAAAACCTTTGGATTGTGAAGTGCACCGTGTTCTTTATTTATCAATATCGGCATATGATGTTAGATGTAATTATAAAATTGTAAGTTATAATTGTAACAATGGAATGTAATTCTATAGCAAGAGCGCTGGATTTTACCAACATGATCATCAAGCATAATTATGATTGACAGCGGTCATTAATAATATCAACATTAAATAATGTCAAATTACGCAATAAAGAAGTGCAGAAACTTACATACAACGCATTCATATCAGTTTCAGGCACACTATTTTTAGAAAGAAACAAATAAAACATGTAGACAAAAAGCTTTGGTAATACTACATTTACAATGAGGCTCTGACTGTAATTCATTGAGCCAGCCTACGCACCCGCCATGGCTGCAACCATATAAGATCCTTGGTTATCGTGCCAAGATACGGGGATACGTCAGCCATACTCATGAAACAGTTAATAAGCAGAAAGTTCATCATTGCCTTTTGCAATCAACATTGCAGTCAAGAGAGTAAATTTGTCAATATGTTAATTTAGTACCCCAAGTAAGACCATTCCCCTCATCTCATATGTAATAGTGTCAACGTAACAGGTATAAAGCAACTGATGCGCGTACGAAGCGCGTTCGGGGTTAAAGGAACTTCTTTTTCGTCGAGCAAGTTTTTCAACACCCTAGGCAGTGAACCTAATCATTGTAATGTAGTATTGGGTAAGCCTCGGGTATTGATATCGTTCTCTAGGGGAATAGGAATGCTAGCAAGAAGTGTACTACGCTAAGGTTGGGGTTGAGGAAGATTATTTTTTATCTTTTATATATTTTTTAGAAAGCTAAGGGTAAAATCTCGGGGTAATAGATTTGGGGGTGGTACTTCTACCGATTACTTCTACTATTCTAATTATCTATTACTACGGGTAGCTATGTCTTTTTGATGTGTGCTCGTATGATGATTAAAAATGTGTTTACCTAGATACTATTATTCCCTAGTTATCTTTTATTGGCGGTTGAATTATCACGTCCTTATTCTTAACGTTATGTTTTCTAAGGTCGTGGAAATGCTTATGCCCTAACTCTTTGAGAATACCTTAAGGTTATTGCCTACAAAATCCGCTAGATGTTTCATAAACTAACCTAAAGGTTATCTTTGGAAGTTTAGACTATGAAATCCTCTAAGTGATTCATAAACTAATGTTCACAAAGATTACTCAAGCATTTAAACATAACGATAGCCTAGTGCATTCCTAAGCCATTTACAATTAAGATAAGAGACAACCAATCAATAATTAACAACTAGGTTTCATAGATTTAAGCAAACACACAAGAAATTTAGCCGGACATGTTAAACCAGCAAGCATACACACATTCAATGGAAGATATAATGAAACTAATGGATTAAAACACTTATCTTGATGTGTAAAATAGGGTTTGGGACCCTAAGATCTTGTCCAAGTCGGACTACAAGCGTTTAGGGTTTTATTCCACAAGTCTACCTCCTCAATCTTGAAAAATCGAATTCTATATCTGATTTACGCTTGCGGCGGCCGCATATAGGTGGGACACCGTCGGATCGCCGTCATTATGGTTTCGTCTTGGCCAAGTTATTGTTAGGATGGCGTCACGTTGTAGATGTGGCGCCGTCGAACTTCGAGACGTCTTGATTACGGATGCGGGCGTCGAGATGAAAAGTCTTAGTGGCGCCTTCTCTTCAAAGCGACTTCGTTAGGTGTATTTTAGCAAAAAGTCTATTGAGCCGTCGGTGTATTTTAATTAAATCCTTAGAGAGGACGACGTCGGCCTTTGGTTGGAGACATTTGTCATTTTAGTTTCAATGACTTGAGTGTCTTCAATCTTGACTTAGCTATTTTCTTCATGTTTTCACTCCTTTTCGTCCAAATATGCATTATTCCAGCATTTTGCTTCCAAGAGACCTAAAAAGTGAAAATGAGCGAAATTAGTATAACGGATATAAAAGTGGGAAATTAAGGGCTTAAATGACCCTTAAAAGTGTACGTTTAAATCCTTATCAAATATCCCTACACTTGGTATTTGCTTGTCCTCAAGCAAATGTGCTTTTAATAATCAATTTATAAGTTAGGGGCATGAAGCATTGGTTTAACATAGTTCACAACAAGTAAAAGCACCAAATAGTCATAACAAGTACGGAAATTATATACTAGCACCTCACAAGGGGTGTTTGGATTCTCTCATCTCTCGGGTGTATATGAAATATAGTAAATGGAAATGGAAGATAAACACTCATTACCTGGTCATAGTACAAATATTACCATAGGCTTGAGACTAGATCAAACCTCCACCGCTTTGGCGTAAGCACCTAGGAACAACTATCTAAGAGGTCTTTAAAAAGGGTTGTAACGTTAGGCTTACGGTATGGAAACAAAGGGTTTGGTTGGATAGGAGATTTAGTGGTGGCAAGTCAAAAATCCTATGTTACAAGCATGAAAAGAATGGCGTTGCTAAGTCAAGACTCGACTCACTAAATTCTAGATAACTTGAAACACACATACATAAATTGAAGAACATAAACATAAAGAAAGTTGTAGGATGGTAGCCCGTATGTTTTTTCTTAACTTTTTTCATTTTTTTAACACTCTTTTTTTTCGATTTTTTTTTTTTTTGCATACACTTTTACTCTACCATCCTCTAAGATAACATCAAAATACAAGGGATTTATAGGAGCATCCCTACACTTGAGTTTTTATTACTCTAACACTAATTGACCCGATTTGAAGAGATCAAAACATTTGGAGTAGTTAATTACGTAAATAAAGGGAATTAGAATTTAACGTTCTTTCCCGTCACTCCATAAAATTTTACTTTACCCATGAGTCCCAATCATCCCAAAACTGTGTACAAAAAGATATGACTCGACTTAGCAACCATGCAAGTAACTAGACAATGGAACTAAGAGTTTAGTATGATAACAATAATGCACTAAAGGTGAGTGCATACAAGGTAGGCTAAGGTGATTGGGTGTACATTTGGGGGTGGATTGTAAACAATGCTCTTCATTGATATTTCGGAAAACCGAAACATCACGAGAACCGCGAAAAGGATAGGCTCTGAGGGGTTAACTAGGGGTATCGTGTACTAAAGATGAGTACATCGCAAGGGTGTGGGGTAATTACTCGACCGATGTGGAAGAATTAATTATAATACGGGTTTCAAACAAGGGTTATCCTAATACCTCTTATCATTTAGTCATTCCTAACTACACAAGTGTAGTCTCACTAGCGATCTCGGAATGCATCACAAAACAAGTTCTAAAATCTATTATACTACCGGTACACTCTCTAAGCATTTAAAGTGAATGCTTATATTCCTAAAGATCTAGGGGCGAACCTCACATTTTTTTTGGGTGGAAAGTGGTAAACGCTTTTTGTGCTAGTCATATAACTCCTATCCATGAGACGCTTTATTAAGACTTAAGTTTTTGCTCGTACATGTCATAAAAAAATTTAAATTTGGTGCTAAAATTGCCCTAACAAATATTTCTCATAGCTTATTACACAAATGAACTAGGACAAGTCAAATAATCAAGGATGAGCATAGTTCAAAGTTCTCATTTTATTCTCCCTCCCTACACTTAAACTGAACATTTTCCCCTATGTTCCCCGAAAGTAACAAAGTTATGATAAAGGAAGGTAAGTAAAAGAGAAAGAAACTAGTACTCCCCTGATTAGCTCGGTAGGATCCGTGTGAAGTAGTGGTTTCCCAAGATGGTTAAATACTTTCCCAAGAAGAATGTATACGTGATAAGCTCCATCCTATGTTGAGTTTCATCTTCTTGCTAAATATAACCTGCACACTTTAAGAAAATAGACGAAACCTTCGCGTAAACTCGGCGGTAAAAGTATATATGACACAACTACACTAGGATATAATGCTTGTGGAATGGATGTTTGCATATTTTATGGAAAATTAAGACCTGAGAATTTCCAAAAATTTATAAGTAGCACGTAAAAAGCGAGAAAATTTTATAAGATGTTTACGCTTTCGTCACGGCGTCTTGAGTTCTAATCTGGCGTCGAGTTCCCGAAGAAACTGGTGCCGCGTTTTCTGGAAAAATTCGGAAAAATTACTTCTTTAGAATCGGAAAAATTCTGCAAAACATCCATTATGACTCGATACAAGCATTTGACTCTAACAAACACACATATACACCAGTTTCACTAATTGTAATTCTCATGTTCACGTTCTTTTAAAAACGTGTGTAATCTTCCCTACACTTATCTTATTGTAAAATACCTTTATATGTAATTAAGACGAGGTTAAACACAAAATAAAGCATTTTCACAAATTCAAACATGAGAATAAACAATAGTGAAAAAGATATATGACACACAAACAAGGAAACAATTAAGCATGGGTTGCCTCCCACGAAGCGCTTTTCTTTATTTATGAGTCTTGTAGCTAGACTCGAATTCGTGCTCCTACGTGACTTCATTTCCGTCACCTTCTTCCTCATGACGATCTCTATTGGGGTTTTCCATGCTATAGCGATGCCCTATTGTGCATCTTTCTAAGAAGTCATTTTCCTCCCAATCGGTTCTATATTCCGGTCCTAATTTCAAACAATCCTTATAGAACCCAAAAATCTTATTCATCACATAATCTACTCGTTTCTCCTTATCCTCCTCATTCCTATAGTAGATCGATAGCTTAAGTTCTTTTTCATCATTGGATAATGATGAAAATTTCTCAATCTTGAATGGCATTTGGTAAGCTCGTCATCGGTCTCATCCTTGAATCTAACTATTCCTAACGACGGATCATAAGTCATCACGGTGTTTTCTATGAATGGCTTTCCTAGAATTACGTAGGACAAACAAGGATCTATGGCTGTACTAATATCCTCTACAATTATGAAATCCATAGGGTACGTGAAACATCCTACATAGACGGGCAATCCCTTAACTCTACCAAGAAAATTACAACTAACTCTAGGATCATCGGGGTCTTGCGTATTTGGGATAGGTTTCTTCATCACCCAATTATAGTAGGTGCTAGTCATGATGTTTATTGGGGACTTGCGAACAATGTAGGCCTTTGCCACGAAAAGATGTCCTATGCAACATGGTATGTTGAGATTCCAAGGATTTCCAAAGACGATTCGAGGGTTTCTCCTAACATACATGTGACGAAGGTCGCGTATTAAGTGTGGGTGGCGTGAAAGTTCCTCTTCCGTAGGAAACTTATTGAAGTAGTCATCACCTACGTCTTCTAATTCATTTGATTCTTCCTTAGGAGTTTCACTAACCTCAAGCATAGTCTCATGGTTCGCTTCGTCATTATTCCTATTTGGTTTCACTAGAGTGATGGCATTGACTAATTGAACGTGCTTAGATGAAGAGGGATCCCTAGTCTCGAAGTACTTGCTTGGGTCCTTAATTTTTACACCGGAAGCTTCGGGACAATGAGTCGAGATAGCATTAACCTTTTCGGTGGTCTTCCTATCACTATTTGTCATGGCTTTCAAAAGGTTATCTATCTTTCTATCCATCTCGGCTTGTTGTTGGTTAAAGCAATCCGAAAGCTTGGCTATTTGAGCTTCTTGGGATGTAACTAGGTGTCGCAACATCCCTTCTATGTTTTGTTGGCTAGGGCCGTGGGACCAAGGTGAATTATTAGAAGTGAATTCTTTGGTTTGTCCGCAATTGTATTCGGGTTTGCCCCTCCATGCTTCTCGGGCATCATTGAAAGTCCTAGGTCCGGGTGTTGTAGGGAATCTCCTTCCTATTCCATTGGTATGCGAGGAAGCATAGTCAACGGAAGCTTGTTCGGGGAGTCTCGTGCAAGTACGAGTGTCATGGGGACCACTACATAGCTCACACAAGGAAGATACTTTGTTCACTTGGTGTGAAGACTTAGGATTCTCGTAGGGCTCATTAGGAATTTGACTTGATCTTGAGTTCTAGCATCCTACGATTGGAAGTTTGTGAGTCAATGGGGCCAAGGAGATTGCCTTGGCGGTTTGGGTAACTCACGGAGGTCATTCCAACTTTCGTTGTCATAGAGGCAAGGTCCTCTATTGTACTCCATGATTCTTCCACGGTGAGATCACTAAGTTTTCCACCAGCCGCTTGGTCGATGGATTTCTTAGTTGAGAAGTTGACATGATTGTAAAAGATTTGGACTTGAAGCCAGAGATCGATGCCATGATGAGGGACTTTATGGAGCAAGTCCTTCAATCGAGTCCATGCCTCGTAGAGGTATTCACCTTGACGTTGTTGGAACATCAAGATTTCATTCCTAAGTTTAGTAGTTCTCCCTGGTGGGAAAAATTAGGCAAGCCAATTACTAGCTTGGTCACGTAGAGAGAATTGAAAGAGACGCAAACGCGTGGTCTCCCGTGTGGTAGCATCAAGGTCGATGGAATCAACGATTTTAAGGAAGTCCATGAGATGCTGATTAGGATATTCGGACGAAGTCCATGGAATGCACATCCGTTTTGTACCAACCGGATGGTGTCGGATCGCGGGCCGTAGTTTGAGCTTGATCGGGAGCTCAATGGTGTTCCTATAGCCTTGGTGGCTCGGTCTAGAGTATTCACCAAAGTGCGGCCTCTTGGTGGATCAATTGGTGGTGGGTCGATGGGAATTGGGTGATCACCTTCCATGATGAAAAGTGATGAGATTACTAACAAATTCACAAGAAGGGGATAGACTACAAGGAAGCTAAAAATGAGAAAAAATCTTACTTGATAGGAATCACGCAAGGGAACCTAAGCGAGATAGAAATCTAACTAGCTATTCTATTCCCGACAGTGACACCAAAAACTTGATCTTGGCGTCACGGAGGCGCGTTCGAGGTCAAAGGAACTTTCTTTTCGTCGAGCAAGTTTTTCATCACCTAGGCGATGAACCTAATCGTTGTAGTTTAGTATTGGGTAAGCCTCGGGTATTGATATCGTTCTCTGGGGAATAGGAATGCTAGCAAGAAGTGTACTACGCTAAGGTTGGGGTTAAGGAATATTATTCTTTATCTTTTATATATTTTATAGAAAGCTAAGGGTAAAATCTTGAGGTAATGGATTTGGGGTGGTACTTCTACGATTACTTCTACTATTCTAATTATCTATTACTACGGTAGCTATGTCTTTTGATGTGTGCTCGTATGATGATTAAAAATGTGTTTACCTAGATACTATTATTCCCTAGTTATGTTTTATTGGTGGTTGAATTGTCACGTCCTTATTCTTAGCGCGTTGTGTTTTCTAAGGTCGTAGGGAATGCTTATGCCCTAACTCTTTGAGAATACCTTAAGGTTGTGCCTACAAAATCCGCTGGGTGTTTCATAAACTAACCTAAAGGTTATCTTTGGATGTTTAGACTATGAAATCCTCTAAGTGATTCATAAACTAATGTTCACAAAGATTACTCAAGCATTTAAACACAACGATAGCCTAGTGCATTCCTAAGCCATTTACAATTAAGATAAGAGACAACCAATCAATAATTAACAACTAGGTTTCACAGATCTTAGCAAACATACAAGAAATTTAGCGAAAATGTTAAACAAGCAAGCATACACATATTCAATGGAAGACATAATGAAACTAATGGATTAAAACACTTATCTTGATGTGTAAAATAGGGTTTGGGACCCTAAGATCTTGTCAAGTCGGACTACAAGCGTTTAGGGTTTTTACTCCACAAGTCTACCTCCTCAAATCTTGAAAATCGACTTCTTTATATAGATTTACGCTTGACGGCATCGCCTTATAGGTGGGCGCGTCGGATCGCCTTCATTTTGGTTTTCGTCTTGGCGAGTTATCATTGGGACGGCGTCGCGTTGTAGTTGTGGCCGTCGAACTTCAGCGATGGCGTCGTCGATTACGGATGCGGGCGTGCGAGATGAAAAGTCTTAGTGACACCTTCCTCTTGAAAGCTTCGGCGCCGTCGGTGTACTTTAACAAAAGTCTCTTGAGCCGTCGGTGTATTTTAATTAAATCCAGTGAGAGGACGGCGTGGACCTTTGGTTGGGGCAGCCGTCGACTTCGATTCGGCCGCTTGAGTGTCTTTGATCTTGACTTAGCCATTTTCTTCATGTTTTCACTCCTTTTCGTCCAAATATGCATCATTCTAGCATTTTGCTTCCAAGAGACCTAAGAAGTGAAAATGAGCGAAATTAGCGATATGATTATAAAAGTGGGCGATTAAGAGCTTAAATGACCCTTAAAATGTCGTTTAAATCCTTATCGATAACAAAGTTAACCCTTCGGAGTTCCCTTACAGTTCCTTTTGTCCTTTCAACTCCCTTTGTGCAAAGGCACGCACCAAGCGATTTGTTAGATTGTTGAAAAAACAAAAGGCGTATGGCTTCGAAATGGGTAACTATCTTGAACATCGCATGTCAATATTTGCAAATGAAGAAAGTGGTGGACTTTAAAGTTGAAAGAATCGGTTTATAAGCGGATATGTTTTCTTTTGAAATTATTATTTTATTTTTATAAGAAAAAGGAAAAAAAAACCTTGTTCTTTGGAAACTTTGCACTTTAAAGTGCACCACGTTCTTTATTTTCCAATATTGTCAAGCGATGTTAGATGGTACATTTAATTACAAATATACAATTTCTAGCCAAACACGGAAAGCAGATATAAAATTCATCTATCATATGCCTTACGTGAAGGAATCCGTCCGAACATTGGTTTTTATTCCTTAGTGCCTTTGCATTTGTTATTGTATTTGTGATATACTTGTCATAACTCCAATACAACGAATCATAAGTGGTGATCGATGTTCGACCAAGAAAAAGATGAGAGCACACGGTAAGAGGTGTAATTTGTGTTGGTCGAATACCGATCACCATATTTTTTACACCAATGCCTCACAAGCGAGAAGATGTCATTAGTTTAGCAGTAAAGAGAAGCAACAATTGTAGTATTTCATTTCAAGAGATAAAGAATCAAAAACCTTTTATTAAGTATGTGGAGCTGACTTAGGGGACATATCAGGTAATGGTGACTGTAATATTACTTGCCCATTCTTTAACCCCCAAAATTCACCACATAAAAGAACTGATATGCATGTTGGCAGATTCAGTTCCATATGCATCAAACAGGTTCAATAGCTGGCAAAACATTTTTGATGGTGCTATTGACATCTAAAATGAGACTCATATTTTCAATTTTTTGAGGTACTCTACGTGCCCGCCATGGCTGCAACCACATAACGATCGTGGTTACCCCACCAAGATCTGAGGCAGCGTGGGCCAAATTCAAGAAGCAGTTAATATAGAAAGCTCATCATTGCCTCTTGAAATCAATATTATATCATAAGTGGGGCTAGTGGCCCAAATGCAACCACGACACTTGAGCGCTTCTACGCTCAACACCCTATTCAGTTTCAAACTAAATCTGAGTAACTGCGAAAGCGGTACCCAAAACCTGCTATGGTTGCAACCACATGGCCATCATGCCAAGATAGCTGTTTTGGCAAATGATGCTATCGACCCTATCCAAAGTCAACATACCTAATCACATTCATAATTTCATGTAAATATAAATGGCTATCCTACCAACTTTATATATTGTTTAGTTATCCTCCTAAAATTTAAACATCTATTCAACTTAATATAAACGCCTTTTACACTATCTTTAAACATCCAACAGTAGTTGCATTTTATTCAAGTAAATATAAGGTACGATATTCACACATAAAAGTAATAAGAAGGCGTAAAGGTATTTAAAAGCCTAACGTGACAAATGGTAAACCTATGAACTCTAAGACTATAAGTAGCAAACATGTAATTGAAACATCAAGAAACCTAATAAAAAAAATAAAGTTCTAGACCTAGCAACAACGATTATCTAATGTAGGACCTTAAATATATCAACCTTATCACTTTACCAAGTTAACCAAACACGTAAAACACGAACACAAACACCACGTTATGCGTGAAGAATCAAGAAACAAAGATGGAAAGATGAGAAAGATGGTGACTTGATATATGTTATCGATATGTGTGTAGAGAAAAGATGAACAAGAGATGTTATATCAGGGGAAAAACACACACACACTCAAGCACACCCTCAAATGAGACTTTGAGGGTATTTATAATCAAGTAACATAATTCCCTAAGGCTTGGCCATGGGCGTGAGATAGGCTTGGACATGGATTGGGTTACATGAACTTATACAAGGCTAGCTTAACTAAACGATTAACCATTTAGCTTAGCCCAATCCACGAGCCCGTTGACTATTCTAGCACGATATCTAACACACGTTACAAAGTTCCTAAACATGAATGACCATCACTTCTAATAAAAATGTTACGGCTAACAATCTCCCCCTAAGGGGTGGTCATTTAAAAGATGCTCCACTTGATTAGGTCTTTACTTTCCTTGAGCTTGAACTTTGCGTGTAGATATAGAATTGTCTTGATTCTTTGTTCCTTCATGCTTTGTGATCAATTAATGTGGTTGTCTACCGTTGTCAACTTCGTTGGTTAGATGTCTCCACGTCTTTCTCCACCATGCTCACACTTCTATTTGACTTTTAATTGCCAATGATGTAGTTCTCGAGTCTTTATACTTTGTAGATTCTTTAACATTGACGAAGATCGTCTTTGACTTTGTGTTGCCTTTGATTTTGATGAGAACTTTCATGTGTTGTTGGTATGAGCATGTGCGGTATGCACGATCTCTTCCTCCATGAGCATCCATAAGAAGAAAACATAAAACATGGGTTAGAAATAATCGGCGCTTACAAGTTTGAATTTGAGTGTGTTAACAACATAGTGTGAAAACGTCTCTAATTCTCACAAAGGCCGTTCTGAATTGGAGTCCCATGAGTGAGATAACGCGATATGCAGTACATCTACAATTCGGATGAGTCATCAAGTACACAAAGCATCACTACACATTGTAGACCGTTTGAGACACACTAAGCGTAATCCACGGGAGTTACCGAAATGACTGCTTGTCGGTTGCTTGATGTTGACCACGGCGGGAGTTTCCATTCAATCATTGAAGATCGCGGATGTGAAACTTCTCATAAATGTTACGGCGGTTGCTAAGATCTGCGTGGGACTCTAGAATATATCACTTGTGTCCTTATTGATGAACAACAAGTGATGTCATGTCAAATGTTCCTATGAGATCTTTTGATGAATCTCGTGGCTCTAGACTCAATAGTGCATTTTGGTTTTCTGAGCGAAGACTAGGGAGAGGTCTCCTTCTTCAATACCAACAATCTCTAAGAAAGTCGATAGATTATGTAGGGTTCCCTAGTGAGAATGAAACAAATCCTTTTAAAAGGAATTGAGTGGCTAGAAGGTTAGGGGTAGTCGTCCTTTGGGTCCATGGCGTCTTTGTCTTCAATACCGGTGTCATCTTAGTGACAACCGATGGCGATGAATTGAACCGGTTTACGCCCTAAGGTTGATTATGGGCGCTATTTCTTTTCACCCTTTTTCATTACATTTCTTTTAATTCTTCAACCCCTTCTTTCTCCTTTCGACATTACTCCTTTTTTCAATCATACCTAAGGACTTCTAGTTCTAAACTATTTATGATGTCGTTGGGTAGATCCTCCGACTCTGGCGGATCATAGACCAATTTCCTATCCTTAGTCACCTTATAACTCCATGATTGTCCTATTGTTGCCATAAAACCATTTTTTTGAAAATCTCTCATAGTGTTTATGATTATCAAAACATTTTGTTAACACCTTGAGGGTTTTGTTTTTGAAACACTCCCCACTCACATGTGCTTATATTGTTTTAAGCGAAATGCACTTGAGAGGGTAGAGTTCGTACTTTTTGAATTGATCGACTTTAAATGAACAAGACCGATTCGAGACACGTTTACATCACTAGAGAACTAGCTTGAAATTATTACCCATCACGTCAAGTCCATAGAAAGTTTCTCGAGATGGTACATTCTTGACTTTGATTCCTCGTCAATTCATTGGTTTCAAGCGAGTCGAGCTCTTTTGAGATTTAAACAACGATCATTAAACTTTTGATCACATTTTAATCACGTCTCCTCCCCTCAAAAATAGCATATTCATGATATTTTTGATATCAACGGATTAAACAACATTTTAGAATCTTTTGGGGAGACAAATGGATTTGATTTAAGCATGAATTTGGAACATTTTGGTTTTATACTCCCGCTTTAATAAAGCATAATCAATTAAAGGGTTTTAGAGGGAGTTATCTTGAGCACAAAATATTTTGAAAGATTTTGAAAATCTTTTTGAACAATCTTGAAAAAAGGTGCTCAAGATGATGATGATTTCTCACCAGTTTTAAATGTAGTGCACTTAAGCGTACACTTGATTTTTCTTTTGAAAACACGAGTTTTGATTTGAAAATAATGAAAAGTCATCATTTTTGTCGAGTTTCGTCTTGAAGTATCGAAAGCCATTTTTGAAGAAATTTTGAGAAGCGACATGTTTTAGAAAACATTTAAAGAACTCTCGCTCAAGCATCTGTGCATATCTGTATCATTGTTAAATGACATTTCTAAAGCGTACAAAATATCGATTATCTGAGAGACATGTCGTTAGAAGAATATTTTGGATTTTGATTTTCTATTGTTTTGTATTTTTGAAAGTTTTATATTTTTATATTTTGCTTTTGTTGGTTTTCAAATTTTGTATTTTGTTTTCAAAAATATTTCAATGAAGCTTTTGGAAAATCATTTTCAAGAAGATTCGATAAGACATTCTAACTCCTCGGGGTTGAGGCTTCGCATTCAATTAGTCGAACTAAATAGTCAAACCTTTCTTTTGGAAGGGCTTTAGTTAATATATCGGCGAGTTGGTAATCATCTTCACGAAAAATAATTCAACGGTACCTTCTTCCACATGTTCTTTGATGAAGTGATAGCGGACTCGATATGCTTAGTCTTTGAGTGATGAGCGAGTTGCATGATATGGCTATGGCACTTTTGAGTCACAATACATAGGTATTTTATCGAAAGTAAAGCCATAATCTATGAGTTGTGTTCTCATCCATAGAACTTGAGCACAACATGCGAGATAGAGACACATACTCGGCCCGGTTTGAAAGTGCGGTGCAATCTTGTTTCTTTGAAGACCGACTTACTAACTTTTCACCCAAAATTGTGCTCCTCACGATGTACTTTTTTGTAACTTGATCACTGCGTGGTCCGCATCGAAAAGGCAATTAGATCAAATCCGGTTCCTTGGATACCAAAGTCCCATGTGAATGGATGTCTTGGTGCAGAAAGATCCTTTTAACCTCTTTGAGGTGTAGTTCGATGAGCTTTGCACGAAACCGTCTTGAATAAGCAAGCGACAAAATGAATATCGGTCGACTAGCGGTGAGGTACATGAGAGAACCAATCATGCTCCGATATTTCTTGGATTGATAGGTTTCCCAAATAAATCGGCTCCAATTTTTGGTGAAGATACCATTGGTGTCCGACCGAGTCACAATTATCCATACCATGATTTTCAAAATCTCGGTTGTAAATTTAGCTTGATTGATAAAGATTCCACGTGGGGCGATGTATTTGTAAACCAAGAAAAAAATTAGTTCCCCTATCATGGACATTTCAAATTTGCTTTTCATGAGATTTTCAAAATGTTTTGAAAGATTCGGATTAGTGGACCCAAAATGATGTAGTCGCGTAAATCGAACAATCAAAATGTCATTTTGCATTTTGTTTAAACAAGGTAGGATCAACCGTTCCTTTGGTGAAATTGTTTAGGATAAGGAAAGAAGGCAGTTCGTCATACCACGCTCTCGGAGCTTGCTTTAAACCATAGATTACCTTTTGAGTTTTAGGCGTGATACGGATGTTGCATGTCTATGAAGCCTTACGGGCGACTCACGTACACTTCTTCTTTCGAGTTCCATTCAAGAACACGGTCTTAATGTCCATCGATAAACCGTGATGTTTTTGTGGTTGCATAGGCTAAGAAAATCTGGCGCCTCAAGTCTAGCTACCGCACGAATGACTCTTCAAAGTCTATCCCTTCTTCTGTCTGTATCCTTTGGCCACAAGGCGAGCTTTGTTGCAATTAAAGTCATCTTTTCATCCCTTTTGTTCTTCCATAACCATTTGAGATCAATGGCGTGAATGTCAATTGGTCTTGGAACCATATCCCAAGAGTCATGTAGGCGGTATTGGAGAAATTCCTCTTTCATTGCTTATCCATGCGGGTTACGCCATTGCCTCCCGAATGTTCTTGGTTCAATATTGCTAATTGAGCAAGGTAAATGCATAAGTCATAATCGGTGGCAAGTTGGCGTCTCGTCTAAATTGGCGTGAAGGTTCACCAATAACTTGTTCAATTGGATGGTCTTTTGTCCACTTGAGTAGAAGGATACCGTATGTTATACATATGCGAGTTAGATGGTTCTCGTAAGCTTGAAGATGATTCGGTGATTCCGTAGCAAATGGGTTTTCAAATAAATCTTCATCTAACGTTGCATCGTTACGGTTTTGGCGAGTTCTTCTTGAAATGATATGTTTGGTTTTGCTCATCAACTTCTTGGTAAAGCTGTTTGAAGAATTGGGCTCTTTGGAGTAGATGTAGATGATGTTGATGGAGTTGGTGCATTGGTTTCGACCGTTGTAGTTGCATCTTACATTGGTGGTGGTAGATGATGTTGGCGGTGCAATGGAATGATGGTTTGATGCATTTGTCGAGTTCCACCATAGTATTCATCGAACATTAACTCAAAGAATTTCTCCATTCTTGTTCATGAGTGTGTCATCAAAAGTTGATGGAGCTCTTTGGTGTATGAGTCTGAGCGATGTGTCCGTAAGTCTGCGGGTTTGGTGCTCTAGAGAGAGTCTCTCGAAGCCATTTAGAAAGTTCATCAAAATTCACATTCATCGTCTCCATTATCTTCCTAGTTCTTACATTATACACCACAGATGCCCTCGAGTTTTGGAGTATCAATGAAGATTCCAATATCACCTTTTAGCTTTCGGTTTTCCTAGATCTTCTTTGTCGTGCGTTGGATAGCACAAAGCGCCAAACACGTGAAAGTAAGAGATATCGGGTTTCTGTTGTTCGCTAGCTCATATGGGGTTTTATTGAATCTTGGATGGATTAGGGATTGATTACGAGTGAAACAAGCGTTGGCATGACATCGACCCATAGAAATAACGGTGCACTAGAATAAATTAGCATTGTCGAGCAACTTCCACAAGAGTTCGATTTCTTCTTTCAACTACCCCATTCTGTGTGGAGTTCTAACAAGCGATGTCGATGAGTGATTCCAACATCTTCAAAATAAGCTCTTAACTCACGATTAGTAAATTACGTGCCATTATGCATTCTTACTACTCTTCTTGGAGCTTGAAGAAGTACTTGAATACGTTTCGGGAAGGTGATGGCGATGCACAGTGCTTCGTCTTTTGACCTCGAAACTTAATCCATGTATATCTTGAATAGTCATCAACGATAACAAGAATATACTTTTTCCATTAATGCTTTCTACTCTCATTGGGCCACATAAGTCCATGTGCAACATATGCAACCGTGCTTCGAACTAGAGTGCGAGGTTTAGGTTTATAGGATGCTCTTTTGCTTTTCCTTGTTCGCATGAAGGACATAGGTGATCCTTGGTGTATTGAACTTTGGAAGTCCGTTGGCGATGTTGTCTTTGGCCGGTTTGTTGATGGTGTCGAAATTGAGATGGGATAATCGTCGTGCCACAACCGGGACTTTGTTCCGGATGCTCGTGTCATAAGACATATTGGTGATGAAGAGGCCATTTGGTTAATGTTGGGTTCGATAAATACCCAAACCCGCAATCTAGGATTTGAATGAAAATAACCTAAGTGTTTAATCCGTTAAACACTATCGAGTCCTTGAGTGGATAGTCTCGGTGAGCCATCTTCGAGATACTCGATGCAGAGGCGAAGAAGAAGCTCTCCACTCGACAAGGCGGAACTTAATGGGTGAAGAATAAGTCAAGAAGATGGTGGATTTAGTGAGTGATGACAATAACTCACTGAATCATAAGACTCCTCTCAGCTGTTAGCGAAGACAAAGCGAAGGAAGAGGCGAAGGCTTTGAAGGCGAAGAATGAGTGGGACTAGGCGGGAAAAGTTTACCCGATAAAACTAAGCCCCAAGTGTTTTACCCGAGATAAAACTAAGTCACATCTACTAAAGCCATATCTTCCCATTTATAGTAGCGGCGATACTAAAGGATTCTCTGTTAAGGAAAGAAGCTTATAGCGACTATAAATAGCAAAGTAAGCGATGGCGAATATATCTATATTCGGGATTCTTGTGATCAATGTTTTGTCTTCTAGGTTAAAGTTAAATATCCATACTTGTATAAATAGCATAAGAGAAGGGTGAAAAGTTTAAGCTTGTGAATTGTAAAAACACACATACACACAAGCCAACTTTTCACTCCTCCAAATACAACTTTATCATTGAGCTAGCTCGGTGGGTTCTAAGTTGTGCTCGGACTTAGCTGAGCTTAGAGAGGAGTCACTCAAACTTTGTCATTTCAATCCCAGTACTATTCATAGTACTTGGGTAGCGTATTCTTTTGATTTATTTCTAATAAGAATATGATGTTGAAAATTACTTTGTGTGTGTTACTTACATTACTTTCAATCATTATTCAACATTAAATTGTTTTAAGTACTTAATTGTTTTTAAACAATAGTGAATAGGGAACAACAAGTGGTATCGAGCAAGGTGATTATAAAACCTTTAAGCCGCTCTAAAAGCGTTTTTAAATCGAGATTCCTATGGTTTGTAATTGATGTACCCCAACTAGTCGATAAAAGGGTGGAGCTTATTAAATTGTTGCCCTAGACTTGAAGTTGGCAAATTCAAGAAATGGAAAAAGCGTATGCTTTGCTATTTGATTGGGATGGAACCTTATTATATCAAGTGTATTAATGAGGGTCCATTTGTCCCAAAGCTGCTGAAGGTTTGCCCGAACACAAGCTCATTAGACTCGGGATGAAAGGAGAGTGGTCAACAGGACCAAAGACTCAAAAGTATCATCATATCATGTCTTCACGATGATATAATGGAGTCGATTATAAGTATGTCTGACTAAACAAACTGGATGACATGGTCCATAGCCATGAAGGTCCATCTAATACCAAGGAAAAGCAGGATAATGGACACGAAACTTGAGTATAATACCTTGAGGGCTAGGGACTCGAAACTCTCTCAAACTTACACCGTTACAAAACTCTTTTAAATGGGCGGCTAATGATGGTGTTAAGTTGTCGAACATGAGATTAATGTTGGTTTTGTAAATTGTCTCCACGAGAAGTGGTTGAACTTCTCTTAGGGACTTAAATGCAAATCACATTCAAAATCTTGAACTCCACGAAATTTATGGGAAATTTGTCTATGAGGAAAACCTCATCAGACGATACCACGACTTAAAGAAGTCTCGGAAGTCAGAAGTCCACGACCATCGCCTCACCTATATCAAGCGCCTTCTTTTCTAACAATGTGGTTCAAGATTTTCAAGAAAATTACGATGATGAGCACGATGAGAGATCAAGTGAGGAGTACCTAAATGACTGAGCGTTGAATTTCGGAAAGGGCACTCCTTGCAAACTCTCGAAGGTTTATTAAAAGAAATAAAGGTTTTCAACGACTAAAGCAAATGAGGATCTTGAATGCTTTAAGTGTCACAAAAGAGCCATTTGCAAAGGGCATTTTCAAAAATAATTTGAACCCTCTTCTGGACCATCGAGGTCAAATTAGTCCTCGAGGCTTTAGCAAATTTCAACCTAAAATGTATCGGTCTCATCAAAACTTTCGAATAAATCGTAAGAACAAAACAATAGATTTTGAAGCCAAGTATAGGAAGATCAAAGCTAAGCTTGCATTACTTGAGGCAGGTCCTCGAGAACCAAAAAGTGCTCAATGCATGCGGGTAAAAACAAAGGTCTTGTTCTTTGAAACCTTATTTGGGATGAAGAGCCGGTCTCATCGAGATGATGAAATGGTGCATGTCGGTTCAGCGATGGCCCTCTTGAGGAAGACAAGCTAGGCTGTTGGAAAGAATCATGCGAGAAATGGAGAATGGGTCAACATCACAATGAAGAAGGTAAATATTCTACTTTCTATGGATGATGATTCTGGTTGGCAGTCCTATATGAACTATATCAATGTTGATCTTAAGTTTGCAGAGGAGCAAAGACTAAATCTTTTTTCTAAGTACAACAAGCTAAGTTTTGAATTGAATATGTGTAGGGATGAGTTACTTGTGTTAAAAGAAATCAGGCTCTTCAAGATGAACTTAAGAAAGAAAAAGAAATCATTGATAGTTGGACCGCCAAGAATCCAAGAGTCTTTGATGTTGTGGGTGCCCCCAGTAGCAAAAAGAGAGTCATAGGTGAACATCATCTTCGACTCTCAACAAAGACCAGATCCCTAAACCATTTGTGTGCGGTGGCATGATTACCAATATGTTGTACGTTCCCAAGCCCGGTGATTGGATTGAAAGACTTAATCGATAGTAAGCTTCCTAACTTTGACTGGGAAAATTCTAGAGCACGAAAGTCAAGCTCTAAAGAGCATACTTGGACTCCCGGATGTGCCCGATGTACTGAACACATCTCGAGTGCGAAGATGAATCTCAAGCACCACTTCCACCTTTGGAACCTCTTGAGTCTGATCCTAGCTCTGAGCTTACTCCATTACAATATAATCCACTCTCTCCAAAAGAAAGATCCGGGCTTGGTAGAACCATCACGAAAGACCATCAAAACCAACTCGACAAGAATCCAACCCCACCGAAACTTCCTCATCCTCTGTCCCCTGAAGGCGGTCAGTTCGGCAGCCCGACTAAACTAGTGAGGAAGCTAAGCGACAAAATAGAATCCATTGAAAAGGTCCACTGAATCAATCAAGGAAACTAAGTCGACTTCCTCAAGTTCCTCAAAGTCAAAAGCCACACAAAAACAAGCGAAATGTGATGCATGCCCTTATACAGTCATACCAACGACAAGCATTATAGAATCCTTTTTGCATGATCGCAAAAGGATGATCCGAAGCTAGCGACCACTTGCAATATGTAAGTTCTCTCAATCAAGCAAACTACACCAAAGTTGGTCATCAATATGCTTCTTCATCCAAGTCGACTCAAAGTTGAGAGCTAAGCCTTTTCCTCCTTGCCCACGCTGTGGCTTTAATGATCATCATACGATGATTATCTTATGAACACATCTTTGTGATATTTGCGGTAAAGCGACTCATAAGACATCCCGGCATGGCGGTGTCATCCATGCGAGGAGAAGTTCAATGCAACCCAAATCCTTTGAGTCATCCTCGGTCTCTAAATACAAAACACATGGTAGCTCATTGCACTCCACCACCGACCATGAATCAATTGCTAAATTCAAAGAGACCATGAGACCCAAGCCCACTAGTAAGTGGGTCATGAAGAAAAACTAATTCGGTTTACTACTTGTGCGAGAGGCATGCCGGGGAGCTATCGGCATCTAGGCAGATGGATGCTCAAGAAGCATGGTGGTGTGAAGAATATCTGCACAAGTATGTAAAGGAACCGAGGCCCAAGGTAGTATTTGGTGATAACTCATCATGTCCCACGAAGGTTATGGTTCGATGGCGCAATGGAATAGTTTTCTCTAGGATTGCTTATGTCGATGGTCTCAAATACAATCTCATCGATGTCGATCGACTATGTGATTGAAAGTACATTGTACAATTCAATGACAAACAAGGTACCATTTTCAATGCCAACAAGGAAGTTGTGTTGATTGCTCTAGGAGAGCGATGTTTATGTCTTAGACATGTCGACTCTCTCTAAAGATGGAACTGTCTCTTTGCGAAAGCCTTTGAAACTATCAATGGTACGTGGCACAAGAGACTCTCACACTAAACTTCAAAAATATCAACAACTTGGCAAAACAAAACAAGGTCCTTGGCTTACCATCATGGTTTTGCAAAAGATAAACCATGCTCGACCTATGAAAAGGAAAAGCGACTTTCAAAACCAAGCAAAACTTCTCTATCAAAAGCGCCTTCACCTCTTGAATATGGATCTCTTTGGACGATCAGGTCCTAGATCAATCCGACATGAGAAGTATAAACTTGTCATTGTTGATGAATTTTCAAGATACACTTGGGTATACTTTCTTTCAAAAAGAGTCGGGCGGTGATACTATAATGTCATTAATCGGGAACATTGAAAACCGAATGACATTACGATTGAAACAAATCGAGGCCGACAATGGTCTTGAATTTAGAAATCTTTGAGCTTGAGAGTTTACGTGATGAGAGGAATCTCCCAAAATTTCTCATCTCCTTATACCCTGAACAAAATGAGGTGGTGAAAGGAAAAGCAGAACTCTCATTGAAATTGCAAGAACCATGTTAAATGGCTCGACCCTTTCAAAGCACTTACGGGTGAAGCGGTTAAAACGACTGTTACACTCAAAAGCAGGTCAATCATTGTCAAAAGACATAATAAAACCCCATATGAGATATTCAAAGGTAGACTTCTTGACATATTACTTTCATGTGTTTGGATGTCTGTGTTTATTCATAACCACAAGGATCATCTAAAGGAGTTCGATGCTAAAGGCGATGATGGATACTTTCTAGGTTACTCATTTGATCTCCAAAGCCTTGAGGTATTTAACACAAGGAGACAACAAGTTGAGAAACCTTTCATGTCACCTTTGATGAAAGTGTAAAAAGCATCGATTCACCAACACTTGGGTGGAGGATATAGGAATTGACAACTCATCAAGATATCCTCGATGAGTACAACTCTAAAACCAATTCCTCATACCAGGCGATGCTAACATCTCATATTATGTCTTGCCTCGCAACTGTCACAACCAACTATCGGTGAATTCATTGATAATCGATCAGGTCCCTCTTGGGATAGGTAACAGATCGAAATGATCGAGGATCACGTAACTCAAGAACCTCTGCACAGAACAAGACACCTCAACGGATGATCTAAATGATCCTGTAACTCTTGCACTGAACTCACTTTGAACTCCCGGTGACATCTTGAGCTCGGATCCGGACCACAAAGTAAGTGGACAAGATCTCGGGACATTGAGCTTGTAAACATCATTGGTGAACCAGCGAGGGCATGCTCACTAGAAGCATGGTGCTAACTTAACTGACTTGACCAATGAATGTCTATATGTTGATTACCTATCGGAGATAGAACCCAAAAGTGTCCTTGAGGCTCTAAAATACCCAAGCGGAGTTCGGGCCATGCAAGAAGAACTTCAACAGTTTGACAAAAACAAGGTCATGACCTTGATCAAATGTCTCGGGATGTCATTGTCATAGGAATGAAGTAGGTTTTCAAAAACAAAAGCGATGAAAAGCAACGCTTGTCATTAAAAACAAAGCGGACTTGTAGCCAAAGGTTACGAGTCAACAAGAAGGCATTGACTATGATGAAACATTTGCTCTGTTGCAGAATGGAAGCCATCGGGATCTTCCTTGCATATGCAACATACATGAACTTCGAGGGTCTACCAAATGGATGTTAAAGTGCATTCTTAAATGGTGATCTCAAGGAAGATGTATATGTTCGACAACCTCCGAGTTTGAGAGTAGTGAATTCCCGACTATGCGCAAGCTTGACAAAGCACTTTATGGACTTAAACAAGCTCCCGGGCATGGTATAAAACTCTCTCGACGCTACGATACAAAACAAGTTTGTCGGATGAAATATAGACAACACCTTTGTTTGTCTATAGAACTCAACAGGATGTGATTGTACCAAAGATGCACATACCGGTACATCAATGGTGATTGGCGGAGTTAGGGGTGATGGTGGTGATGCGGCGCAAGATAACACGAAAATTAGAAATAGAAGACACTACGTTAAGTGATTACGCGGGGTAGGACCTGCGAACCACCTCGGCGTGAGAGTAAGTATGAGTTACGGTTGTATAAGTGTGTGTAAGTCAAGATATGAGTGTTGAATCAACTTACCATAATTCTCTTCCCGTCCAACCTATTTATAGTGGAAGAAATAGGGTTAGGGGCACCTTTGCGCAAATATAGGAGAACATGAGGGCATCCCATGTTTGTGGGTAACCGCTAGGGCTTAGTGACCCACGTTCCCTAACTTGTCGGGGAATCCAGAGGGAGATCGTGGATTTGACCAAGTCAAGAGACCTAACTTGGGCCTTAGAATAGAAGGGCTTCGATACGTCTCGGAGGAGGTTCGAGCGATCGGGGAGGGCTCCGTGCGATGATGGAGGCGGGCTCCGAGCGTGAGAGCCTTGATGGAGGGGCTCCGTCGGTGATGGAGGCCGGGCTCGGCTGTGGCGGAGGCCTTGATGGAGGGCTCCCGTCGGTGATGGAGGCCGAGCTCGAGCATGGCGGAGGCCTTGATGGAGGGCTCCGATCAATGATGGAGGCCATGCTCGAACCTCGACGAGAGGTTAGACACTATGAGTGCTTTGGGTGCGGTCGAAGGCAGGCTTCTTCCTTTAGGAGGGTTCATCATACCCTTTGTACAAATGGTAAGCTAAGTACCATAGTGATGTAGCAGCTTGTTAGCGGAGGCGGAGGTCGTCATCAAGCCCAGGTCTAATGTTATGCATGCGAAGAGTGCATGGCTTTAGACTTATCATTATTTTGTTAAAAGACTTGGTAACAATTTCTACTACTTTTGTTTTGTCAAGTCAAATATAAAGTAGCTATACTTGTTTTTAATAGTCCATATTTAACTCTATCATGGTGGATGCCTCATTAAGCCCCCCAGTCTAATGTTATGACTTCGTAGGAGGCATGAGATTAGACTTAAGTAGTCCATAAACCCTTTGTTATAAGTGAGTTTTATCGGAACCTGTTTGTACATACGTTGCATTGTCGAAAGGTACCAAGGTTTGTGTATAAACTTGGCTTTGTTTTATAATGCATGACATAATGGCATTTTATCACAAATATTAGGCTCTAGAGCTCACTTTTTGATGCGAGGATGATGAGGGTGTCCCGATTTTAGATAACCGCTTGGTTAATATCCGATCCACTATCTTGCGGGAAGGCCTTGATAAGGTTGTGAGCGGGGTTTGAATTGGTCTTATAAAACCTGCATTAATATCTTGAAGAGCATACCCGAAGAACAGGCCTTGATTGGTGACTTCAACGGTAACCATATCAATGATGAATGGTTTCGCCAAAGGCGATTTTTGGAGGTTTGCCAAGTATGTCGAATGTAACTCCAGTGAGTCGAAGGGAGACCTTCAAATTGAATGGAGGTATATCATCAAGCCCTCGGTGAAAGTGATGCATACACTTTGAATGTAATGCTTTAGACTTAAAAGAAATACTTCCTTGTGACAAATTGAACTAGGATTAATCTTTAAGTAATATAGACCTTGAAGGTCGTATATTTTGTATGTATACGAAGCTTATGGACTTCATTTAAGCAAAGTAGTAGTCCTTGGACACTTTACTATACTGCGTGGTATGTGGCTTGACCAAGACAATATTGAATGGGCTTTGGCGGTACTAGGAGTTAAGGTCCTAGTTTAAATTGAATCGAGTAGGAAATATCCTACGTGCTTTTAAATATGTTTCTTGTACACTTCTCGTGCGCCATTTTTCGGCGGCTTAAATTTTACAACCTAAGGTGTAATAACCTCATTGTGTGTAAATTGCAACACCAAGAATATAATGACCAACTTGATCATTGGCAGAGGTTAGCGACCCACTCTATCTCAAATCCTTACATAGTATGACTTTGTAAAAAAAAAATTACAAGCGCCAAAACTACTAGGAGAGTTAATGTGAATGTTTAAGTTGGCTTAAATGATAAGGCATGTATTACACCTCAAGCCATTCGACATTGAAACTCATTAACGACTTGGTGAACAAATCTTTGTGTTTAAGAAAGCGAAGCAAGAGATTTGTGGAAATGTCTTATTATCATTGAATTGGTAGGGAGGATTACATCATTCTTGAAATGAAAACTAAGACAACTACCAATAATGTTTGCTTTCCATGAGAAGCTTTTAGTACATTGATTTTAAACAAAATAAAGTAAGTTTTACATCTATGAGGTTATGTAATTATACTAGCAGAGTCGATGCTCTATAATTGTGTCTACATAGACACACATAAATCATGTGAACAGAGGCTATGCTCTGTAATCGTCTCGACAAAGACACCTATATATTATGTGAGCAGTAGAAGCTACGTAATCGTGTCGAAGGAGACACCTATGAATCGAGGCTATGCTCGTAATTGTGTTGATGAGGCTTATGTCGGCATATGTGATGCTCCGTAGTCATATCGACGAGACTTATGTCAACATATGTGATGATCTAACGAGAGGTTCTAGGAGCGTAGGGTATCCTCTGTCAATGTTGTAGGATCTCTAATGATCATTGTGTCATAAGCAAAGGCTCAATAAAAGATGGTTTATAGTGCTCTTAATAAACATCAAAAGTTTCATATGTAGATAATATGATATGTAGTGAAACAAAGGCAATATAAGCGTATTAGTTTTGTAGAAAACATACAGTTGACAAAGTGTATCCTCCGTCATTAGTGTTAGGTCTCTGTTCACCTTGTGGTAAACATTTTGCGAAGGAAGGTTACGGCCCTTCTTCTTGGAAACCCATGGCGAAGGCATATGTGAGACTTCTTCTCAAAATGAAACCGAGCAGAGGCTCCTGAAGGTTATTGAGTTTGAACCTTCTTCATAAACGCAGACTGAAACAGAGGCTGCTCACGAGTGCAATGGAGCTCTGAAGGTTGTTGAGTTTGAACCTTCTTCATAAAGCGAACCCAAGCAGGCTGCTACGGAGTGCAATGGGCTCCTCGAAGGTTGTTGAGTTTGAACCTTCTTCATAAAGCGAACCCAAGCAGTTTGCTCACAGAGTGCAATGGAGGCTCTGAAGGTTGTTGAGTTTGAACCTTCTTCATAAAGCGAACCCAAGCGGAGGCTGCTCAGAGTGCAATGGAGCTCCTCGAAGGTTGTTGAGTTTGAACCTTCTTCATAAAACGAACCCAAAGCAGGAGGGTCTCTCAGTGCGGTGGAGGCTCCTACGAGGTTGTTGAGTTTGAACCTTCTTCATAAAAGCGAACTGAAGCGAGAGGCTTTCACAGTCTGCGGTGGAGGATCTCTGAAGGTTGTTGAGTTTGAGCCTTCTTCATAAAACTAACCCCAGAGAGGCACTTTCACGGTCTGCAATGGAGGCTCTTGTAAGCTCCTACAAAGTCGCAATGGAGGCTCTTATGAAGGCTCCTACAAAGTCTGCAGGAGGCTCTTATGAGGCTCTGAAGGTTATTGAACCTTCTCCAAAAGCAGACCATAACATAGGGGCTCCATTTAAACCGGAGCGCAGGTTGTTGAAATGGTAGCGTAAAGTTTGTGGGTGGTGGAAAATCTCGTGATTAGAGATAAAAGTGGAGATTTTAGTAGTGCTACCATGTGGTAACAAGGATGTAGGGAATTACGGTTGAATTCGACCGTTATTTATGGAAAATGGTTATTTGACTCGGAAAACGGGACTTATTATTGCGGGTCCCACGGACGGCGCCACTGATTGTACAAAAAGATGCACATACCAGGCCATCAATGGTGATTGACGGAGTTAGGGGTGATGGTGGTGATGTCGAGTGCAAGATAACCTGAAAATAAGAAATAGAAGACACTACGTTAAGTGATTACGAAGGGGTAGGACCCTGTGAACCACCTCCGGCGTGAGAGTAAGTATGAGTTACGGTTGTATAAGTGTGTGTAAGTCAAGAGATGAGTGTTGAATCAACTTACCATAATTCTCTGCCGTCCAACCTATTTATAGTGGAAGAAATAGGGTTAGGGGCACCTCTGCAAATGTAGGAGAACATGGGGCGTCCCATGTTTGTGGGTAACCGCTAGGGCTTAGTGACCCGTTCCCTAACTTGTCGGGAAGCAGGAGGAGATCGTGGGTTTGACAGTCGGAGACCTAACTTGGGCCTTGAATAGAATAACCCGATCGTCTCGGAGGAGGTTCGAGCGAGTGAGGGAGGGCTCCGTGCGGTGATGGAGGCCGGGCTCGAGCGTGGCGGAGGCCTTGATGGAGGGCTCCGATCGGTGATGGGCCGAGCTCCGAGCGTGGCGGAGGCCTTGATGGAGGGCTCCGATCGGTGATGGAGGCGGGCTCCGGCATGCGGAGGCCTTGATGGAGGGCTCGATCGGTGATGGAGGCGGGCTCCGAACTATGGCGGAGGCCTTGATGGAGGGCTCCGATCGGTGATGGAGGCGAGCTCAGAACCTCGGCGAGGTTAGACACTATGAGTGCTTTGGTGCGGTCGAAGGCATAGGCTTCTTCCTTTAGGAGGTTCATCATACCCTTTGTACAAATGGTAAGCTAAGTACCATAGTAGCGGTAGCTTTGTTAGCGAGGCGGAGGATGCGTCATCGAGGATGTGATACTAGTCAAGTGTATGTTGATGACATCACCTTTGGCTCAACAAACTACAAACTTTGCAAACAATTTGAAAAAGCGATGACAAAGTTTGAAATGAGCATGATGGGAACTCGCATACTTTCTTGGACTACAAATCGAGCAAGCGATAAAGGAATATCCATCGGTCAAGAGAAATACACTAGAAATCTCTTGAAGAAATATGAGATATCGACTTTGCCTCGATGAAGACTCAATGGTCCCACCCACAACCTTGGACACGATCTCGGCCGTCAAATCGATCAATAAAACTCATTTGAGAGGATTGTAGGCTCAGATGTATCTAAGCGCTTCTAGACCATACATCCAATTCTCGGTCATCTAATAGCAAGATATCGGTCCAATCCTAAAGAATCCGTCTCACTGCAGCCAAAGAATACTGGTACAGAAGGGAACCCCGAACCTTGGACTCTATTATCGAAATGCTCGAGGTTTGATCTCGAGGTTACTCGATTACGATTATGTTGGTACAACATGGACGAAAAAAGCACCTCGAGGTCTGTCAATTTCTTGGAGGAAAAGCTGGTTTGTTGGAGTGCTAAAAGCGTTGATCGGTGGCTATGTCTTATTGGCGAATATGTGGCTGCTGCAGGATGATGTGCCAATGTTTTGTGGATGAAGAGTCAACTCGGTGACTATGATATCCACTACAAAATGGTACCCATCTTACAGTGACAACACCAAAGTGCAATTGCAATCTCCAACAACCCTGCCCTCCATCAAAGAACCAAACACATTGATATCGAGATATCACTTCATCGGGGATCGCATAATGAAAGGAGACATAGAAGTTCATTTCATCCCGCGAATATCAACTTCGATATCTTCACCAAACCTTTGGATGAACCTACATCTAGGAGACTGAAAGCTGAATTGCGAATGCTTGACATTGATAGTCAGGCATCTAAAAATCAATCTCAGTAAGTTCTGTGAAATGGTTCGTCTCCCTGAACATCCAAAATCTACCTCTCACTGAATGAGTAAGACTCAATCAGGGTCCCTGACATAATGCATTGAATGAGTAACTAAATGCTTCAAGTATTAGTTACTTAAATGTCCTAGGTTGGTAATCCCACCAATTTAATATAGGAATACATGTCTTCTTTGTCGAGGAGTATCATCATTTACCTCACCCCACTTGGCATTAAATGCCTTCTCTCACATAAAATATCCTATGAATATTTTATTCTTGCTAAAGTGCACTTTTACTGTGCATTGCAGCTGTTTTCCTTGAAGGCGGGATTTTCTTTGCGTGAAGTGGTGGGTGGCATTAAATGTGGAATATCAAGCGATTTCAAAATGGTCTTTACATATCACGTTTATACAAAACCACCCTCTCACTACTCTATAAATACCTCTTCAAAACCACAAAACACACACAAATTATTTTCGCAACTAAACTCGTCAAAATCCTTTCTCAATCGAGAAAAATTTGTGTGTTCTCAAAATCTTTAAAACCTCTTTTGGAAAACCCTCCTTGTAAACATTTACAAAAGTTTTCATCACAAACTTGAGAGATCTAAATACTTTGATTGTTCTAGTCAAAACATTTTTTAACCCTAAAATCTTCTTTATTGAAATGGCTAGAACACAATCTCTCAGGTTTGCTTCTCGATGGTGGGGATCTTACTAACGTTGAATTTAAAACAAATAATGTCATAGGAAATTTTGAATACCGAAAATGTCCCAACCTATAAAGACATTATAAAATTTTTATTCAACGCCCACTCAAACAGCCTTTGTAAAATGTCCTCGATCGCACCCAAACTACCTCGGGAGTTTTGGGCTCTGACTAAAGCCTTGACCCGACACCTTCTCTGATGAGAATAACCTTAGACCACTGGGGAGTATCTCATCGAGTTCGATCTTAATAGGGCAACAATACACCTGGATTACAAAACGTTTTGCACTTCAACGAGGTTAGATTATAACAAAGGTATTTATGTCGCCCATCACAACCCTCCACGATAAAGGATGGGTTAAAACAAATCGTTTTAGATCCAACTTTTTGGACAAGACCCCGGTCACTAAAAGCTCATTCCCGTGGCTTGGAGGATCCTCTTCACTTTTGTGATTCGGTCCTCGGCGGGAACCACTCATCCACCGAACAAGTTAACTCTATTTAGTTGATGATGACATCTTGCTCGATGAATGGGGTCCTTGTCGACATAGGGAGATCATTTACGATGATCTCGTACGAAGCTTCTGAGCAAAACTAGGGCGATGCGTTTCGTATCCTAGGTTTGTCTCTTGTGCTTTGCATCATTCTTGGGTTCAAATTATACTCGGGATGAAAAATTTGGAAATTTACACGGCATCTTGAGCCCATCAAATTTTCAAAGGACCCATCCTTGTCACTCCTATTGAATTGGCCCCCACATGATTGTTGTAAACAATCAAAGTGAATCGATATCTCAAACCACGCTCCTAAAAGAAAGGGAAGTCTCGGTGGGACTAAGACTAAACCAAAGTCTCGGGGCCACGAGGCTTGAGGGAGCACAACCTAAGAGGCACAAAAAGCCGAGACTAAGCAGACACCCACCCACTGGCAACAACCACCCCGTGACAACGAAGGACAACGATACATCACGGTCGGTGCCCTTGGTTACACCTACTACTCCCAGATCCGGAGGAAACAAACAACCCGGCGGTAGGGGCGCCTTCCATACGCGATGATAACATTACGAATCTAAGTCTTTGTGCGAGGGCACACGATCGATCCCAAAGACTGGGAAACAAACAACTCAACGATAGGGATACAACAATCACCGACTCCGCCCAAAGCATTGGGAAACACCCACCATGTCTCGGGGTCACCTGGGGACAAAGACTGGAGGAAAGAAACAACCCAGATCTGGAACCCAAAACCAATCGACTCGGAGAAGGCACTGGAAACTCCACGATGTCGAGGGGTCAGCGGAGACAAAGACTCGGAGGATATATACCACCGATATGGAACCCATCACCAACCCCTTACTCACAATTGCGATGTCAGCGGTATTCTATTCTCGGAGGATGAACTTCTTTGGCCAAGATGAAATTTTATCATTTGGAGAAGAGATGGATCTTGAGGTTCAATCGAACAAGAGCCTCACCTGATCAAAAGGAGCATCTTGAGTCACCATTTCATCAGGAAGATAATGACTCGGACTCCTCATCATCCGACTCAGGGAATTTAACCGTTTGACAACATTCTTCCGGTCAACGAAGACATACGGTTGATGGATCACTAAAGCCTCAAGAAAGGCGTACCTTTGGGTTCTTGATCAATTTTGGGATCAACACTGCTGAGCGGCGGCCACCTGGCGATCTTGATCGATGTGCTCACCTTCAATGAAAATGTTCATGAGCACGGAGATCTCATGTACCAACCCTTATCGAGTTGGATGAAAACCTAGTTAAGTTTCTCAAGCATCTTGATCATGTTGAGTTAAGATTGATGAAATCGGGGATCTTTGTTAAAGAAGACCCGACCCTCAATGCCAAAGTCTTTGGAGGCCATTGAGGTGTATGTGAAGAACTCGTCTCGACTCATGAACTAATTGAAATGCTCCAATCGCCAATGTTCGGGTCTCAATCTTGATTCGATCTCTTGAGACCTCGGTGGACTCATTGAACACCAGTATTTGCTATGGCTCGGCCTCGTCTTCCATGGCTGGACTCTTGGTCCCCGGATGAGCGCTTTGGAGCTTTCTCGGGCTAACTTAGATACAAAGGTCAATGGTCTTCAGCGGATACTTGAGAGATTAAGGCTATGATCAGCTGAAATATATCAGGGCCTTCAAGGTCAAGCAACTCTTGCCTCCATACCCATATCGATGTCGGTACCGATTATCGACTCTTGGCACGAGGTGTTTCTCGAGCCAACTCAACTCTTGCCTCACTTGAGTTCCCAGCGATTGAGGGGAGAATCTTCTTGAAGAAACTCCTCTTCACATCGAGGGGAGCAAACACCTCTAGTATCGGTAGCTCCAACATCATACGCACCGGTCTCGGCCAATACCCATATCCTCACTACCACCACAAACATCAACAACAACAACACCGTGGTCACAACAACAACACCACCCTTAGTTGCATCATCTTCCTCGGGCCGGGACAAAGGCAAAGGCATAATGACAAGCTCACGAGCTGAGAAGATTTCCTATAAAATCGGCGACCTTTGAATACACCTTACACCACAACGGTGAGTAAACATCTTGCTAAAGAAGAAAGAAAATTGGAACTAGTTGAGGAAGAAAAAGAACAAAAAAGCAGCAAAGGTTGTCATTGAAGAAGCTGAGAACATGGGATTAGATGCAAGCAAGCTCCAAAAGGGTCGAGGCGGTCAAAGTTCAAGGATGCTCATTTGCTCGGATGGTCATGCTATGAGAAAGCGGTTTGAAGCTAAGAAAAAGAAAGCTGAAGCTGTCAGGAAAGAACGAATTGATCATTACAACTGGACAATGACAAGCCGAAGGCAACCTGAAAGGATCACTGAAGTCAAAATCATTCCCAACTCTAAACCACTGGCTATGAATGTATACAGGGGGGATGATAAGAGATATTTCGAGATTCATGATCCCTTTACCTTTGTTGACTTTGGGATCACTGAACTCGATGAGCTAGGTCCAATCATTGAGTCTAAAAGGAATGCAATTGTTAAGGACCTGATGAAGATGCTCAGCAAAAGATATGAAAGGCTGAAAGATGCACCATTCAACTGGAATTCAGTGCCTTGACTTGCACCTCAAGGATCTCAACCACAAGCATCCACCGGCAAAAGGAAAAAGTTGAGTTCCAACACGAGATCAAAGTGCCTAGCTTAGAATGCAACAGAGTCACTGAGGGGTGAAATTTGTGAATTGTTTAGTGATTGAAAAGCACGAAGAGGGCTATTCCACATTGATGTCTATGGAAACCAGACATTTCAAAGATGAAGTGATATTGATCAAGTTAGGCGTGGGCTGCAATGATCGGCTACATTCGATGGCCTCTCATATCAATCCCGGAAACATCGGTTTTGTCAAGACACGAATGCCAAGATAAGAGTCAATCGATAGGAAACACTCATCACCAAGAAAGTGAAGCTTGAAGCCTTTGGGAATCCATACGGGTGACATCATGTTATCTTTTCTTTATACTAGTGATAGGAACCATGTAAGATGATTAATAAAGATGTATGCTTTTGTTAAAATACTCGGTGTTCCATATTGTAATCATTAGTACATTCGATGTAAGAAGAAGCCATTTGCTCACTTACATCGATCATACACTTAGCTATTTATATATCCAAATAGGGGAAGCTGTTGGGTTCGATAAATACCCAAACCCTAAATCTAGGATTTGAATAGAAAATAACCTAAGTGTTTAATCCGTTAAACACTATCGAGTCACCGAGTGCATAGTCTCTCGATGAGCCATCTTCGAGATACTCGATGCGAGGCGAAGAAGAAGCCTCTCCACTCGACAAGGCGGAACTTAATGGGTGAAGACTAAGTCAAGAAGAAGATGGTGGATTCGGTGGTGATGATAATAACTCATGAATCCCTTAAACTCCTCTCCAGCTGTAGCGAAGACAAGCGAAGGAAGAGCGAAGGCTTTGAAGGCGAAGAATGAGCGGGACTAGGCGGGAAAAGTTTACCCGAGATAAAACTAAGCCCCAAGTGTTTTACCCAGATAAAACTAAGTCCCTATCTACTAAAGCCATATCTTCCCATTTATAGTAGCGGCGATACTAAAGTTCTCTGTTAAGGAAAGAAGCTTGGCGACTATAAATAGCAAAGTAAACATTAAGCGAATATATCTATATTCGGGATTCTTTATGATCAATGTTTTTTCTTCTAGGTTAAAGTTAAATATCCATACTTGTATAAATAGCATAAGAGAAGGGTGAAAAGTTTAAGCTTGTGAATTGTAAAACACACATACACACAAGCCAACTTTTCACTCCTCCAAATACAACTTTATCCTTGAGCTAGCTCGGTGGGTTCTAAGAGTTGTGCTCGGACTTAGCTTTGAACTTAGAGAGGTCACCCCAAACTTTGTCATTTCAATCCCAAGTACTATTCATAAGTACTTGGGTAGCGATATTCTTTGATTTATTTCTAATAAGAATATGATGTTGAAAATTACTTTGTGTGTGTTACTTACATTACTTTCGAGTCATTATTCAACATTAAATTGTTTTAAGTACTTAATTGTTTTTAAACACAATTAATGTCGATAGCATACAAGTTTGTATCACGATTCCCGATTAAGAGATCGATGCCATTCAAGTTTCTAACGAAGCAAGCATTTTCCTAAAAGCAACCTCTAAATCGCATCACAGGCGCTTTGTTGAAAACAAATTGTGTCCCAACCGCCCGACATAGTAAACCCGGTGATCAAATAATTTCCAAAAGGTAGATCTCGTAACCCATGATAGTTTGCTACATGATCATTTCCAAATCGTACAGTTCCATGAATTTCAGACGAAATTGATCGTGACTTGATTCGGTCATATGCTTGGAGCAACCCGAGTCGACGATCCAAAGGCGTATTTCGATAACACCTTAATAATGAGAAGAAGAAGATTTTGGAAACCGTTTTGATTTTGGTTCCTTTGGGTTAGAGGTAAAATCATGATCACACTCAAAGAAGTTTTCTCTGGGTATTACGGTTGGTCACTCATTGTACCATTACGGGTGTGAAAATTCTACATGGGTTTCAAATGTCATCCTAAAGTAAACACTGCTTCTTATCAATAGTGTAAAGCCTAAGTCTTGCCACTAGACTTCCTATTCGTTTAGCATAAGTTCTTTTTGGAACGTTCTTCTGAACAGGCTTTACAATCTCATTCTTAGAAACACAATCATCATGAACATTAGTTAAAGATTTCTTGCAAGTTAAACAAAGAGATTCAACACATTCATTAGACTTAGCAAGTTTCATAGGTTCATTACATTTAGATGAAATGTCTTTCTTATTATAAAGTGGTAAATTCCTAGGGTGTTCTTCTACTTTCTTCTCTTTATTCAAGCTACTTCTATTAGAGGCAGGCGAGACTCTATTGTTCCTTGTATTGCTCTTAGGCTTTAGTCTGCTGCTCCTAGAGGTGCTTTCTAGTCTTGTAGAAGGTAAGGCACACGCATTAGGATTCACTTTTTTATCTAGAGAAGTGGTTTCAGCTTTCCTAGTCTCTTTAGAGTGCTTGTTTAAACTTATGTCATTTGCTCCATATGGTTTAGATGTGGAAGCGAGACACATTAGTGGTACTCATCTTAAAAAGGCCAAAAGCTAAAACTTTTGGTGTCTCCATAACCGCTTTTCCCTTTTCAACATTTTGTTTAGGTAAGGCGGTGGGTATTAGTTTTGATAAATCATTTTCTCATTGACTTTTGGAGGAGACATAGAAGCAGACATTTTGGTTTGAAAACCGGTTTGGGAACATTTGCTTTCTCCTCGGTCAATGGTTTTGTAATCTTAGTATCCACTACCTTTCCTTTTGACATTCGGTGAGCCCTCAAAGATCATTTTAGCTTTCATGTCATTGTAGACACGCTCATCTGACGTTTGTCATACTTGCATTCCTCGGTTTTCGATCAAGTTGTTTAAAATATGATACATTTCTTTTCATGTTTTTCAAGAGCTTTTCATATTTTGAAACAATTTTGGAGGTCTCGGTGGAGTCTTTCATGATCTTCAACGAGAATATGTTTGTCAAATAATGGACATAATATCGAACATCTTGAAGAGAGAATCATTTAAATTTTCCAAAACTTTGATGTGTTCAACACTTTCATTAGCTTTCTTTATCGAGTTTATGGTCACGACAAAGTCAACTGTTTCTTTCAAAATGCTTGTTCAAAATGAATTACCCTTGAGTTGATGTTATTTAGGCGAGGGCAATTTGAGTTTCAAAAACTTTTATTTTCATCATCAAAACTAGAAAACGGATATTAGATATAATATTGGTTTTAGATTTAACATCTCTTGAAGTTCCCCAATTCTAGTTTTAACGTCATCTAAAATGCTTCTAGCATCACTTGTGTTAAAAGGATTGTTTGAAGACATTTGTTTGATTTTGAAAGAGATTGTGAGACAACTACGAGTTTATGTAACCTGGTTTTGAAACTAGTTTTGAAACGGTGTTGACTCTTTGTTTGAAACCTTTGGGTGTGATGGAAAACTTTGACTTTTCTTTTGTGAAACAAAAGTAATTCCATTAATTTTGTTCCATTTGTTATAGTCGATTGGTTTGATTTCCGAATTCTTTTGTTTCATTTTTATCTACTCGTCGGATAGTTCTAATGTTTCAAGAGAATCACGAACAATTATGGGTTCATGCAATGCTTTTCCATTGTTCAACACATTACATTCTTTACGAGCTTTCTTGAGGAAACAAGGAGGTGTGTTACCAAGAGCCATTTTTGTGTTGTATGAAAATACGGATTCGTTTGATTAATCGACATATTGGTTGATTTAGGTGAATGACCCGTTGTAACAAGCAAATTTTCTAATTTTTTGATTTTTTTGTTGGAATCACTCCTAAACTAGATTACAAGTGTTAGTGATTAATATGTAATAGTTAGCTTATTTAGGCCTTTATGTTTATTATTAAGCTAAGGCTTGTGTAGAAGGCCCATGAGCCTTGGTCCAAGCCCATAAGAAGGGAAGGATGCTAGTAGTGTTGCCCTAGCTCCTTTCCCTATAAATAATCCTTGTAAACCCTCACTTGAGGGTTGGTTGTTTATTTCATTTCATACTCTACGCATAACTCTTCATATTAGCATACGTGTGTGTTTGTTATTGTTCAACCGACCATCTTATCTTTCTTTCTTACATATTTAGGCTTATGTTACATACATAGTGACCTAACAGTGGTATCAATCGCCAAATAGTTGGGTGAAAAGGTTTTGTTTTTGAAGTTTTTAGTGTTATGCATAAGTTCACGGTTTATAAACTTTGTCACGCATAAAAACTCATTTTACACTTTCAATTCAAGATTCTTGTACTTTCAAGGTTTTAGGTGTTAAAATTTCGGTTTTGGCAAAAGTTTCAAACTTTCTGAGTAATTCATTGTTTTAAGCTTGGTTTTCTCGTGTGTTCGGTTCTACAGCGTAGCGTGTGTATAAGTTTTGGATCATCAAGTTTCACACTTTTGTGTTATTTTGGTGATATTGAAGTCATTTCATCACAAAAATCGGTTTAGAAACACTTTGGGCTAAAACTCAATTTTGGAAAATCCTCGCCTAACAAATCCCTAGAGTTCGCGTAAGAAATCCGTGGTTTGATCTTGATTTTTGGTTTACTCGGTGTTTTCTTGCTTGGATAAGCACGAAAACACTTCGACTTGGATATCATTTACCTTTGTGATAGTGTAAAGGATTTTTAGGCAAAACCTAATTTTACGCATAAGCTCAAACTTATCGTAGAACTCTTCGCCTAAGATTTTTCTTACGCCTAAGCCTTGTCTTACGCATAATCTAATCCTCGCATAAGTTTTCTCGTCTAACTTTCGGTTCGCCTAATCTTAGTGTTTTTCAATTCTTACGCGTAAGCTAATCCTCACGCGTAGCTATTGCATTTACGCGTAAGTTTGGTATTTTACGTCTAAGCATTTCTTTGCCTATACTTGGTTTCTACACCTAAGGACACTTCATCAACAAACTTTTCATTCGACTACAAATATCCATCTTACAACACAAGTTTTCAACATGTCTTAACCACCATACTCTAATTACTTTCCTTACACGTATAATCAACAACAACAACAACAACAACTCAGTCCACAACATCAACAATTCAATCAACAACAACAAATTTATCAACAACAATTCAACCAACAACATTATCCACAACAAGGATCAATTCCACCTCAAATGGTTCAACCACCACCTAGTCTTCAAGTACAACCTTACACAAACGTTTACAATCAACATCCATCCGGGAATACTATGAAGGAACCGTCTTGGTTTGCAAAGATGTGTGAAGCTTTAAGTAGCCAACAATCCATTCATGAGGCGGGATCATGATAGACCTCCAATGCTCACTCCGGAAACTATGATCAATGGGTGATTAGGTTCTTTAGGTTTTGTGATCTAAAGAAGCCACATGGAAAGTTCTTAAAGAAGGTCATCTTGGAAGGACCATTTCGGATGCCTATTGTCGTTACACCGGAGATCCAAATGCTATTCCACCAAGAGATGATCTCACAAACATTGCAATGTCGTGACCTTTACGGTGATGAACTTTTACATTTGAAGTGATGAGCTAGCAATGCAATATATCCTTTTAGGGTTACCCAATCCGATTCTTGAAGTGTTGATGCTCAAAAGATCGCTAAGAAAATGTGGGAACATATTCATCTTCTTATGGAAGGCAGATATTAATCAAGAAGACATGGAATCCAAAATTTACTTGGCTTATGAACACTTCATGATTGAACCGGAGAGACATTAGAGTCATATCATCATCGATTCTCATACATCATCAATGACTTGGACAAACACAACATCATCATGCCAAAATTCTTTGTTAACACTAAGTTCCTAAGTATTCTTGGTCTTGAGTGGGAAAAATATGTCATTTTCATCCGTCAAGCGAAGAATCTTCATCATGCTACATATGGATTGTTGTACGACTATTTGAAGCCACACCAAAAGAGTTGACAAAGAAAGGACTATCCGTGGACTCCGGCCCCACCGTCACTTCCGGACAATCAACAACTTGCTTTGTGGGCTCAAACTAGTTATCCTCCTCAACCGCTCCTCGACCAAGCGCAACAATTACACCATATGATCCTTCACAACAACAATCTCAACAAACTCAATTGGTTACATACAACAACAACAATGATCAAGCACTTTAAAGTGAAGCTAATGAGGACTCCGATGCTTTCGATGCATTGCAACAAGGATTTGTTATGATTGCTAAAGCCTTGGCGGTATACAAACAAATCCAACAATCGCATTCGCTCCTCATCAAACACAAGGAATCGGTGTTGTAAACAATGGACGTGTTGAAGTTCGAGAATCGTGGTTATGGTCGTCGGATGGGAGGTGGTCAAGGGTTTAATGCTATGGGAGGAATAACATGGGTGCTCCACAACAACGAGAGCTCAAGTGGTTGAGCAGGGAATGCTCGAGAATGGGATGAATTGTCTTGTTGCTACAAGCTGTAATGAGAAGGGTCACTGGCTAATGCATGCCCAAAGCCGAGGACTAGGCGTGCTTATCACAAGGAGGCTTTACTTTTGGCTCTTAAGGATGAAGTGGTGGAACCCTCACAACCAAAGAATAGAGCTTTATGGCGGATCACGGACTCGAGATGATGATATGGAGGACTTGCGAGGCTAATGCGTGATGATGTTGATGGCACAAATGCAAGCTTTCCACATGAGTGACACAGGACCGATGTATGACACCGATGGCTTGTCTCGGTACCGAACAAACCATCTTCATCAGATCTAATATCTCGACCAACATCCGAATTCGACGAGGCTCGAATGTTTAACATGAGTCGTCCACATCTCATTATGCGATTCTCAACTAGACCCCGTAGTTACATTTGATGATCAAGATGACCTTATGGTTACCTTTGATGACTCCGTGGTCATACTTGAGGATCGAATAGTGATCATGTTGTGACTCGCGTTGAACACGCTGAACCTTTGCCTAATCCGGATGTTGATCTCTTACTTAAGACCAACAATCCCGAATGGAAGAATGTTGTGCACTTAATCGGCAATTACGGTAAAAATGCAATTTGTTAACGGGGATATTTAATGCTTAAAAAGGCAACTCAATTTTTCAAAACTCAAGAAAAGCGTGAACAAGGTTTTGAAGTCGCTTTTGCTAAATCACACCAAACCCAAAAATCATTAGAGCAGCCAGTTAAGTGATCTATCCGCATCGAAGAATGCTTTGTTATCTCAAATAGAACAATGAAACATGAACATAAAAACAACGTAACGCTCTTACTTTAGAAACTCAAAAGCCAAGGTGAGTTGTTAACTTGTCAAAAGCAGTTCTCTGTGTACAAAAAGCATTCTCTGAAGCGAATAGATGACCATCTTGAAGAAATTGTCGACACAAAACAAACTCAAAGAGTTTGAAATGTTGTTTATAAACATGGTGAATCAATCACAACTATTCAAAAGTTTACTTTAAAACCCAATCCAAATGGATATGGACGAATCTTCTTGATTACAAACCATCGCTTTCAAACAAAGCATTCAAACCAAATCCTCAAGTTTCGATCGAGAATACAAAATTGATGATTTTGTTATGAGTGTTGTTGAATATCATCATCAAGAGGAATTAGATGCGAAAGGCGAGTCGATCAAAATTAGAAAATGTTGTTTATAACAAACCATTTAACTATTCAAAAGCCGTCACTTTACGTAACACAAAAGGATTCTTCTAACACACCTCGGGTTATCACACATATGTCGAGTCTTCTAATGTTGCTCCCCAACCAAATTATGCAAAATTTATGGTCCTTTACCTTCACTCGATGAAGTAAATTCAAAACCGAAAATCGTCAAATTCTTAGATATTTTGACATTTCACCGACCTCAAAATTTTAGAGCGTGAGATTGAATTTCATTACGAAATAAAAGTTGAACATTTTCAATCGCCTCGGTAGCGAGAACAAAGAGATATTTTTGAGAAAGAATTTTACCCCATGTTAAAAATTTGAAAAATTGTGCATTGTATTGGGAAATGGAATTTCATAAGAAACTTGGATTGATGAAAATCATTTTCGAGAAAACAGAAACATCTATTTCAAATACAAAACATAAAAAGAAAATGTTACTAAAAAATGTTGATCGACTCTTGGAAGATGTCATCTGTGCTGATATCCATAATGTTGTGTTATTGCATTCTTTGCCATATGCATTTGATTATATCTCTGCTGATTCTGTTGATTCTGTTGAAATTGTTGAGAATACTGATAATGTGCATCGGATCGAGTCATTAAAAGTTGAAAATGAACGATTGTTAAACAAACTTTCAAATGCAAAACGTCGTCTTCAATGGTGTCAAAAAGAATTTCAAAATCGTGAACTTGCTTTGCAAAACAAAATCACCCAATTGCGTTCAAAATCTTTTGATCCTAAAATTGAGCAACTGGATGATCAAAACGCGTCTTTGAAATTTCAAATCTCAAAATATGAACAAGAACTTGCAAAAGTTCAAAAGGAATATGGTGTCATATTTGATTTACTCAAACAGACTCATGATGAAGCATCAAACGAGCTTGATCATTATCTTGCACACACTAAAGAAGTTACAAATGTTTATGGAAACCTTAGTCTTGAAAATCAAGATTTGTTGCACACTATCATTGTGTTAACGAGAAGTTAGGAAAGTATGAACAAGTTCGACTTAGCAACATTAAGAAACTTGCACTGTAACACTTAGAAAAAGTGACACAAGAATGCCTCTTGACAAACCACAAGATACTAATGTGCTTCCTCTACTAAAAGCAGGAATAATTGCCTTTTTTCCCAGCGTCCGCACTTCACGACCTAGGAGCAATACAAGGAAGAATAGGAAGTTGCGACCTAAGAAAAGAACAATAAAGAATCTTTGAAGTGAAGAACACCTAGGACTTTCAATAAGACCCAAGTTGCACCCACTTTAGATATTAGTCGACAAATGTAATGGAAAAGTGATGTATGAATACTAAACCTTTAAGTACTTTTGATATTAAGTCCAAGCTTCTTGTGTTATATGTCGTAAAAGTATGCTTTCTCGATTGTCATGATAAATGTGTTGCTAAAGCTATCTTGTCTAGTTTACGGAATCCTCGAAAGCAGAATACCTCTAGGCCCACTAATGCTTCTAAGTGCGTGGCAGTAAACCGCCTCTTTAGATTCTAAGAAACACATTGATGTCCTGTAGCTCCATTATCACCTCCAAGGAGCGTAGTACCACCTAGTGCATTCACTAAAACTAAAGCAAAGACTAGTTGGAGATGGCGAAATGGATACATAATACACTAGGATTTAAATGGATACCTAAAATCATTGATGTGTGTATTTCTACTATAGCGCTTGAACCCTCTAACTCTTGGGTTCCACATCTACTTCTATTCCATCTGTGTCGTGCATGTGTGTCACGGTGTCTGAGATCATCCTTTGGGTTGTTGATAGCGGATGTTCCCGACATATGACGAGCAATCTCAAGCTGTTATCAAACTTTATTGCAAAGTTCATTGGCATTGTCGATTGGGAATGATCACTTGCAGACTATCATGGGCTCGGAGATTACATCAATGGCAACATCGAAATTAGAAGGGTTTATTATGTGGAAGGCCTCGGTCACAATCTCTTCTCGATGGGTCAATTATGTGATGGAGATTTGGAACTTGCTTTTCGGAGAAAACTTGTTTCAAGGAAGCGATCTTATATACGGCACTTCATAATTCAAATCTCTACACTATCTCCATGCAAGACATGATTGCTTTATCTCCCATCATCGACTTTCAAAGGCAACATCAACAAAATCTTGGCTATGGCACCGTCATCTCTCACATTTAAACTTTCAAACCATAACCAACCTTGCTCGATACATACTAGTTGAAGGTCTCCGAGATTCCGATATTCTAAAGATCACCTATGCTCGACATGTGAACAAGGGAAAAGCACTCGTACTCACTTTCCTTCAAAGATGGAACCGACTCTCGACATGTGCTTCATCTTCTTCATATGGATTTGTGTGGCCCGATGCGGCGTGCAAGCGATTAATAGCAAGCGCTACATCTTGGTAATTGTCGATGACTACTCAAGATGGACTTAGGTCTACTTTCTTGAAGTAAAGATCAAGCTCCACAGATGATCATCACTTTTCTCACGAAAATTCAAGTTCGACTCAGGAACACGATCGGACAAATCGAGCAGACAAAGGCTGAATTTGTGAATCAAACTCTTCGTGCATTTTATGAGAAAGTGGGAATTGAGCATCAAACATCTATTTCCGTACACGAAACAAAGCGGAGTTGTTGAAAGACGAAACCGCGTTAGTGGAAGGCGTAAACGATGTTAATTAATGCTAAACTTACGGATTACTTATGGGTTTTGAAGCCGTGTCAAATGCATGCTACACTCAGAATCGGTCAATGATTACTAAGCGCCACAACAAAACACCTTATGAGCTTATTCACAACCATAAACCGAACCTCAAACACTTTCATGTATTTGGATCTCTTTGTTATCCGAATAATGATCGTGATAACTTTGGTAAGCTCAAAGCCAAAGCTGACATTGGAGTCTTTATAGGATATTGTAAAAATTCTAAGGGTTTCCGGATATGGAATCGTCATACAAAGCGAGTTATGGAAGCGATTCATGCAAATTTCGATGAGCTTCTGAAATGGCTTACGAGCATAACGACTTGGAACCGGTCACAACCATTTAAACTTCCTCCAAACCCCATCATCGGTGAACCAAGCCCCGACTTACTCATCAACAAATGGAAAAGCTATTTGCTCCTCATTTAGTGATGATATTGATGAGCGTGCTCGGTGTATCCAATGTTTCATTGCTCAACGATCATATTCCAATACGATACACTGCTACAACAACCACTTTGAAGCACCACCGATTGACTCTACAACAACGTTGAACAATCGCATCCAACGGCGCTGAACCAACTTGATGATTACGAACAATGAAGTACCCTCATCTGCGATTTTGATCCAAATCGTTCTTCAACCCGTTTGCTAATGAAGCTGTTGCACCAGATGTTGCGGAATCATCTACAAGCCATTTGAGTCCTCTCAATCTGCATAATGTATATCAACATCAACCTTCCATACATCGTTGGACAAAAGACCATCCTCTAGAGAATATTATTGGTAACTCGAATCAACCAGTTGTAACAAGACAACGTCTTCACACGAGATGGTGAACATTGCATTTATGCACTCACATGTCTGCCAATCGAACCTAAAAACATTAAAGGCGCAATGACCAAAGACAAGCGGATTGAATCCATGCGGAAGAACTCAATCGGTTTAAACGTCTTGAAGTATGGGAGCGGTTGAAAGACCAACGGGGTCTACTTCATTGGTCTCAAATGGATTTGGAAAAACAAATTGGATCTTTGAAGGGCGTAATCGAAAATAAGTCACGTCGGTGGCTAAGGGTTATAAACGGGAAAAAGGGTATTGACTTTGAAGAATCATTCGCTCCGGTTGCTCGCCTTGAGGTGTTCGGATATTTACGGCGTTCGCGACTCATATGAATATAACGGTCTTTTAGATGGGCGTCAAAGCGCTTTTACGAATGGTCAACTGAAAAGCAGTCTATGTCGACCGGCCGGAAGGATTCGTTGATTCGAGTTCCCGAACCACGTTTACAAATTGAACAAAGCTCTCTGGGACTCAAACAAGCTCCTCGGGCGTGAGTGCGATAAGTTATCATCCTTCCTCATTGCCAATAATTTCACCAAAGGTTGATCGACCCTACACTTTTCATAAAATATCACGGGGTTCACATCTTAATCGTTCAAATCGTGTGGATGACATCATTTTGGGTCAACACATTTAAAATACTCAAATGCTTTTGCAAAACTAATGACAAAACATTTTGAAATGTCAATGATGGGTGAACTCACATTCTTTCTCGGAATGCAAGTTCATCAATCACCCGTGGTATTTTCTTAAGTCGGTCCAAATATGCCCTTGAACTTCTAAACAAATTTGGAATGCAAAGCGTGACACCTATGCCACACCAATGGCTCATACCAAGAAACTAGGCGCTAATTTACATGGGAAATTGGTGGACCCTACCAAATACCGTAGTATCATTGGGTCTCTCATGTATCTAACAACTAGCGGACGATATTGTTTTTGTCGTATATCTTTGCTCCGTTATCGATCGAGACCAATCTGAAACCCACTCTCCGAGGCTAAAAGAATCTCGGATACATCAAGGGAACCATTAACTCGGGATCCGGTATCCAGAAGGATTACGGTTTTGAACTAATAGCCTTTTCGGATGCGATCACGCAGGATACTTAGATTCGCGGAAAAATACGTCCGAGCATTACAATTTTTGGTGATAAACTAGTGTCATGGCAATCGAAGAAGCGAGGATTGTACATCGTTGTCCTCAACCGGCGAATATGTAGCCATGTTGGCGTGTTGTGCTCAAGTCATTTGGATGAGAACACAACTCAAAGACTATGGTTACGTGTTGATGAGAATCCAATGTCTGCGACAATCGGTGCTATTGCGATCTCATGCAACTCGTTCAACATTCAAAATCAAAGCACATCGATCTTGATATCATTTCATCAAGGAGCACGTGGAGCAGTCTTGTTGAGTTATACTTTGTGGGTATTGAATACCAATGGCGGATCTCCTCACCAAAGCCTTAGATCCCGCTAGGTTTAATGAGTTGGTCCACCGGATTGGTATGCGGTGTTTGACTCGGAGGAACTGGATGAACTTTTAAAACATTCTTAAAACCGGTCAAACATCAAAACCTCTTTTGTAAATATTTTTCAAAAACATTATACAAAAATATAAAATCTGATAAGACAACAAAAATATTCTTCTATCTATATTTATTTTAACATGGCAAGTACAAATCTTCCGTCAACACTATAATCTTTCAAAATTCAGTATTTTATCGGTCAAGTGTTGAGGGGGAAAAGCAAATATTTTTCGGTTTCATAAAACCTTGTACTTGCATGTTACCACATCCTGGTTGTTTCTTTAAATAATGGTGGTCACATTTCTGGTCACCGACACTCCTCGGACTCAAATTTATAAAATTTCATTATTTCTTAAGTCGAGGGGAAGTGTCGTCAAGATTCTTTCCAAAATATCATTTGTTTGGTAACCAAAATGGAAGTTATGGGCGTTGAATGTAAATGGTTAAGATGGAGGGACTGAATGTGTCAAAAGCTCAAAGTATTTTTAACAAAATACCTCACCTAATTTCACAAACCACATTAACTTCACTACATTTAATATCCACCAACCCATATCATACGCCTAACATACAATCGACCAATCCGTGTTTCTGATCATCATTTTGTAAGTGTTTTGATGTTTTTAACATGATTATAAACATTGGTTTTGAATCATTTTGAAAACCAATGGTTAGATTTTAACCTAGGGATGATTTTGTGTTCTACGCATAAGCGTATGAACACCTAGTCAAGTTTTAGTGTTTGTGGTTAAAATGGTTGTGTCAAAACGTTTGTATAATCTCAATGATACCAATTTTATCATTAATACTCACCCAGAAACACGAATTGATTGATTTTGAATATTAGGGTTTATGCGTTATTTTTGGGTATTTTCAAATGTGAATGTTTCTGGTTAAAAAGATAGTTATTTGATGTTGTTCACATGCTGAATTAACCAAATCCAGGCTTAGAACTTTCCCAGAAACACTAATTGCGTTAAAATTGAATATTAGGGTTTATGTTCATAGAATTTGGGTATTTTTTATCCACTTAGGTTTTGATGTTAAAACTTGCATAAATCAACTCACTAGCCTTCTTAGACATTCCAGAAAAAATTTGGTGTAATTCCTATGGCTAAAACTCTTACACGTAGAAATTAAACATTAGGGTTTAAAGTCTACGCGTAACCCAGTTTCTACGCATAACTGCTTGAAAGTGTATTCATGATTAGATCTGAAAAGGAATGAATGTAGATGTTAATATTGGTGATATGGTGACTTTATTTCAGGATTCTACGCGTGAATAATTCAGAATCAAGGTTACTTGAACATCTACGCATAAGGATCACCTTACGCGTAGAATGTTATGCGTAAGAGAAATCTTACACGTAACCTTTACGCGTAAGGTTCTACAATAGGGACTACGCGTATCCTGTGAAGGATATGCATAAACAGTAACCTCTACGCATAAGGTTCACTCTTACGAGTAAGCCTTACGTGTAAGGTTCCATATACGCTTACGCGTAAGCTTTACGCCTAAAGCCCTCTTTTCCTCGCGTAATATCTCTTACGCGTAAGTCAAGAACCTCGCATAAGCTTATGCTTACATGTATAACCTTTACATTTACGCATAAACTTAGAACCTCGCCTAAGCCTAGTGTTAACCAAAATTATGAATTGTTACGCGTGCAAACTTGTAAATAAATAAATCATAACGCCACGAAACCAAAAAATGTCACTAATAAACTTAAATGGTTAATAAGTTGTGAAAATAAGTGAAAACTTGGACTTTAAAACTCAAAAGTTAATCAACTCATGAAACTTATCACGACGTCTTTGGACTATTGAACTAACAAGTGACATTGGACTCGTAACAATCATTGACATATCATATTCAATAAATAGACAATAAAATCAACTGTTGACTAACGTAATGTCTTTCGATATGTTGGTTCTTTTGGCTAAATATCTTTCAGATCACGACATGGACGCTCAAATGCAAAATGTGGAAGCACCAAATGTTCTCCTTGTTGAAGATATCTTCCTCATGGTTACCCGATGAAGATCGGAAAGAACAACCTTAGAGTTGATTTTGATAGTTTCACTGCTCAAAGTCTTCTTGTCGATTGTTGTAGACATTACGAAGAATCTCCCTTATCGAACATGCTCACCAACTCGCTACAGGTTCAGGAAATATACATTCACCAATTCTGGCATACAATGCGAAAGATCAAAGGTCAAAATGCTGTGACGGTGACGCTCAACCACAAACAAGTCACCATCACACCAGCAGATTTAAGGGCTATTCTTCTTATTCCTGTCATCGAGCCAACTGAATACAATGCCACACAAACTAAAGAGGTCATTCTACAATTCATGGTCGACATTGGTTATGACGAAGCTGCAGGGGTAATCATAAAGCATTCATCCGTGGATCTTAAGAATATTCCCCAACCATGGAGAACCCTCTACATTATGATTACCAAATCCATTTCTGGACGTGATAGTGGTTATGAGCATCCCAAGCTCATGGAACTGCAGATCTTTTGGGCTTTGGTCAACATGAAACACATTGAAGTTGAAGCTACGATATGGGGCGACATGATGTCTTTCCTCAAAAGCTTGGCACCAAGATCCCATATATAAGATATACCAAACTATTGATCCAAAGAGCTCTAAGGTATAATCTTGATATTCCGCGAGACTCAATGACCCCAACAATCACTCCGCGTTGTATGAACCTACACTCACGGTCGGTTTAAGGAATCAACAACAAAGAAACAAGGTGCGGTGTTGCGGATCACCTTCTTACTTATACGGTCAAACAACTTTATTCATACAAAAGGTATCTGGTAGTGGTTGATGAAGGCAAAGTAGGTTTTCTTGATGAAAAATCTTCTGGTACACCTACTAGGAAAACCAGGAGAGGCAGTACAGGAAGCATCACGAGCACTGAGAGTACTAGAAGGTATCCGAAGAGGAGTCCGCCCAGTAAAAGGAAAACTCCCTCTAAAAAGGGCATTCCTATTCCTAAGCCTGAACCGAAACAAAAGCTAATGGATGAAAGTTACGAGGATCTTGAATCGAGACGAAGAGGTTATCTACTCAAAGCGCAAAGATGACACTCAAGCGGTAGCAAAACCTCCCGGTCAAAAGGCGATAAAGGTAAAGGAAAACTCCGTGCTTGAGCATGAAAAAGCTCGGATGAAGAGCCATTTGATGAGGAAAGAGACTATTAGAAGAAGTTGAAGAACCTCATACTCAAGCATCTTGCCACATAGTTCGAACAGCAACAAATGCGTAGCCCAGAAGGGTCAAGTGGTGGAGTCCAATCAACACCAATTCACGATGCGGTTAATCAACCGGATAAGGGAACCGGTGCCACCACTCTTGAGAAACAACAAAGGCGACTTGAGGATTCTATCAATTATGACTTTGAGGAACCGAAAAGGAGAAGTCGAGAAAGAAAAAGGCGATGAAGAGGTGCGACTCAAGCTAAAGCGGATGAAGAAGCCGGGATTAAGGTGAAGAATTGGCTAAGTCTGGACAAGATGGCGAAGTTGATTATGATGATTTTCTTCTAGATAGCCAAGACGCTCCAAGGAAGAAACATCCGAGCCGACGAAGACCCTAAGTCTCCTCATGTCTCACCATCATCAGACTCGTCTTCTCACTCCTCACTTCCACCATCCAAAGGCACAACCAGATCCACATCCAGTCGGTGAAGAAACCAACCGACTCTTGGATATCCGGGCTAAGACAAAGATTGTCAATCTTTGTCAAGCAAGTCGGGAAGAAAGACGTAACCAACAAAAGTGAATCAACTCACCGCGGTATCAATCTTCTACATGACGAGATAGACAAGATGTCAAGTGAAAGGGTATATCCGAAGTTTATGCAACGTGATGTCCAAGGGGCTGAGCGAGATGATTAAGGGATATACTCACAAGTTCCTTCTTGACACTGTTCCTGGTGTGACAATAGAAATGTTCAACAGACAACTCTATCCGAATCTCATGCAATTGGCTAAGCAAACTATAAGATCAACACCTCTAACCGTAACAATCAACCCAACTGATCCTATAGTATTCTCCGATGCTGAATTGGTTGCTAGGCTGGTAACGCAAATGTCAAAACGATCTGCAACATTTACCTCTGACGATGGTAAACTGTTTGAAGCATTGCTTGAATACCAACTCAAAGCGACATGCGCAGTAGAAGGTGAAGGCCTAAGCGTCCAAGAGGCGATGAAGATAAGGATAAGGATAAGGAGCCTAAACGTCCAAAGAAGTCTGGTGAACCCTCCTCTATGCCACCACCACCCCAAAGGACTCCAACAGACACACAATCTCCTCCATGCTCTTCTGCTGACAAACCTCAGGATTCTAAGTCACCACCTTAGACAGAGAAAACCGGTGATCATTTCGAATACTGCTTGGTGGTGGCGATGAGAAGTCCCCGAGCCCCAACAACAACCCACCTCTCCGACACGAAAAAAACCAAAGATCCTCATCTAGGCCAAAGAAGAAGAAGAAGACGACTAAGGCTAATGTCGTCTCATGGCTAGACGAAGATGACACCGAATATGATTGGTTTTCTACACTTGTTGATGCTACTCCTCCCTACACGAAGGTCAAGATATGGTAGAAGGTTGAACATTGGAGCATGCTAAAATACTTCAAGAAAAGTTTTGGGTGAAGAAGATGACCAATTCGAGTTAAACGCATCAAGAATGAAGCTTTTCAACTACTCAAAGACATTCGGAAAGTGCTATTGAGTTGAATATCATCTTGAAAACATAGCACGAGCCATGTCTAACAACATCGATTGGCTCAACCACAGGCGAACATTGACTTCACCGAAAATACAAGGCTCCATACTACGCAGTGGACCGGACCTCTACCTACCATTGGCCAACTGATCAACCTAAGATTCCATTTCGCTACTTCTTCAACAAAGACACGGAATTTCTTCTACATGGTAGCGATCATCAAAGAAATACGCTACATCACTGACACTTCCATTCCCGGAAGCCATATATTCCAACTGCATAGCCATCAAAGAAAAGGCTTCTCACATGTTTGCTAACAGCGTGGAGAAGTATGACATTGATGCAATGTATGGGATTCACCATTGGCCTGAACGCCAAAGAATCTTCTACAAAAGCTGCCAGGTTCAAAAGTCTACACATGAAGTGTTTAGTTGTAACCACCCGCATTTTTAGGTTACTTTTCATTTTCGAGAATTTACTATTCACTTTACTATTCACATTCACTATTCATCTCGTAAAATTTTAATCCACATTCTCGTAAGATAAATTATTTTAGTAATAACACGAGAGTTCACCATCGTTAAATCATTTTCGCAAAAGTTATTAAGTAAACATCGTTTTAAAGTTTCGTTTTAGGCGGTCCACCGTTTAAACATCACACGATAATCTAAAATCAACCCGACAATTTTCCTCGCATCGGATAAATTTTAGATCACTCATGATTAATTTGAGAATTTTAAGATTTATTATTTTAATATTACCAAATAAGCCCGGTATGAACAAAACTAAACTTAAGTTTTAAACAATTCTACTTACATCCGGACTTAACGATTCACCTTGTGTTTCTAATATGTTTTTGAAACTTTTACATTTTTGGAAAAGTCAAACATATTTCCTCCTCCTTTGACCATAAAGGAATTAACCTTGTACGTTCTACATTTTTGCTTAAATCGTAACTTTTAAACTTCACGAATAAGCGTAAAGTTATCCCGCAGATGATATGAAAACCACATTTAACATCTCATATAACTTTTAGACTAATTTTAGTCTACTCTAAATAAGTTCACGGTCGTTTCACGAAATTTCGTTCTTTTCCGATAAGCTGCGAATTACGCGTTTTGACCCGTATTTCCGACTTTAAGCGGCGTTTTGCACCCAATGAGACTTATCACCCATTTTATATTTTTAGATGGAGTATAATGATGAGTTTCATCATTCCTACAAGTTTCGTATTTTACGATGCCCGATTTTACGCTTTATGGCTTAACGACTTACGATTAGCGATTAACGGAACCAAAACTCACTCCGTAACCAAGATAATACCAAAACTAACCACCTAAGTCATCTTATCTTGTTTAGGCCGACCTAAGGGGGTGGATTCATCATTTTGGTGGCATCATCCTAACCATGGTACATTTAGATCTTTACAAGTGTCCTAACTTAACCATGGTTAATATTTAACCCAATATATGGTTAACCAAACTTACCCTCCTATAAATAGGAAGTAAAATACATCCTAAAGACCTCCACAATCTGTTCTTGGTCTTTCATATCATAAATCCTTCACATCTTCCATCATTTGATCTATAAACTCCAATTTTATGCAAGGAAGTTCCAAAGATCAAGCTACTACATCAAATCTCTAGCAAGTTTAAGTGATCTTCTTGAGTTTAGATCCACTCAAGTCACTTATTACTTCATCACCAACTCTTCAAGTTTGCAAGGGTTCCAAGGTGTGAAAAGCTAGCTCAATCCAAAGTCTTAAGCGATCAATCAAAGTCCGATCCTTACTAGTTACTCCTTTCTTATTGAAAGCCAAAAGTTGTAAGCAACTTATCACCACCATCATCTCATCTTTATTATATCTTAACTACTTCATGCTATATATATATAGTTACTATGTTGGATCATGATGTACAAAAATCTTTAAAACAAGTTATAAGAACCTATATGTTAAACTTGGGTTAGTAAGTGTATAAATGATAAACTTTTGTACATAGTTTCCACAAAATCGACCACATATAGATCTGATACTTTTCATATTCTTGTAGATAATATTAAAATAAAAACATAGCAATTTGAATCACCGAAACGGACAAGCGAGTCAAAAGTTATAGGCAAAAGAAGTTAGCGAAACATAAGCGCCAAAGCGCCATTTTGTAACTGTTTTGGTTACGCCATTTTAAAAGTAGTACTTCGGTCCGATTCATCAAAATGTTAAAACACGAAGTTGTCCGAACGCGTTTTCCTTCAATAGCAAAGCTCGGACCTTGAAAGCGATAAATAGGCCATAATCTTTCAAAAGCAGAAACTGCCGTAAATATAGTCTCATAACTATACTTTTGTCACAACTAAAAGCAAACCAAGAGGCCTAATGGCCATAAGCCAAGACCACGGCTACGGCTAAGGCAAAAGCTAAGTCTCAAGACCATGGTAGTCAAGACCAAAGTCACGGCAAGGCCATGGCTAAAGCCTCAAGGCTTGTTTACCCAAGACCGTTAACTAAGGTAATCATATTTATGAAACGACAAGAACTTGTAAAAACATGATAAACTTATTTATATAACAATCTTCACTCAAAACATATATTGTATCTACTACGTGCTACAATACTAGGGAGCTTCATGTGAGGGGTTTCATTCGGTAAAAGCGTATCGACGAGTTCTTTGGTTCTGATTTAAAGTGTCCTAGCTCCTCGAACGTTTACTACATAACCTCTGAATTATGATGGCCCGAGCGGTAGTCGATATATATAAACTAAATACGTTTTCACAACTAGACCATTTCTATAAATGACATACACAAAAACCATGTACTACATCATGATCAACATAGAAATATATATAGAATGGTTTATGTTTTCCTAAAACATTATTCCAAACCTAAGTCGCAACATTCTATTTTAGGTTGCTCGTAGAAGTTCTCACGGCATATCCATCATTCTCATTTTACATTTGATATCATTTACTCTGAGGTGAGTTCATAGCCCCACTTTCTATTACTTAAATTGTTTTACAAACCCTTGGGGAGATACATGCTTTATTTTAAATCGAACACATTGCTTTCAAATTATACTTCAATATATTAGTTGCACTAAGTACCACTATTGCCAATCTTAAGTCCCTATTATCATGAACCATTAATCACTTGCGGTGAACGCGAATAATGTGGATAGATCTATCGAATGACAAATCCGTTTGTGTTGACCGGTAGGCAAACAAACGCACTCTATTTGAACATCTATAGGTATATTGGCAAATTACCTATTAGGGCATCGGTTACTATTATATGACATCCATTAACGTTTTGGTATCATGAGCTTAGTGCAATAATATCTCTTTTGGTTTCAAACCATTGGTGTGAATTTATAACTCACACTACAAACATTATGTGTTCAAGCGATTTCCAAAACTCTATGAATTTCACTCAACCTTTGTGTTGTGAGTTTTAAGCATGTATTTCAGTCCATAATGTCGGAAGTCGCGGAAGAGCAAGGATCTTGAAGAAGGCTATAAATTTTATTATCATTGAAAACCAATTTAATGTATTTTGTAAACTTGGAACCATCGGGACCTCATTTTTGTAAACTCGATATTTATATAAATCGAATGATAAATCCTTTTTAAAACGACTCCATTAGAGTCGTTTTCTATTATTATATTCATGTGCCATGAAGTAACACCAGTTTGAATTCATTGCGTATCACAAAATTGGGGTGTTACATTAGTGATAAAGGGATCGTTCTTTATTAATCATGTAACTCTCGCGTCTAAATGGGACTACACATTTCTCAAGACAATCGTGGTCAAAAGACAAGACGAAGAGGACTATGTTTTACGTGAAGCGGACTTTCGAATTTGTCTCTCAACGACATTGAAGATCAGTATCTTGCCAAGGTGCAGGGAAGAATGAGACAATTCTCGGTGAAATCCAACGTGAATACATCAAGTCCTTGCTCATCTTCATCAGTATAGTGATCCGAGGCGACGTAGAAGCCTTGCAACTTGCCGTGGAATCGTATCGGACACGTGTCAACTTCACGGCATGCAGCTAGACCTTCCCGACAAAGAATCACCTTCCTCAATACACTCTCATCGACAAACCATTTGGCATAGTCTACCGTAGTAAACTACACCGCAACTGCTTGATGGCGTGTAAAGAGCTTCATAAGTTTGGAGATCACACACTGAAGAAAGTCAGGGATGGCTTAGCTTATAGGTTGAAGGAGATACATCAAGGCATTGGGTCACCAAAGCAATGGAATTCGAGGGAGAGACGGGATGGGAAGAAAATCATCACTCGCATCGATGAAAGGTTGTATAGAAGGGACCGATTCGAACTTTGGAGAGCTTAGGTGGTCGTCGAGATTTCTCTCACGAGCTATCAACGCCCGATTCGCATTCACCGAGTTATTCTTGGACTACACGAATCTCCGGTACCCTTGAATGCATTTTATTTTCAATATTGATTTGGTTGTGTGATTATTTAATGACAATGGCTTGCACACATAACGTGTACAACCCGTTCTTGTCATAAAGGACCACGTAGTGCGCCTCGGTGCCACAATCCTTATAAAATGAGCGAAAGCTTACTTTTGAGTAAAACTTATCAAAACTTTCACTTTCAAAGTTTTTGCTCAAAAGAACAAGTACTTCCCTTATAATTTTCAAAACCTCAAAGTTAAAATCACTTGTTGAGGGGAGTATTTGCTTATAAACTTTGTTCACAAAATTGTTCTTCGTGGTAATATTCCGTAAAACTCGAAATGGACATATTCAATATCTAAATTTCGTCAAAATAACATTTATATGCCATTTTTGAGGGGAGAAAAATTATGTGATAAGAAATATGTTGTGCTATTCAATCTTCATGTGAAAAGACTTCAACCCATGAATTGACAAAAGCGAACAACCATACATCGAAAAGATTTGTTCTCCAAGACTTATCCGAGTAGATCGTACCTTTCGAGAAACTCGATAGACATGAACCTTGACGGGTTTGACAACCTTTCGGGTTGTCCACATCTTCAAGGTAGTTATTAGAGCTAGTTATCACCTAAAAGTCGACAATGTATCTCTTTAACTATACAACGAATCGTGTCTCGTGGGAATTGTCTATCTTGAGTTGATCAATTCAAAAGTCGCGCTTCTCTCACCGTGCAAATTTCACAAAACACTTAAGCACGTGTAGAGGGGAGTATTTACGCAAAATACAAAACTCTCAAGTATTACAAAATGTTTCTTACGTATAAATACTTTGAGAGATTATCATGCAAATTGGTTTTGTGGCAATGGAGTTATAAGGTGATTAAGGTTAGGAATAACAGTCCTATGATCCACGAGGCGGAGGGATCTACCCAAGGACTCCACCAATAGTTAGAATCTAGAAGTCCTTAGGTATGATTATAAAAAGGAGAAAAGGAGAATCATAGAGAGAAGGAGTTGAAGAATTAAAAATAAAAGTAAAGAAAAGGGTGAAAAGAAATAGCCCTCAGTTATCCAACTTAGGGCATAACCGGGTTCAATTCATATGCTCTTGGTTGTCACTTGATGACACCGTATTGAAGAACAAAGTCGTCATGGACCCGATGGTGCATGCACTAAACCTTCTTTGCCACTCAAGTTTCTCTCAACGAAGCTTGTTTCATTCTCACGGGAACCCTCGTAAACTATCGGCATTCTCTTAGAGATTGTTGGTATTGAAGAAGGAGACCCTCTCCTAGTCTCCGGTCGGGAAAACCAAAGTGCACTATTGAGTCTAGAGCCACGAGATTCATAAAAGATCTCTTAGGTACAATTGACAATTCATCGCTTGCTTCAACAATAAGAACACAAGTGATATATTATCGTGTCCTTCACGGATCTTAGCAATGTCGAGAAACGATTCCTCATTAACAAATAATCTACAAAGTTTAAAGACTAAAGAACTTCATCAAAGTGAAATCCAACGTTAAAGAGCGTGTGAGCATGTTGGAGAAAGGCGTGGAGACATTAGAGCAACGAAGGCACGATCACGGATAACCTCAACATACTATCACTTTAACCACAAAGAACAAAGAACTTAAGAACAAAGAAATCAAAAGGCGTCAAAGGAATACTTCAAAGATACAAGATCCCTACACTGGGAGATTGTTCAAATCAAGGAACTTCTTCTCACAAGAAGGAAGAATGTTAGAAGGCGTCAAAGCTACTATTACATCGGCACCTACATCGTTTATCACTCCTTCATTCATCACCAACACTTGGGGAGATTTTGGAATCACTCTAAACTAGATTACAAGTGTTAGTGATTAATATGTAATAGTTAGCTTATTTAGGCCTTTATGTTTATTATTAAGCTAAGGCTTGTGTAGAAGGCCCATGAGCCTTGGTCCAAGCTGATAAGGTTTTAAAGGTACCATTTTGAGGGGTCGTTTAAGTCCTTATTTGATCACTTTTGTATCCGTTATTGCTTAATATCGTTCCTTTTCACTTTTAGGTCTCGTGAAGGCAAAATGCTGGAATGGCACTTATTTGGACGAAAAGACGAATATATGAAGAAAATGGCCAAAGTCGAAATCGAGACACTCACGATTCTTTGAAAGTAGAAGGCGACGGCGTCAAAAGCTATTGGCGGCCGTCCCAAAATTATTGTGACGACACGGTCTCAAAACTCGTATTTTCAACCGACGACGTCTAGTCAGTAGAAGAGTAGGCCGTCGCTACTCGGGCGGCCTAGATGCAATCCGACGACGTCGGTCAAGAGGACGGCGTCACGGACATAAGGTGACGCCGTCGCAAAGTTAACGTGGCCAAGACGAAACCCTAATGGCGGCGACACGACGGCGTCACTAAACATAAGGTGGCGCCGTCAATTGTAATCTTATATATATAATCCGAATTTTTCGGTCTTTGTGTGGAGAGTCTTTGGAGTAAAACCTAAAACCGAACCTAAGGTGTCTTGTACAAGATTTTAGAGTTTTAAACCCTATCTTACACCAAGATAAGTCTTTACTTCATTAATTCAATTATGTCTTTGATTATTTGTGTGTATGCTTGCATGTTCTCCATGTCCGCTAATTTATTTGTGTGTTTGCTTAGGAAGTATGAAACTTAATTATTGAATATTGATTGGTTGTTTCTTATCTTAGTTGATTAATGATCTAGTAATGCGATAGGTCATTCGTTGTGTACTTAATGCTTGATTCATCTTTGTGAACCTTAGAGTATAATTACCCGAGTAATTGTAGGCTAAACCATCCGAAGAGTGCCTTAGGTAGGAGTCTATAATCTCTAGTGGGTTTGTAGACAAGACCCTTTGGTAAGTTCGAAGAGTTAGGGAGAAACGCATACCCTACAACTTTAGACACACAGCGCAACTAGGAATAAGGCGTGACACTCAACCATCAATAGGAGATAATTAAGGAGTAATACAAACTAAGTAAACACATCTTTAAACTATCATACGAGCACACATTAATTAGACATAGACTCCCACAACCTTAGTTTAGATAATTAGATAATAGTAGAGTAATCGGTGAAATACCAACCCCCAAATCCAATACCCGAGATTCGTACCTTTCCATTTTTCATAAAATATAAAAGATAAAAATAATCTTCCTCAACCTTAACCTTAGCGTAGTAACTCCTACTAGCATTCCTATTCCCTAGAGAACGATATCAATACCGTGGCTTACCCTAATTACTACACTACAACGATTAGGTTCATTGCCTAGGGTGTTATAAAACTTGCTCGAAGAAAAGGAAGTTTCCTTGACCCCGAGCGACGCGTGTAGCGTTATCAAGTTTTAGGCGCGCTGCGGGAATAGAATAGCTAGTTAGTAGTCCACCTCGTTTAGGTTTCTTTGCTTGATTCCTATCAAGTAAACTTTTTTCTCATTTTTAGCTTTCTCTTAGTCTATCCCCCTTCTTCGTGACCCTCGTTCGTAAAAACCATCATTAACCATGATCCGTATTTTCCATCGAAGATTCTTTACTTTACCGTTCCCAATCCCGAGATTGAGAACGCAATCCCACAAAACCCTTCACCCACTCACCATTTTGGTAATCACCTAGAGCATAATGAGATAAATTGGCAACAACAAAGTCCTTTCTATTACTCGATTCGATGAGGAATTTGATTATGATGAAGCACTTGATAGCGGGAGGTCATTAATGAAGTTAGTTCGAAATTAAGGAAGACCCATCCCAATGTTTTGACCCTAGGTGTAGGATTGAGAAAGATGGCCCTTTAATATGCAATTCCCTTGCAAAATAGGACTAGAAGGGTTCGATGCTTATTTGAATTCATTCTTACCTTTAAACTTAATCTCAAGGACCTATACAACAAAATCAAGGTCAATGAGTTAACTTATCAAGGGAACAATATTGTTGAAGCAATCATTTATTTGCACGTGTTTATCAGAAGTTTTGCTTATTTGGTAGAGTTCATGGTCTTAGAAGACTTAGGAGAATTTATAGATAAGGACCTCACTCAAATAATTTTTGGAAAACCTTTCAAGAAATTGACTAGGTTGAATGAACGGATGATTGATGGTCTAATTACATTCTCTGATGAAATTGAAGATTTCATCCACCAAATGCCACGCGCTCATCCTAGGTTTAAACATAAGGACATCGAGGTTTGTAATAGAATGACCCCTATTCCATTGCTTAGTGAAAGGGATAAGCAGAGTGGGCTTAGGTACCCATATGAGAAAACTAAGCGGTATTACAAAAAATGCCTTGAATTAGGAGATGATTACAAAAAGAATGAAAGAGCGTTAGAATGGCTTAAGTATGAGCACGAGAGGATAGGTGAGGAAACGTAGGAGCACGACTACGAGTCTAGCTACAAGACTCTTTAATAAAGAAAAGCGCTTCGTGGGAGGCAACCCATGCTTAATTGTTTGCTTGTTAGTGTCACATATCTTTTATTAATTGTTTATCCTCATGTTTAAATTTGTAAAAATGCTTTATTTTGTTTTAACCGTCTTAATTGCATATAAAGGTATTTTACATAAGGGATAAGTGTAGGGAGGATTACACGTTTTCAAAAGAAACGTAAACATGAGAATAACAATTAACTAAAAGATATTTATGTTTGTTTGTTCGAGTCAAATGCTTGTATCGAGTCATAATGGATGTTTTTGCGAAATTTTTTCCGATTCTAAAGATGTAAATTTTCCGAATTTTTCCGAAAATCGCGAGACCGCTTTTTGTCGGGATAACTTTGGCGTCGAGATTGCAACTTGCGGCGTCGTAAAAGGAGTAAAACATCGATTACTTTTCTCGTTTCGAGCTATTTATAAATTTTGGAATTTTCGTGTCTTAATTTTCTTAGAAATTCAGTAAACATCCATTCCACAAGCATTATATCCTAGTTTAAATCGAGTCTTATATATATTATTACCGCCGATTTTACGCGAAGGTTTCGTTTGTTTTCTTCAAGTGTGCGGGTTTAGTTTGTCAAGAAGAAGTTACATAAGATTGGAAGGAGCTTTTCACGCAATAATTCTTCTTGAAAAGAATTTAACCACCACTTTACACGGATCCTACCGAGCTAATCGGGGAGTATTAGTTTCTTCGTTTTAATTACCTTCTTTTATCATAACTTTGATACTTTCGGGAACATTGGGGACAATGTTCGGTTTAAGTGTAGGAGGAAAATAAAACGGGACTTTGAAACTATGCTTATCCTTGACTATTTGCTTTGTCTAATTGCATTTGTGTAATAAACCATGAGAAAATGTCGGTTAGGGTAATTTTGGCACCAAATTTAAAAATTTTCATGACATATAGGAGTGGGCCATTAGTCTTAACAAAAGCGTCTCACGGATAGGAAGTTGCATGACTAGCACAAAAACCCTTACCACCCAAATTCCACCTAAAATGTGAGGATCGCCCTTAGATTAGTAGGAATTAAAAGCATTCATCTTTAATGCTTAGAGTGTGAACCGGTAGTATAATAGATTCTAGAACTTGTTTTGTGATGCATTCCGAGATAGCAAGTGAGGCTACACTTGTGTAGTTAGGAATAACTAAATGATAAGAGGCATTAGGATAACCCTTGTTTGATACCTGTAATATAATTACTTCTTCCACTTCGGTTGAGTAATTCCCCACACCCTTTGCGTTGTACTCATCTTTAGTACACGATACCCTAGTTAACCCCTCGAGCCTATCCTTTTCGCGGTTCTCGTGATGTTTCGGTTTTCCGGAATATCAATGAAGAGCATTGTTTACACCCCACCCCAAATATACACCCAAATCGCCTTAGCCTACCCCTTATGCACTCACTTTTAGTGCAAATGTTTGTTATCACCCTAAACCCTTAGTTCAATTATCTAGTTGCTTGCATAAGTTGCTAAGTCGAGTCATATCCTTTGTATACGATTTTGGGATGATTGGGATTCATGGGAAAAGTTAAAGTTTATGAAATGACGGGAAGGGCGTTAAATTCAAATTCCCTTTGTTTGCGTAATAATGTACCCCAAGTGTTTTGATCTTTTCAATTCGGGTCAAATTAGTGTTAGAATAATAAAAACTCAAGTGTAGGGATATACTTATAAATCCCTAGTATTTTGATGTTATCTTAGAGGATGGTAGAGTAAAAGTGTATGATTAAAAAAAAAAAAAAATCGAAAAAAAAAAATAAAAAGAGAAAAAGAAAAAAATAGAGTGATAAAAAAAAAAAAAAAAAAAAAAAAAAAAACATACTGCTACCATCCTACATCTATTCTTTAAATTTATGTTTGTTTATTTCGGTTATCTAGAGTTTAGAAGTGTCGAGTCTTGGCTTAGCAACGCCATTCTTCATATGCATTTAACATAGAGATTTTTGACTTACCACCACTAAATAGCCTATCCCACCAAACCCTTATTTCCCTACCGTAAGCCTAACGTTACAACCCTTTAAAGACCTCTTTGATAGTCTTTCCTAGGTGCTTACGCCAAAGCGATGAAGGTTTGATCTATTCTCAAGCCTATGGTAATCTATGTACTAGGACCGGTTAATGAGTGTTTATCTTCCATTTCCTATATTGTTATATTTCATTTATACACCTGAGAGAGATGTGAGTATCCAAACACCCCATGTGAGGTGCTAGTATGTAATTTCCGTGCTTGTTATGACTTTTATGGGCTTATATGTGTTGTGGACCGTTTTCAATTAATGTTTCATGACCCCTAACTTATAAATTAATTGGCTAAAGCACATTTGCTTGAGGACAAGCAAATAACAAGTGTAGGGATATTTGATAAGGTTTTAAAAGGTACCATTTTGAGGGTCGTTTAAGTCCTTATTTGATCACTTTTGTATCCGTTATTGCTTAATATCGTTCCTTTTCACTTTTAGGTCTCGTGAAGGCAAAATGCCGGAATGGCACTTATTTGGACGAAAAGCGAATATATGAAGAAAATGGCCAAAGTCGAAATCGAGACACTCACGATTCTTTGAAAGTAGAAGCGACGGCGTCGGTGCTATTACGGCGCGTCCCAAAATTATTGTGACGACACGGTCTCAAAACTCGTATTTTCAAGTGACGACGTCTAGTCAGTAGAAGAGTAGGCCGTCGCTACTCGCACGGCCTAGATGCAATCCGACGACGCCGAAGTCGAAGAGGACGGCGTCACGGACATAAGGTGACGCCGTCGCAAAGTTAACGTGGCCAAGACGAAACCCTAATGAGCGGCGACACGGCGGCGTCACTAAACATAAGGTGGCGCGTCGCAATTGTAATCTTATATATAGAATCCGAATTTTTCGGTCTTTGTGTGGAGAGTCTTTGGAGTAAAACCTAAAACCGAACTTAAGGTGTCTTGTACAAGATTTTAGGGTTTTAAACCCTATCTTACACCAAGATAAGTCTTTACTTCATTAATTCAATTATGTCTTTGATTATTTGTGTGTATGCTTGCATGTTCTCCATGTCCGGCTAATTTATTTGTGTGTTTGCTTAGGAAGTATGAAACTTAATTATTTAATATTGATTGGTTGTTTCTTATCTTAGTTGATTAATGATCTAGTAATGCGATAGGTCATTCGTTGTGTACTTAATGCTTGATTCATCTTTGTGAACCTTAGAGTATAATTACCTGAGTAATTGTAGGCTAAACCATCCGAAGAGCGCCTTAGAGTAGGAGTATATAATCTCTAGTGGGTTTGTAGACAAGACCCTTTGGTAAGTTCGAAGAGTTAGGGAGAAACGCATACCCTACAACTTTAGACACACAACACAACTAGGAATAAGACGTGACACTCAACCATCAATAGGAGATAATTAAGGAGTAATACAAACTAAATAAACACATCTTTAAACTATCATACGAGCACACATTAATTAGACATAGACTCCACAACCTTAGTTTAGATAATTAGATAATAGTAGAGTAATCGGTGAAATACCAACCCCCAAATCCAATACCGAGATTCGTACCTTTCCATTTTTCATAAAATATAAAAGATAAAAATAATCTTCCTCAACCTTAACCTTAGCGTAGTAACTCCTACTAGCATTCCTATTCCCTAGAGAACGATATCAATACCCGTGGCTTACCCTAATTACTACACTACAACGATTAGGTTCACTTGCCTAGGTGTTATAAAACTTGCTCGAAGAAAAGGAAGTTTCCTTGACCCCAAACGACGCGTGTGGCGTTATCACAAGCCCATAAGAAGGAAGGATGCTAGTAGTGTTTTCCTAGCTCCTTTCCCTATAAATAATCCTTGTAAACCCTCACTTGAGGGTTGGTTGTTCATTTCATTTCATACTCTACGCATAACTCTTCATATTAGCATACGTGTGTGTTTGTTATTGTTCAACCGATCATCTTATCTTTCTTTCTTACATATTTAGGCTTGTGTTACATACATAGTGACCTAACATTTTTCATCTTTATCAAGAATTTCATCAAGGAGAGAATCTTCTCGTTTTGAAAAATCAGTAATCAATTGTTTCTTCTCTTTTTCAAGATCAGAAAACATTGTTTTTTGTTTAGAAAGTTGGTCATTTAGATCAGAAATTTCCTTGTTTAAAGATTTTATTTTCAAGTTCAAATTCACATCAAGTGTGTTATACTTGATTTGCAATTGTTGTTCTTTTAAACGGAATTTTGATAACCGGTTTCTAATTACGACTCTTTGTTTTTGTGAAATTCAAAAGCTTTTGCGTTCTCCTTGTAACTCTCAAGCTCGGCCGTCAATTTAGCATTCGCGGCCTTAACTTCGCGATTGACCGCTTTAACTTTCTCGATTTCAATGCCACGCTTATTGATTAATGTTTCAAAATAAGCACGATTTCCTCATCGGTCTCGGTATTTTGTGCCACACGGCCTCCACTAGGATCCACATCCGAGTTTCGAGTTAGTATTGCTACAAATCGGATTGTCCGGTGTGTATCATAAGTAGGTGCGGATGTCACAGAATCGCCGATCGTCATGAGTAAACACATCAAATATGACATTGTTATAGCATGGATCAATGATTGGTACCTCATATATTGCATTGGCATCATAGGCGGAGGTCGTCCGGACTCGATGTCATACTTAGCTTCACAAGATTTGCCATGAAGATGCGGTTTGCATTGATGTCCTCTCGGTCTTCCAAATCATCCATAATAGCTATAAAGTCATGTTCCTCAAGACTCAATTGAAGTCCCGCTTGTTCCTTTTGTACCAACATGATAGCTTTACAAGATACGCAAGATCCTTCTTTTCGGCTTAGTAGGACAATTCCTTGCCATGTGACCCACTCCTTGACAATTGTAACACGTAACTCGATTACCACGATTCACATTTCCATAATTCCCAACGATCGAGCTGCAGATTCCGCTCGATTACCCATTGCTCTATTCCCATTATTCGCCCCATCGATTTCCAACATTCGACCCAACTGATTACCACGATACGGAACCGCTGATTACCCATGTGAAATCCAAGAGCATATCCTCGCCGATTCCCAATAACTCCAACCATTTGTCCTTGATGACCCATATTCACACCCTACTGCAATTTGCTGTTGCAGTGTTTGATGAAATCCTTTGGTTGTTGTTAGTTGGTGTGGAATAGCGTCCTCTGAATGCTTTAGTCAAAAAGCAAATGCGATTGACAAAGCTTGTTCTTGTTCGCCGAGATCGGTGATTCCTTGTTCTGGTATTGTGGATATTGTTGTTGTTGATTGACTTGTTGTTCTTGAGAGTAGAATTGTTGTTGAGGGATAACGACTTGTAGTTGTGGAATGTATTCTTTGCAAGTTGTTGTTGGTGGAAGATGATGAAGCTTGTTGTTGTGATTTCACCGAGTTGGATTCTTTGCAATTAGTGCCAATGGATCATGATTCTTTGCCAATCTTTCTTTCCTAACTTCATTGACTTGACTTGGTTTTGTTTGTAAAATCGTTGAGTTGATCAAAGTTCACTTGATGTAAGTCCTTTGTTTGGTTGACAATAGTGACATATCGTCCCCATTCTTCCGGAAGATTGTTGAGAAATTTGATGTTACTCACGATAGTTCGGGTGCCAATTTGTTTCGATAAGCTCATTCATTAAAGTGCAAAACCTTCCATAGTAGGATTCAATGGATTCTCCTAGAGTAGATGTAAACTTCTCCCATGCGCTTAGCGACTTGTTCTCCGTGTCTTGTTGACCAATTTATGTTCCATAACAAAGCCGTCTAACACGTTCCCACATTTAAATAGCGGTTTCACACCGTCCACAAAGAAGAAAGATGTCTCTTGGTAAACCTAGTTGGACAATATGAATTGCCATGTCATCCGCTTCGACTGTTTGTTATCCTCGTCCATGTACTCGATTCATTTTGAACATAAAAGATGGTGGGACGGGAGGTGTTGCATCGATTTCAAGGGTTTTGACCGTCGAGGCTTGAAGGGTCCATTCGTAATGGATTGAATCATGAGTTTTCCATTAGGTTTGGTCTTGATGTGGCGAGCATCGACTTGTCCATTGAACATATCCACCCTTTTCCAGCATAGGAGGACGGTTTTCGCACCGCCGCATGAATGTCTTGTTGAGTTGCCATTGATGAAGTTATTTGATGATAAAGTTGATGTAGGATCGATTCAACGATAAAGGAGTTGTGTTTGATGAAGATTAAGCTCGGTTGTTGTAGTGAAAATTTGGTATAAAAAGTTAAAAACCTCAATAACTTCTGTTTTAGTTCATTCGGTGTGTCATTCTCCTCGTTCTCACGGTCGTTTTGATTGGTAGAACGCTGAAAACGGAGTTACGGTTCAAAAGTTATGGCCGTTTGAAGTTTTGCTTAAGATTTTACTCGTAAACTTGTTCTTAGGCGTAGGATTGAGTGCTTATGCGTAGAACTTGGCTTAGGCGTGGGCGCTTATGCGTAACTCTCCTTAGGCGTAAGATGATGCTTATCGTGACCCGGACTTACGCGTAAACTTAAGGTTAAGCGTAAGCTTATGCCTAAACTTTATACTTAGAAGTAGAGTACCTTCGCGTAAGATTTAACTTATCGTAGAGTGCTTACTCGTAAGCTTTCTCGCTTAGGCGTAAGATTAGGTTTAAAACCAAAATCCTTCACACTCGTCCAAGCGTGAAAGATATCCACAAGTCAAGTGTTCCACAAAATTATCCAAGTGAGGAAGCACCGAGTAACCGTTGAAGCACGAAGAATCGCACCAAAAGCTTATGCGTAAAACTCAATTCTTCGCGTAGACCTTACGCGTAGGAAACTAGGGTTTTGACTTTTCTTCTGCGTAAAGAGGGTTTTGACCAAAAGTTGCTTACGCGTAAAAATGACCGCTTTTCAAAAACGTAATTTTTCACCCAAAACTCGTTTCCAAATGATTTCTTTTGCACAAACTTCTTTCAAAACACTTAATGATCAATAAAGACTACAACTTTAAGCTTAAAACCACGTAAAATCAAAACTTTATGCAAAAAGCCCACGCTTTATAGGAAAACGCAACTTTTCTTGTAAAGCTTTAACAAAAAGCGAACACACACACTCCTAAACCATTGTTAGGCGATTGATACCAATTGTAGGACCTTAAATATATCAACCTTATCACTTTACCAAGTTAACCAAACACGTAAAACACAAACACCCACGTTATGCGTAGAAGAAACAAGAAACAAAGATGGAAAGATGAGAAAGATGGTGACTTGATATATGTTATACGTATATGTGTGTAGAGAGAAAGATGAACAAGAGATGTTATATCAAAGGGAAAAAAACACACACACACACTCAAGCACACCCCTCAAATGAGACTTTGAGGGGTATTTATAGTACAAGTAACATAATGTCCTAAGGCTTGGCCATGGGCTGTGAGATGGGCTTGGACATGGATTGGGTTACATGAACTTATACAAGGCTAGCTTAACTAAACGATTAACCATTTAGCTTAGCCCCATCCACGAGCCCGTTGACTATTCTAGCACGATATCTAACACACGTTACAAAGTTCCTAAACGTGAATGACCATCACTTCTATCAAAATGTTACGGCTAACATCTAATGAAACACAACAAATCCAGATGATAAAAAAAACTTAAGTCAATGATCCAGAAAACACTTTAAACCATAACAAATAACAAACATGTGGCTAAGAAAAAAAGGATCTATATCTGATAACAAATACCTAAAATACAAGCACACACCATCTTTCTTCTCACAAAGATATTGCACAATCCCTCTCTTATTCACCAGTGCTCCGACAACCAAAAAAAACGAACGATGAACCCAACCTGATCCGATATTTAGAATGAGACTCATATCTGCAATTTATTGAGTAACATTACACACCCGCCATGGTTGCAACCATATAAGAGTCCTGGTTACCGTGCCAAGATACGGGGATACACGAGCCACACTCATGAAACAGTTAATAATCAAAAAGTTCATCATTTCCTTCTGCAATCAACATTGTAGTTAGGAGTGTCAATTTGTGAATATTAACACCCAATTAAGACCATTCTTCTCGTATCATATACCTAATATTCAATTGTAGAACTGTCACAATGGCAACATAACTTGAAGCTCTTACCTCCATCTCCAGTCCCTTTTGCTATCCAGTTAGACTTTACACAGTGGCTTGCACCAGACGCACTGCTAGCCCACTGAAATAACAAAAGAAACTGGAGAAGAAAGATAAGAGCAGGAAACTAAAACACTATTGATATTTAAAAACATGCCCAGATCTGAAATTCATTGAGCCATCCTACGCACCCACCATGGCTGCAACCATACAAGAGTTCGGGTTACCGTACCAAGATACGGGAATGCGTGAGGCAAACTGATGAAAAGTTAATACGCAGATAGTTCATCATTGCCTTTTGCAACAAACAATGCAACCAACAGTGTCAATGTAACAGGTATAAAGCAGTACAGTTAACCCTTCTTAGTTCCCTTACAGTTCGTTTTGTCGTTGGAACTCCTTTTGTGCAAAGGCTTGCACCAAGCGATTTGCTAGATTGTTGATAAAACAAAAGGAACTGCATGGGAACTGAGAATGGGTAACTATGATGAACATTGTATGTCAATATTTTCAAATGAAGAACATGGTGGACTTTAAAGCAGAAAAAATCTAGCTGAAAAACAGATCTGTTTCTTTTGAAAATTTAAATTTAAGAAAGAAAAAAAAGGGAAAAAAAAGAAGCTTGTTCTTTGAAACTTTGCACTTTGAAGTGCACCACATTCTTTATTTTCCAATATTTCCAAACGATGTTAGATGCTACACTTAATTACAAATACACGCTTTCTAGCCAAACACCAAAATGGTATAAAATCTCATCATACGTATGCCTTCGTAAGGAATCCGTCAGAAACAAAAGTTTTTTTTTTCTTAGTGCCTTTGCGTTGCCGTTGTATTTGTGATATACTCGTCATAACTCCAAGACAACGAATCATAAGTGGTGATCGATGATTCGACCAAGAAAAAAGATGAGAGCACACCAGTAAAAGGTGTAATTTTTGTTGGCCGAATACCGATCAACATATTTGTTTACCCCAATGCCTCTTAAAAGCGTAAGATGTCGTTAGTTTAGAAGTAAAAAGAAGAAAAATTACGATTTCATTTCAAGAGATAAAGAAACACAAACCTTTATTAAAGCATGTGGAGTGACTTAGAGACATATCGGGTAATGGTGATCGTAATATCACTTGCCCGTCTTTAACCCCAAAATTCAACGGACACATGTGAGAGACAAAAGTGAGAGACGCCCGGGTCTAGTGCGTATTATTTTCTCCGTACTTGGTGATAACATCAAATAGTCCTGAATATTAAGTGTCAATTTCCCCCAATAATGCTCGTTATTTATATCATTTATATGGATTTACGCTTGTTTTCCATTGTTTTCCACTTTCAGGTAAATTACGAGCATTGGAGCTAAAGAGACGCGGAACTGGAGAAATATCTAAAGATTTATCACAGTATGCTATTTTGAAGAAGTTACGGCGTAACTCATCTCTCAAATTATGCCGTAACTATTGCATGAATCAGAACGCCAACTTATCAGAAGGTTACGGCGTAACTCTTCCCAAAGGTTACGACGTAACTACATTAGGTCAAATGAGGTTCCACGCCGCTGATACTTACGCCGTAACTACTGCATCACTTACGACGTAACCGAGTTTATTGAAGACTACGGCATAACCACTAATAAGGTTACGTTGTAACCAGCAGATCTAGTGCATTTTACGAAGAAATAGAAGGTTACGGCGTAACTCCTATATTGGTTACGCCAGAACCCGATCCGCCTATAAATACCCCACTAATTCCAACATTTCTAATCATCCCATTCCACACACAACACTCGAGAATGTGGGAAAAAGCTCAAGGCAGGTCTAGAGGAGCATACGGAGTCAAGTTTCAAGGAGAAGTCACTCCACTACGATAAGCATTAGCGTTTATATTTCTTTTACTTACAATTCATGTATTTCGTGCCCTTAAATATTGATTTGATTTGCATGATTAATATGAGCTGCTAAGCACCTTTGGTGCTAGCCTAGTTATGATTCCTTAATTGTTTTGTTTGCGTTTACCTTTACTTCCGCACAATTATTTCTAAGTGTATGCATGCATAGTTCATTGGTAGCCACCCTTGGTTTGGTAGTTTTGAATGGCGGTGAGGCCAATTGCCTAGGAGATATGACTAACTCATGATTTGAGACGGGAAGGGTAAGATATGACCAACCGACGACCCTTTCTACTTGTGCGATTTGACCAACCGATCACCTATCGCTTGGATGAAGTTAAGAATTGGGGGTGTAGTGTCTAAGTTCCTAACGGTCGGGCACTCACTATTATGAATCTAGCATGTAGCGGTACTTAATGACTTGGCTTAGGGGACCAGGAACAACAGGACTTATAACGGTGCTTTGATTTCTATTGTGGTGGCATCTTTGTTTGATAGGTTAGGGCGAATTGACCAAATGTTGTCCTCTCGAATTTGCCCCACCAAGTAATTGGAAGTAAGTAGACGAGACATAACTAGCTAGGAGGATTAACTAGGTTAGCACCACTCTCCTCTATTGATTTCCTTTATCCATTTATTTGCTTTTATCGCTTTTATTTGCTTTAGTAGTTTAATTAATTAAATCCTATCGAAACCTTTATTAAATCATGACACTAGACTTAGTAATAATCCAACACACATAGCTCTTAGGACGACCTCGGCTTTACCGATTACTACACTACACGCGACCGGGTACATCGCTGTTAGTGCACTAAGGTAGACCATAGGTATAGCGAGACATTATAAATTTTAAGACACAGTCAAGAAACTGCATCAAGTTTTTGGCGCCACTGCTTGAGTTATATTAGGATTGATATTAAGTCTTTAATTTCGTTTAAACTTTTCTCACGATCATATTTCAAGTTTTCGGTACCATGGAAGTTGTTAACATCGATGACCTCACTCTTGAGGAATACTTGGCGTTGACAAGAAGCGGAACAAGGGCCGGGTCTCGTAAGACCGGCAATCGGAGCGGATGTCCGTTTCGAAATTAAAGACCAATTTATGAGGGAGCTTCGTGCTAACCCTTTTTCAGGAAATAGGGACGAAGATGCATATGAGCACGTTGAAAATTTCCTATACATTGCAAGCCTTTTAACATTCCAGCGTGTCTCATGATGTTGTTATGCTAAGGGTATTTCTATAACTCTTCTCGGGTGCCGAAGATGGATTGAAAGATTGCCACGGGCAATTAATACTTGGGCACTACTTATGAAACACTTTATTCAAAGATATTGTCCGCCATCGAAGATTTCTAATCAGCTTTTAGAGATCCATAATTTCAAACAAGAAGACGACAAAACGTTGTATCAAGCCTGAGATAGATACAACGACCTCCTTTACAAGTGTCCTACACATGATCTGAACAACCAGTAGAAGGTAAATATTTTCTACAAAGGAATTAACGTAACTACAAGGCAAATGCTGGACTATCAAGGACCTATCCCGAACATGACTCCTACTTTTGCAATTGAAGCCATTCAAAAAATGGCTGATCACTCTAAAAAATGGCACGACGGAGAAAGTAAAAGAAACCAAAGCGGAAGTTTTGACGGAATTGCAGCCATCGCCAGTAAAATTGAAAATCTTAGTCGGGATATGCTAAAGGTCAGAGAAACCGTTCATGCCATCCAAGTAGGTTATGAAAGCTGTGGAGGAGGACATCTTATGAAAAATTGTCCTCATATAGACGAAGAGAATATTGAAGAAGTCAAGTATGGAGAAAATCGACCATTTTACGGAGATAATCGAAATAGTAATGGGAATCGTGGAAATTACAACCGTGGGCCTTATGGAGAAAGAAAGCCCAGTCTTGAAGAAAAAATTAACAAGTTCCTGGAAACTTGACCCGAAACAAAAGAACAAGATATTTGGTTAAGGGTTTCCGGAAAACACAAATAAAAATCTTTCGAACACGACGAAACCCTAAAAAATCTTGGAGCAATGATTGAAAAACTCAGTGCTGAGATAGATGGAATTGAACTTAATGAATCCAAGCGCAAGGAGGAATGCAACGTTGTTTTCACCAATGATTCTCAGGAGGTAATTAAGGGATGCAAATCCACAATCGACAAGTTGGAGGTCACGAATACCGACGATCAGGTAGAGTTAAGCCGTAACTACTTACCGGAGTTACGGCGTAACCATGTTCCAGAAGGCGTATCCAGGTTAGGATCAAGTTTATTCCCAGTTAAGGATATTAGTGCAAGCGGGTTAATCATTCCGTGTTCTGTTGGAAATATTGATATTTTGGGGGTAGTAGATTTTGGGTCTTGTGTAAACATCATGCCTCTATCCATATTCTTAAAACTGAGAATAATCCACCTTTGGGAAACAGATATCGTGATGGAATCTGCAACTGAAACTAAGATTGCCCCTTTAGGAATTACAGGTGGTACGTGTGTAAAGGTCGATAAATTTACTTCAGCCCCGGAATTTATGGTGATCGATAATGTGAAAGACGAAAAGGAGCATTTGATTCTTGATAAACCATTCCTTGACACATTAGCACGTTATGGTGGATACTATGGAAATATAGTGGAGTTTAAATTGGATAAAAGCTTAAGCCTTGAACCAGACAAAATTGTTACGACAAAGGAACCACCGAGGATAGAATTAGATAACTCCGATAGGTTTCCACCTTCATCTTTTGGCCATTTGCAGGACTCCGAATCCAGTGACGATGAAGATTATGAGGAAGAGATCCCGTTTTCTGTTCCCAATTACATTGTAAAAGGAAGAGTTCACTGTTGTGTTCCTTTAGTTGAGGGGACCAAAGTAATATTTCCCACGTGTTCCCCTTTCCAAAAAGGATGTAATGGAAGAGGGAAGTATCTCATTCGTATGATTAAAGAAGCTGCAGAAGTTTGGTGGTGCTGGGAAAAAGAAGAGGATATCAGAGAAAAGTGGTTACAAGAGCATAGTGCTTTTAGCGAATGGTTCTCCGATATTGACTGGACCATTCATTTTTGCGAACCAGCTATCATGCACGATGAATACACCATGGCATGGCCTACATGCAACCCCAATCGCAAGATCTGCGATGGAGGAGAATACCCTGAACCTAAATGGCTCAAACGCAAGGAATGGGCATGTTTTGACGAAGATAAGAGAAGCAATGTAGGATACAGGGGGATCTCATTTGAAAATTGGTTATGAGTAAAATTTGGGTATGTTAAAATTGATGGGGAAGATGAGGCTAGGTTTCGTTTCGAATGGGCACGAGCTAATTTTCTGCAGAAAAGATACACCATGACTCGATATGTTTCGCCACATGTTTAGGACCAGCCTTATTCAAAGAAAAAAGATATTGAAGAAGTCAGGGAAGTCCAAAGGCCCCCATAGAAGCACCGCGGATCTGAGTCTAACTTAAAGACTCATAAATAAAGAAAAGTGCTCTTTCGGGAGACAACCCGAATTATCCCTTTCTTTTGTTTTATTTCCTTTCCTGTAGATGGTATTGTGCTTTCACTCACAAATATCACTATAGATCTTTCGGTATCGGGTCGGGCTGGGTTCGCCGATCATTTTTTTTGGTTGCCGGAGCGCCGGTGAATAAGAGAGGGAGTGAGAGAGATAAGTGAGAGACGCTTCAGGTACGGTCCATGTATTTTCTCTGGACCTGGGCGTACCAACAACAAACGGGCCAAAAAGTTGTACATAAATAGTGCTTTCACAAATGTAATGTTTTATAATTTGAAGTCACCTAGTTTACACAAACCTTCCATTAAAGGAAAACATATTTTATTTTGGCAAATAGACCAACTCACTTTGGTTGTTGAATAAGTAAACTTCCATAACAATACAAAAAACACTTATATCATTTTGTAAAACATTACACTATAAACTTTAACAAATGTTTTATAAACTTTCATTTAAACAAATTACTTTCATTAAAAAAAATGTTTTAGTCTCACATTTGATCAACTGTTGGAAAATTTAGTGCACTTGTGGGATTAGTTCACACCTGGTTTTGGGTTAGGAGGTACGGAGTGTACACCCATGAGGTCCCTGAACACCCTGACTCTACTCAATAATGGTTAGTACTGGTAGTGTATTAGTTACTACTGATAATGTAGTAACTGGTGGTTCCTACTGGTAGTGTTATGGTTCTTTGCTAGTGCAATGGTTCTTCCGATGGTTCTACCGGTAGTGTATGGTTCTGCTGCGAGTGTAATGGTTCCCTCTTGGTAGTGTTGCAAGAATTATTTTGTATGACTTTGACTTATTCAATTGGGTCATTATGACTACTTTATGACCACGTTTAATTGGTCGTGTAACCACTATTTCTATGATTATGTAGGTTTATTATGGGTGATTAATTGGCCGTTAATCACACATAATGTCCATTGATTAGTGTTGAGTGTTCTCTACTATAAATAGAGATTGTCATCTTCAGCTTGAAGACACACTGAAAAGAACAATATCAGGAGAAAAAAACTGAAAGCATAAATACTTATAAACGTAGGGGTTATTGAATTGTGCCTAATTCTATAACTACATTTGGTCTTATCCCAAGTAGATATTCGTGTAACTCAGGCATTGGGGTCGAATAGTTTACTTTGGAAAGTGATCACACGATTCCAAGTGATATCCGGTAACCACATAGTGGTATTGTTGCTGCTGACTTTGATTATCTTACCCTGTTCTGGGTTGTTACCACCAACAACCAAAGTAAACTATTCGACCCTAATTGGTTAATCTACCACCTGGCTGCAAACCTCTGGGTTGCAAATGGATTTTCAAAAAGAAATAGACTATTTTGATACTTATGCCCCTGTGGCTCGTATCGATACCATAAGATCTAGCGATTGCTTTGGCATCTATTCACAATCTATTTATTCATCGATGGATGTAAAAACAACTTTCTTGAATGGTGAACGGATGAGGAGGTCTATATGAACCAACCTCGGGCTTCATCTTGTCGGCAATGAAAACAAGGTGTCAAACCGATTAAGTCTCTTTATGGATCAAGCAGCACCTAAGCAATGGCATCAAAAATTTGATGAAGTGGTTTTGTCTAGTGGTTATGTTCTTAACCAAGCTGACAAATGTGTATATAGCAAATTTGATGAATCTGGTAAAGGAATCATCATTTGTCTATATGTTTATAACATGTTGATCTTTGGCACTGACCAAAAGCAGGTTGACCTGACAAAGGAATTTTTGTCATAAAGGTTCTCCATGAAGGACATGGGGGAGGCTGATGTTATTCTTGGTATAAGGATTAAATATGAAAGTAAAAGAATTTCTATCTCTCAGGTGTTGAGGAAATTCAATTACTTTGATTGTTCAGGCTCAATATTGTCACTGATAGTGTTAATTCAGACTTTGTGACCACCAATGACATGACTGACTCTACCCTTTGGCATGCTAGACTTGGCTATGTACACTATAAAAGAATGCAATATATGTCTAAGGATGGGTTAATCCCAGCTTTTGACATGGACACTGAAAACTGTAAAACTTGCAAGTTGACCAAGATAACCAAGAAACCTTTTCAGGGTGTTAGTCGTGAGACTAAGCTCTTGGAGCTTATACACATTGACTGTGTGATTTGCATGCCACTCTCTTTTGGGGAATAAGAAGTACTGTGACATTTATTGATGATGGTTCTAGGTTTTGTTATGTCTATCTATTACATACTAAGGATGAAGCATTAGATAAATTCAAAGTGTTTAAAACGAAGTTGAATTACAACTTGGGTCTTTGATCAAAAGATTAAGGACGATAGGGAGGTGAGTACATGGATACTCAGTATTTTTAGTTTGTTGGTATAATCCATGAAACGATCGCCCTTTATACTCCTCAAGAAATGGCATTTCGAAGAAAAACAGATGTCAAGGAGATGGTTAATTCCATGTTGTCCTATTCGGATCGAGTCAAGGGTTACGGGGTGAAGTTATGTTAACGACTTACTATTTACTAAATAGAGTTCCCAACAAAGGAACAAGGTTACCCTTATGAACTCGGACTAAAGGAAACCCAACTGAACTATCTCGTGGTTTGGGGTTGTAGGTCATTGTAAGACTCCACGATCCAAAGTTGAAAACTTTGGGTGAAAGAGGCATTGATCGCATCTTTATTAGATATCTTGAGCATTCCAAGGCTTTTAGGTTCTATGTTATTAAACCTAATGAATCGGTTCAATTAACTCCATAATTGAATCAAGGGATGCAAACTTTGATGAGAATAGATTCTCATCGGTCCCTAGACCAAGTCGAGGATTCCTAATGGAACTCATAACACCGGTGTATCGAGGTCCTGATGAAGTATCATCGGAGGTCTCGATGAGGTTGTGGTTCAACAACTGAACCTATGCTCGGGAAGAGCAAAGGGTCGACTCCAAAGTCATTTGGACTGAGTTTCAACTATACTTGGTTGAAGGAACAAGGGATGAGGTCTCGACCAATACTCCTATTGCTTCATTGTTGAGGATGATCCCAAGACATTTGAAGAAGCAATGAAGTCCCGGATATTGCTTTCGGAAAGAAGCAACCAATGATGAGATGGATTCCATCATGGGCAACAACACTGGGTGTTGGTTAATCTACCACCGTTGCAAACCTCGGGTTGCAAATGGATTTTCAAAAAGAAAATGAAGGTAGATGGAACTATTGAAAAGTTCAAGGCTAGACTAGTCATTCGTGGCTTTAAACAAAAATCGAGAATATACTATTTTGATACTTATTCCCACAGTAGCTCGTGTCGATTACCATAAGACTGCCGATTGCTTTGGCATCTATTCACAACCGTTATTCATCATATGGATGTGAAAGCGACTTTCTTGAATGGTGAATGGATGAGGAGGTCTATATGAACCAACCTCGTGGCTTCATCTTGCTCGGCAATGAAAACAACGTGTGCAAACCGATTAAGTCTCTTTATGGACCAAGGGCACCTAAGCAATGGCATCAAAAATTTGATGAAGTGGTTTTGTCTAGTGGTTATGTTCTTAACCAAGTCGACAAATGTGTATATAGCAAATTTGATGAATCACAGTAAAGGAGTCATCATTTGTCTATATGTTGATGACATGTTGATCTTTGGCACCGACCAAAATCAGTTGACGACAAAGGAATTTTGTCATCAAGGTTCTCCATGAAGGACATGGGGAGGCCGATGTTATCCTTGGTATAAGGATTAAACTTGAAAGTAAAAGAATTTCTATCTCTCGCCTCATTATATTGAGAAAGTGTTGAGGAAATTCAATTACTTTGATTGTACTCAAATGAGTACACCTATGGATACTTGAGAAGTCGATGCCTAATAATGGCAAGGTCGTATCTCAACTTGAGTATTCTAGGGTAATTGGTCAGTCCGATGTATGCCATGACTTGTACAATGCCTAATATTGCATTTGCGGTGGGTAAATTGATCGGTATACTAGTAATCCTAGTGCTCATCATCGGCAAGCAATTCAGAGGGTAATCAAGGGAACTATGGACTATAGTCTTTCATATCCGGTTATCCTTCGTGTTGGAAGGATACAACGATGCAAGTTGGATCGGTAACATCAAGACAATTAAATCTACCAGTGGGTTGGGTATTCTACTTGGTGGAGGTGCAATTTCTTGGGCATCCAAGCAAACTTGCATCACCACCGCTCAACAATGGAATCGAATTTGTGGCTTTAGCATTTCGGTAAAGAAGTCGAATGGTTGAAAACGTGCTTCTTGAGATTCCATTGTGGCTCAAACCTATAGCACCCATTTCTATCCGTTGTGATAGTACGACTACATTGGCTAAGGCTTATAACGGATGTACAATGGTAAGTCTAGACACTTAGGTGTCGAGACATAGCATGATTCGTGAGCTTATCATGAATGGGTGGTATCTATAGAGTTTGTTAGATCTCAACAAAATTTATTTGATCACTTGACGAAGGGTTTGGCTAGAGACTTGGTTATAAAGTTTGATAAAGGGATGGGTTTAAGTCCAACTTAGTCATCGAATGCTAGGACACCCAACTCCTCCTAAGGAAACTTGGGAGCTGAGTTCAATGTGAAAAGTGAACATTCGGTGGACTGGAGCACATGTTTTATTTACATCCCAATGTTGTGCTCGTAACTGTTGAAAGGAGGATGAAGTCTTTACTTAATGGTTAATTTTCTTTGAAAAAGTGCTAGCGGGAGCATGAGTAAAGAGGAACCACCTATGTAAATGTTGAAGTTTTGCCGCTTGGAGCTTTGGACTTTGGCTCTTGCAACATTTATGAATTTGGATATGGACACATGGCTTGTATAGTGTCGGGAGCTTTTAAGTGTTTGAAAACTTGTGTGTATTTTATCTTCGGTATTCAAATGGGTTGAAGGGTTCAATTCTTAAAACACCACGATTCTCGAATATTTGAACGTGTAATGTACTAAGATGGAAATTCAATCCTCATGATATTTTCGTTTATGCACATGTTACATTTGATGTTTGTTTTTCTTGAAAAGGAAGTGAACTAAATTTGGGAGGATTGTTGGAAAATTTAGTGCACTTGTGGGATTAGTTCACACCGGTTTTGGGTTAGGAGGTGCGGAGTGTACACGCATGAGGTCCCCGAACACCACGACTCTACTCAATAATGGTTAGTACTTGGTAGTGTATTAGTTACTACGATAATGTAGTAACGGTGGTTCCTACCGGTAGTGTTATGGTTCATCTTTGCTAGTGTAATGGTTCCTGCCGATGGTTCTGCCGTAGTGTATGGTTCCCTATCGCTAGTGTAATGGTTCCCACCGGTAGTGTTGCGGAATTATTTTTAACGACTTTGAGTTATTCAATTGGGTCACATGACCGCTTAAGTCTACGTTTAATTAGTCATGTAACCACTATTTTTATGATTATGGAGGTTTATTATGGGTGATTAATTGGTCGTTAATCACACATAATGTCCATTGATTAGTGTTGAGTGTTCTCTACTATAAATAGAGATTGTCATCTTCAGCTTGAAGACACACTGAAAAGAATAATATCAGGAGAAACAAACTGAAAGCATAAACACTTATAAGCGTAGGGGTTATTGAATTGTGCCTAATTCTATAACTACATTTGGTCTTATCCCAAGTAGATATTCGTGTAACCCGAGGCATTAGGGTCGAATAGTTTACTTTGTAAAGTGATCACACGATTCAAGTGATATCCTAGTAACCACATAGTGGTATTGTTCTCACGACTTTGATTATCTTACCTGCTCGGTCATTACCACCAACATCAACCACGTAGAATCTTCCACTTTAGAAAACAATTCATTGCGATCTTGCATGGAAATGTGGATTAGCCATTTTAGCAATAATCCAAGAGCAAAGAGGTAAGCATAAAAAAATTGCATGAAAGACACAATTAGCCATTTTAGGAGTTTATGTGCTTAGCAATTAAGGTAAGCATCTTACCACTTTAGCCCAACCATTTTCCGCATTATTAGAAAGGAAATATTCCAAACAAAACATGAATGACTATTCAAAACGGATTAAAATGGCTATATCATATCCGCCGTATCTTTATAGAACGACGGATCTTTACGAAGATCCGTCCCTATGTTGAGATCCGTAGGTTAGGAATTCAACATACACTTTGCCTATTTAAGCCACCCTTTTGCATACATTCTACCTCACTATTGCAAAGTTTATATCCATTACAAGATATTTTTTACGAAAAATCTTGCCGAGAATACCAAAAACTCGCCAGAAATACCCAAGACTTCCCAAAAATGATAAATTAATCACCGATTAATCCCGCCTTAACCGATTACAAGTTTTAAGGGGGTCGACCGCTCAACTACCGATTCATGATAAAAACGCGAGGGTTAAGGGGTTCACGCCCCTTTCATGTCTCGTGCAACCGACATAACTGTTTTCCAACAATTATGTCTTTTAGTTGTTAACTGCTCAATAATATTTGTTTTAAACAAACATATATGGTCTCATTCTTACATACGGAATCGAAAATCCCTCTTTGTTTTACTTAGTTCTCTTATTTATAGAAAGTAAGTGATTTTCTTGAATTATTTCAATGAGAATTTCGTGATAGGTAGACATATAAATTGTCAAAATAATTTGTTCGAAAAGTGATCTTACTTGTAAAATATCCAAGATTAACTTCTCAAACCTTCCCAGTTTCTAACATGAAATAGCGAGGACAATCATAAACGTGTAAAGTATTTTGCACTTGCTTATGCTCATGACCTAATACTGATTTTGTATCTTCATATCTCGCATTCTTTCATATGTTCCATTCTATCCACTTCGGATCATAAGCTTAACGGTTCAAGATGACTAATTTGTTCAATAAATGTGTATAGAATAAAGGCTTAATTTTTCGACACGATTAACTAAATCAGCTAGTTAAGGGTATTTTGTTTATAAAGTTAGTGAAAAAAAATTATATTATCATTTGGCCCCTCTAAAATTAATCATTGATCTTTCGGCCTCTTAAAGAAATAGTTCAAGCTTCGTCCCTGCTCGTATAGGCTCCATCTTGGTTTAAAATTACGTTTTGCGATCCAATGCGCTCAAGGTCCCAGAGGCCGATGCGTGATGCGTGATGCGATTGCGAGCGTAATTTAGGCGCTATGCGTTTAGTATTAAAAAACAAAATAAAATTATTCATACATATTATATTTTACCAAGTACCAAGTAAATGCAATAAACTTGTAAATGAATCACTAACATATTAAAATTTGGCCAATAATCCATTTAATAAACCATGTAGTCATAATTATGTGACTCGTGGTTCCGAAATTATGTCATAGACTCATGGTTCTGAAATTCGTTTATGTCATAGACTCATGTTCTCTTTCAACTTTCAAGTAAATGAAAACGTAACAGCCATATCACAACTAAATGGAAACGTCACAACTAAATATGCAATTGATGTATGATTTCTTACACTAAAAAACCAATTATTGAAAAGAATTTAAGTTTCCAAATGCAATCATAACTAGTACTACAGTACTGGGTAATACAATCATAACCACTAAAATAGCATAGATATGATCCAAGATCATATACCGGTAACCATGAATGTCGTAAATCTAAACATACATATGTTTTGGTTCTATATTTCATGACTAAACCTTTTATTTATCAATGAAGTTTTATAAACGTGATCTAAATAACTCAAATTCCAAATTGCGCTAATTGCAACAATTGCTAGCATTACACAATTGCGATAAATTGCGATCAATTGCGAGCGCAATCTGGGATGGCCTCGCATTAGCTACCATGATGCGAAATTTCAAATGCAATGCAATGATGCATGCAATTTGCGCAATGATGCGCGCATTTTTAAACCAAGGGCTCCATATATACTACCGCACTACTCTAGCCGATTAATGAAGTACTC